>CM065364.1:15589296-15771796 GCA_033032245.1 Poecilia picta | reverse complement strand
AAGCAGCAGATTTTTTTTATTGTTATCATCCTCTACCTTTACTTAATCATATTGCTGGAAATCTTCCTGGAACTCTGTTGCAATGCCAACAGAGAAACTAACTCTCAAGGAGGAAGCCTCAGTTTATTATCTCAGGATTCTTTCATTTGCTTTGAAAGAAAGAGGGAAAAAAATAGGTTAACATGTGTGAAATTACTTCAGCAGGACATGAAGAGCGTTGAAGAGTAGCAGGGGAAAAAAAAAAAGAGTTCTGAATTTTTGACAATAACATGCATAAAACGGAAGCTGCAAAGAAAAAAAAACTGTGTTGGACTCCATACGTGCAGTGTCATGGGTTTTTTTTTTTTTTGCAGAACTCACTGGTTTTGAGGTTGCAGGAGACAAAGCGTCGTGTTTTTCACAGTTTTCCTCCTGCAATCAGTGAGTTAACTGTCTTACCACAGCAAGCAAGTCGAGTGTAAAGGCATGCAGGAGACTGATCTCAGGCTGCCGAGAACCACAACAACATAGGGGTCCTGAGGGCTTTTCAGGTGATGGTGCAGGTTGCGAACCGGCAGCGGACTCTTACACTGCACTAAGTGTGACACCAAAGCTATCTAAATACGTCTCAGAGAATGTTTTTAAATAGAAACGGAGACTTTTTATTTAATTTCTTTGCATTGTGAGGCTTGCGCAGAACTTTTTGTTCAAAATAACGTACATATTTGACACCGGGGAGAGAGGAATTTTAAAGTGGTATCATTAACTATTCAGAAGCATGAATTCCTCCGCACTGATTCTGATGCACACGCAGCATTGTGCATCTTAAATTTTCCCAGCTTGACACAGCCGAAAACTGTGATTGTGTCCTTGTCACCGTCTCATCCGAGGCTATTCCCTTTGTGAGGGAAAAAAAATAAAAAACAGCTCTCATTCACTCACTGGAGCTTTATTGGCCATCATGAACATCCTTTTCAAACTGAGGGTGAAAGAGACCATCCATCAGCCGGCTTGTTGAGAATATTTATGACTGGCAAGTGCCTCAGCGGTTACTAACTGGCGGGGTTCCTGCAGGGGAGTCCAAGACAGGACAAAATTGTAAAGCACACCGTGTGTACTGGTTTGAGACGGACGCAGCAGCGAAACATGTATCTTGATGTTGACACTTTAAGGGTCGGTGGTGTGGGGTGGCATCAGTGTTTAGAAATAAGGACGTCTTTTCTTTTTTTTCCTGCAAATATGTTACAGAAAAATAAGTTGTTTCCATTTGTGGCAAATCGGCATAAATAAAATATTTTTTATTGCAATTGTGTTTATCAGAAAATATGAACACACTTCTTGACCTGAACCGATAGTGACGGTTTGGACGAGGAGTGTCTTTGTCTTGGAAAGCGAAATCAGCCAGTATTTCACATTCTGATCTCTAAGTCAACTTTAGTTTTACCCAGATGGATTATTAAACATGGAGCTGCTGTGATTTTGTTCAGATTTCAATAACATTCCAGACGTGCTAATTTTTGCAAGAAGCACTAATTTGGCTACTAATGTGATTATTTATACAGAGGATAAAACAGAATTTTTGAACTGACTTAATTGTCTTGGTGTGATGCTCTCACTTTATTTTGAAAATAAGAGCAAAAACTTTTTTCACACTTTCACATTAAACCAGTTGTTCCCAAACTTTTTCTTCTGCGCCCCCCCAGTGGTTTCCAAAAATGTTCTGGGCCCCCCTATGGATTACAAATGCCTGTCTGGTTGAACGACGTTGGAGGGGGGGGGGGGGTTGACTTTTTTGGGGGCAAAAAAATGAATGTACGTAGCTGAGCATAGACAACAACATCGGTAGCCTACAGGCTACTTGTTAGGCTTAAGGTGATGTATTGATATTATCTAGTCATCTTTTAGCTAACATTACCTGCATCCAACAGTTTTACTCAACTCAGTCGTTTAGTTTGGCGGAAAAACTGTTAAAAGTTCTTTGCATTTCGCTGGTTTTCTGCCATGATTCTAACACACCTGCGTATCTCTGCACAGCAGCAGCTGGTCTCCTTCACTGCCGCACAGGTGTAAACCCAGCGCGAGTGTCGTAGCGCTCATGTTGTCTTTAAAGGCGGCTTGGAAAAACAGGTTACCACATGTTAACAACGGATTAAACAGTTTTAACTGATGATGAAAGTGACAGAGGACACAGATATGGGAAGTGTAGAAGCCCCTACTGTATCAAATTGACATGGGAATAACAGAGAGTTGGCCATTCTAAGGTAAAAACCCAGCGCATACAACGTTCATGTTCATTTTTTTCATCCAGACGACTTCCCGCACCCGCACGGTGCCCCCCCCCATAGGGGGCGCGCCCCACAGTTTGGGAACCTCTGCATTAAGCTATTGTCATTATATTTCTGTGGAAGCTGTGAGCAGCATGTATTCTTTGTATTAGCATCAAATTCCTTGAAATAATCTTTAGCCTGCATAATAAAATAAAATATCCCAATTCTCAGTAAGCATATTGCTTCAATGCACTGACCCAAAACTGAACTAAAACATTCTATCAAATTCAGAGTTTATTCTCATTTAAGTTGGGAATAAACTGAATATTTCAGACTGATCTATAAGTGAAGTTCTGTTTTTACTAGATAAATCTTTAAGCATGGCACTTTTTTGCTGGTACATTGTTGGAGAAAGCTGTTCTAACACATTTAAGCTATTTCTATCATAATCCCCTTGAAGCTTCTTGTTGGCAGCTTGCAAACTGTAAATATACATTTTTTATAACATTTCTATGAAGCATAAAGTGGTTTGACGTGGTGGTTTGGTTTCATTCATGCTGCATCTGATGTTAGTTTTCGACAGAATTATAACTTGTCTCAGTGAACATGTTTGATTTTCAAATACAGGAATCACATGCAAGCGTTGTCAGTTAAAGTTGCATAAATGACAAGCAAGAGCAAGATTACTAAACATTTTCGACTCTCATATCTGGGTTGAGATCTTTTTCACCTGAGGAATATTTAAAGTTTGTACTTTACCGTCTAGACCTTGTCTTTAGCTTGTTCATGCTCACAAAGCATAAATTAATATTGTGTAAATATTAACCTTAAAATCTATTTGAAGTTTGCTACTGGCGTCATGCAGCGTTTAAATTTATTTCTTATAGCTGATATAAAATCATCTAATGCTTTGAAATGATAAGTGGGACATTTTGTTTCTTTTGATTTTATTTGATACTTTTTACCATTTGAAACTAAATACTGCATAGAAACATGTTGCTTGTTTTCGATGGCCTTCTTAATCACAAAATATGCTAATAAAATTTAATATATTTTATCTACAAAATAAATTAAAATAAGCCACAGATGTGATCCCTCACTTTTTCCAACTTGGATGCAAACGTAAAGTTTTTACAGTAGGTATCTTCAGCATCCTGTCTTCCACTGTGAAGCGCATCTATATATCCGTATAGCCACAAAGTCCACGGCTGAATTTAATGCAGTTTCACATTTTACAAGAAGAGTAACGTAGGCAATAATATGCTACTGAAATTACAAGAAAAAGCCATGACAATTTTTTTTCATATGCACATTGCTTGAGAAAGCACAATATGGAAGTTTGCACAAACTAAAACACAACACATATTTTCATTATAATTTCTTAGTCTCATTATTACCAGCATGCAGCCTTTAGCTGTTTGATTTAAGCCGTCAGATCAACATTAAATGCTTTGAAAGCTTAAAAAAAACATTCAAATGATATTAATCCTCAGTAAGCATGTTCCATCCATTAGATGGCCCACTGGCTCAGAAAATATGCTAATGCGATGTTAGCTTTGTCTGTCAGGGTTCCACAAATGATAAGGTGGGAAACTTCCTAACCTTTTTCCTGTAGGTCATGATGGCAGCACTCTTAGACAATGGTCTTGTAGCAAACTCTTGACAGGCTGTTAAACGGCATTCCAGCATGCATTAACCTTATCCCTCACACTGATTTGCAACCCACAACAGTAAAGAAAAAAAAATAAAATAAAATAAAAACAACAGCTAACTAGAAAGCATAAGTGCCCATATTGAGGGGACTTTATGGGGGCAACAGCAGATTACTGTCAAGGCCTATGTAAGATACTCTGGATCGTCTGCAATCACACAACCCACAGAACAACTGTCTTGTGTGCTGGTGATCTACCATCTGTGACAGAAAGCAAACTAGGCCCTTGTAAGTAGGAGAAAAGAGCCGGGGCTGGTGAGTTGAAGTGGCAGTGAAGGAGGGAAAAGGGTGGAGGAAGGTTTTTCAACGAGAGGCTTGAAGGACTGCAACAGAATCTGTTTTCATTTTAGGAAAGTATTATGACTGATGTGCATTTCCTGACTGCAAGCCTCAGCCTATTTGAGCAAGAAACTGAGAGTGAACGAACGAGACAGAGCGCGAGAAAAAAATTAAAGAGGGAGACAGCAATGAGGGAGATAAAAAGAGAGAGAGAGAGAGACGCAGAGAAAACAAACATCTTTCTGTGGACTGGGCAGGTTTCCTTTTAACACTGAGTTCCAGGCTGATTATGAAAGGCAAGGAGGAGACAGTTAAAGGCCACACAACACAGGAAGCCTCACTGTGTGTGTGTGTGTGCGTGCGCGCGCGTGTGTGTTTATACTGAGCGCACTGTAAACCACGCAGACTCAGGAGACAAACTTCAAACAGCCATCATATTATACACACACAGACGCATTCACAAACACAAGTAGCGGGGAGAGGGAAAAATCCCGGTGCCCACACAAACATATGTACCACGAACGCAGCACGTGCTGCATTTTGCACACGCGCGCTCGTGCACCACTCCTTTTTTATCGTCCATATTTGGGCTTGTGAATAAAACCCTGCGTCCCGACGACGCAGGTTTGTGCAAACAGAGGTGGGCCTTAATTAAGGGACTTCTCCTCTCCTCTCAACAGAGGTGCGCGGAGTGCAACGCTGGTAATTAAGTGTCCTCATGTAGAGGTCTAATGTGATCAACTAGGAGGTGCTCATTAGCCCAACTGTATCCCAACAGCGATCTTCGCTTGTATAACGATGATGCTACTCTCTGGCGAGGAAATAAAGTGCTCAAAGATGAGGCTCGAGGAGATAGCTGCAGCGTGGTGATTTATGGCAGGTGAGTGGCCATGGCTTGTAAGGAGAAGCAGGTAATCAGGAGTGGTGCCTTTTTAATACATCGTGTTTGCATTTGCTCTCGTTATTAATGGCGGTGGAGGGTGCAGGGATGCTTAGGGATGAGAAAGAGGCAGTGCTCGGACAGAGTGTTTGCTGAGCCGATGAATTATTGGGAGTTAATGCAAACCTGGGAAACATTAGAAATGTAGTTATGAGCTTTTGCTCCTGCGATATTGGAGAGCTGGATCCAGAACAAAGGTTTTTTCTTACACTGAGAAATGTGAATAGGTTTTGTAGAGCCCTGCTTCACTCCAGCTGGAATAATACGTTATTTTAGTAAATGTTGGAAAGTACATGTCAGGTGTAAATACCGGAAAGCCATTATCTTAATTAGATATCGTGTAGAAGTATAAAGTATGTTTAAAGGGTACGCGTGTGTCACCTTGAGACCGTTTAGTAGTTAGCTGTGAAATGTCTCAGTGATTATCTTGCTCAGGTTTTTTTTCAGGCTCAGTTGTAGCATTTTAGCATTTAATAGTCACATAATATCACCTAAGTACAAATGGATAAAAAGTTTTAAATAGGCAAGTGGCAATTTAAAAACAAAATGTGTTGCTTTCTCTTTTTTTCCCAATTGAAGATGCATATCCAGTCTGAGATCAGCCATACTCAAAAAATGTATTTAATTTAAACTGGTTATTTGTACCTCATTTAGCACCAGTGCCATTTCCTTTACTTTTTACCCCTAAGCAAACAATTTCTTACTTTAATACTTGAACAGCGCATATGCTTATTTTTCTTCTCTGTTAATTATTTTCCTTGTAATGTAGAGATACATAGTCATAATATTTCTCAGATTTCACATATAATTTAAATTTATACTTTATGTTACACCCATTTAATTTGATTTTGACCCCTTTTTTAGGAATAATATGAAATGAGATCCCTGATCAACCCACAACAACTCTGAAAGCTCAGAGAAAGCAGCTGATATTTGTGGAAGTCAAATAACCACATTTTCTTACAGGAAAAAAAAGAACCTAGAAACATTTATTTATAGGTTCCAATTTAATTTATGGTCAGTATGAAACTTCCTGCAGTGCCTGGAAAAGGTTGGGTGTAAAAGAAGCAATTTTAAAAAGGTACAAACTGATGAATATTGCTCTATAAAATGTAGTTTATGAAGCTAAAAGAAAAAGGATAAAACAGACATCAACGTAAACACATAAAAAATAAATGGACAAATAGACAATTAATTTTTATAGAGCCATTTCAGAGTTTTTAAAGTGGATTATAGAAATGACCTGGTCCATTTAAATTATTACTTGAAATTAGACCCACAATCAAATTTAAAGATAAGCATAATTCTCAAGCTGCTTACAATATAAAGTTAGTGCTAAGATACTTATCGTCAGTGTTTACAAGATGTTGGGGATTATAAAAGTAAATAGCTTTGCTAAAAGTTTTGTTAAATTGGCTTACAGACAAATTTGAAAAAACACATTAATTTGGACAAGAAGAAGCAATCTTGAAATTGCCTGTGGCACAAAACATTAGGCTGAAAAAATGAACTACTCTAAGTTATGACAGACTTTAGAGAAATGGATTCTCACATTACTTTGGAAATATGTATTTTAAATATTTGCAGTTTGATTTATAAATTGTGCAATAAGGAGTAAAACTGCTTAGTCTAAAAAAAGGTCTATATTTAACCAGAGATATTCAGGCTGAATATAATCAGTTAGGCAACTGCTGTCTTGAAAAATGGTCTGTGTGCTCAGTGCTAAGTAAGGAAAATTTATTTATATGTCACGACACGATGGCTTATTTATTTATTTATTTGTTTGCTGCATGCGAAAGAAGTACTCAAGCAGCTCTTATTTCTCATGCCCAATTAATCTCCAAGACAAAGCCGCTTTGATAAAGCACAGTTTGATCAAGATTCAAGGTTTCCCTTTTTTTTTTTTAGTTTGTTGTTCATCGGTTACATTCAGGTTGCACGCAGCAAAATAACTGTGAAATTGGTGGAGAAAAAAAAAGGTGAATAGAGCTGAAAAAAAAAGAAGCCTCTTGTTCTGGAGAGGAGAGTCAATTTGTTCATCTAATATGATGTCACCAGAGCCTCCCATGAGATCATTCTCATTTATTTTATACATGCGCTCTTGGGTGTAGGCCACCCGAGACTGAGAGACAGTCCTGCAGAGAGAGCAATGAAGCAGGTGGACCCATCTTCTTTAAACCCGCCTGTCTCCCAGCTCCACTGCTGACCATACACTGTTTGAAATTGTTGGGTGTCTTTTTTTTTTTCACCATCTGCATGTCTAATTAGAAACCATGCTGAGAAGTAGTTGCAGGTACATTAGGAATGCAGAAATAATGACAACCTCTCAGAGCAGCAGAGGGGGATTCATCTATCTCTGCTCAATGCTTGGAAAGCAACTGTTAAGTGTTTTGTGTTAGAAAATGATTTAGAATAATAATAATAAAAAAGTCTTAGGGTCCTATGCACACATTGCTCTGGTTAAAGATGATGCAATGCTGGAGTCTAAATATTGGATTTTCTTCCTAGATTTCTTGTCATTATTCATCTTTTAATTAAATTTCTCATTCAAAAGCATTAACTAGTATTATGTCTGGTAATGACAGCTGATTGAGCTCCTTTCTTGTGCCTATTGTGATGTCATCAACTTAAGTACAAATAATTTTCAGTCTTTTTTTCCCCTTCAGTGAAAATAAATCTTTGTATTTAGTGAAATCCAGGAGTGAAAATCAATAGTTCATTATCCAGCTTGTCATTGTTCATCTCTTAGTGATTTTAAGGCTTTTTGTACATCCCCACCTGCGTCATTAATACAGTTTACACAATAATGATTGCACACAAATAATTATATCATTTTGAATACAAGCACTCAGAACCAGTTGCTGGTAGGAGCGTTTTCGGCTTTAATCGGATTGAAATGTAAATGGTACGACGATGTGGATTACAGGTGACGCTGAGACCGCGCCACCGTCAAGGGAACAAAAAAAGTGCAGGTTTCCAAGGCAGCATCTTTGTGTTCTGCTGCATGCCCCGCGGAGCATCTCCATCTGGCCGATTCGCACTAAACAATCCACCCCCTACGCCCAACCTGTGCTCTTGGCTTTGCTTGCTTACAGTCCAGACAGATAGAGCTGGCTTCACCTTGAGTATATATGAGGTACCTCCTACTAATCTGCCCCTGTCACTGCTGTGGGAATTCCTTGTCATCGCGATGGGAGAACATCCCGACAGTTTGAACACTGTAACTCAGAGAAAGAGAGAGAGAGAGAGAGAAAAACAGGCTTTCGGGCTGCTGTAAAGAAAATGATTTGTGAGTCAGCCTCGCCGTGGGTCAGAGAAACAGGGTGGAGTGTAAGCTGGAAACAGGAAGGCCGGGATCTTCTCACTTCTGTTTTTACAACACATCTCTTTTCTAGTAAATTCTCCGGAGCGTAGTCATGGATCTTATCTGAGCAGCAGGCTTGTCAGAGCCCTGCCACAGAGGTGAAGAACAGTTCAAAGGCGGAGTGGGAGAGAGAGAGAGAGGGGAGGAGGAGACGGGACGGGAGGGGAACCACCGCTGGTCCCAGAGCTGGAATTGGGACAGGATGGGTTGGAGTTTTCTTTTTTTTTTGTTTTTTTTGAGCATGGTGGCTTGAGTGTGAAATATGTAAGCCCTGCAGTGCCAGCTGTGTTCTATTCTTAGTGCCTGCTGGTGTTTCAGCATGTGTGCAGGGCAAAAGAAGGCTGTGTGTGAAACGAGGATTGGCAGGAATGGGCGGGAAGCGGTGCCATCAAATGCCTGCGATAGCGAGAAAGGCGGCTCGTTAGCCGAGACATGCATACTAACCGCTAACATCACTCGATGTTGTTTTATTTATTTAATGCTAAATACAATATGCTGTGAAATATCTCACTTATTCCAGCGCAAGTCAGGGTTTAAGACATATAAGTTGAGCTTTCCATTTTATCGGTTGAATAAATTATCTTTTTATATTATTTGTCAGCATCGTTATTTTTAATGTACAAGTTGTAATTCTAACTCCAATATGGCTACCTCATGCATAAAACAAAGTGCTAGGTCTTTATTGACATTACTGACAGCTTACATTTCATAACTTGTAGTGCTATTCCATACATCCATTAGTAAACATGCTGCTACATTATTCAAATTCAGAATATGTTGAGAAATACATTGTCATTGGCTTGTATTGCTAATAGTGTGTAACAATGATTAAATCTCACTGATTTTCTAGCATTAAACTGGAACATGTGTGAATAATTCCCAGAACTTCAAGCAGGCTTTTGTTGATATGCACATTTAATAAATCTCAATTTATTTTTACCTCAAGTCAGATAAACGTTTATTTGTACTTTTTTTTTGGACGGTGTCTCCTCTTGTTTGCCTTTCAGCCTTTTTTTCCAGTCATCTTGTCCCATTTAATTTCTGATATTTAACATTTACAGCACCTGTATACGTGTACAACATCACTGAAGAATCTCTCTTGGAACCTACGGGGGGGCCTAAATAGTAGCAAAGCTTGCTTATATGTCAGGCTTGTCCTGCTTCAGGTGTTGCTACACGGCCTTCTAATGAAGCCAAATTCCTGAAGCCCAGTGTTGTTTTCAAAGACACTTTCTAAAACCACAAAATGTGTAGATCTGGGTATTTCTTCGCTATCAAACAGGAGTAACTCAGGGAATTGTCTGCAGAAGATCTGTTTTCAGGCTGCTCACCTGACTGCCCGCATATCGACAGGGAGAATTTCTTTAAAGGGAGATACTGCCCCGCTTGTAACTGGGCAAATATTTTCTGCAAGCCGGACAGCTTCGCCGATATCATGGCTGGCTGGGATTCAGCAGCAGTTAGAGCGCTCTCAGGTTAAAGGATGTCAGCGCTGCGGAACGAGAGAGAGAGAGACAGAGAGAGAGAGGGGGAGAGAAACAGAAAACATTAACTTTGCCTGGCGCGCTGTTGCAAATTCTAATTATCACGTGTTGATCTTCCATTGAGAGATTATCCGCAACCGATCGGACGGGTGCTTGATGAGAACAAACACATTACGCACAGACGGTTGATTCACAAGCTTTTGTGTTGCATTGATTCTCTCTGCTCTGCCGAACGGCGCTCTCTCCCGTCGTGAATTAGACAGACGCTCATGATTTTTCAGATGCTAATGAAAATTTGTACAGCTCTATTTCAGTGCTGGCTTGCTTTACAGGATGAATGGGCAGTGCAGGACAACAGAGACGCAGACAGGTTTTGTGGAAGTGTCTGAACAGGCGTGACAGAGTGGAGTTGGGCTTTCTAAGGTGGTCCACACAGACAGGTGCAGCCAAAGTTGTCTTGGGAACAATATATTGTGAGGCACATAAGCTGCGTGACTGCTTTCATATTTGTATTGCTCGGCAGATGACTTCTAGCGTTAAAGCTCAGATTGGCAGCCACTCCCGGTTAGTGAGTAAACAGATTTCAGACAGCAGTCGGGCGAGTTGCAAGTTGGAACTTGTTGAGGTGTGACCTGCGGACCTGTGACACAGGGTTATTTATTGTTTTTCCATGGATATTTTGATAGCAAAGAAAAGAAAATTAAATACTGACTTTTGCTTTGCTGTCTTTTTTTTTTTTGCAGCGGGAAAAAAAGAAAAAAGAAATTAAAAATCAATGCAGGAAATTAGAAGCCAAATGAGACATTTTTCATTCTGCTTCTGCTCCATTTGCCCAGTTTCAAGAACAATCAAACTGGCTTCTTCTTCTTGTGGCCAATTCAGAAGCCACCATGCAGTGCTAATTGCACAATTATTGGACTAAAATTACCAGAGTAATTTTTAAACACAAGTTAAGCAGTTCTCTAACTGCTCTCAGTCAGTAATCCTGCTGTATGAAGCCATAATCATCTGGTAAATTTGAGCTCATGAATTCCAGCTGCAGGAGAACAAATTGAGCTTTTTTGTTCTGCCCTAGAAAAGCCAACACACACGCGCAGATTTTTAGAGTACAGTAAGGGACTTAACATGTTATTTCTCTACTGTAACCCTGGAGACAGAAATCTCTAAACTTGAGCTTACTGAATCCGTACAGATGTTTTATGTTGCCTAGTAACAGTTTTTCCCTCTCTTCTTGTTTTTCTTCTTTGTGTCTCTGGGTTTTTATTTATTCCTCTGCAGCTCTCTTCCCTTCGTTGCTTCTATATTTTAACAAAAAATTCCGACAAAATTGTTTATTTCCATGTGAATAATTTAAGCAGAGACCACCTGACTGTCCCCGATGCTCCAGTTGGTTTTATTCTGCTAATGGCCGTGGCATCCTATTGGCTCCTCCGCCGCTGTTCCTCCTGCTGCCTGCTTCTCTTTGTGTCAGGTGAGAGAAGTCGTGGCTCGGCGAAGGGCTTTCTGCCGTGTGATTGGCAGGTCTATCCGTCACTCAGCCCCTGGGACCCTCGCTCGCTCTAATTAGGTCGCTTGGCTTGCTCACCTCCCCGAGCTGGATGCTACAGCAGAGCACAGATCAAATGACAGCCCCTTGTTTTTGTGGGGGACATTTAAAGGTGGTGGCAGAAGGTAGAAGGAAGGCATCTGTTTGGCGTCCACAGCACCCACACAGAAACCTCCTTTTTCACACACGTTGTGCTTTTCATCACTCCCCCCCCCCCCCCCCCCCCCTGCCTCTCGTGTGTGATAATGTGCGTTGCTCTTGAGTTGTGTTGCAAAATGCCATAGGGGAGTACGGCTCCTTGTGGGTTAATTTGATTTCATCGGGTTAATTGATGAAGGGGAGGGAGGGAGTCGATGCGTGGTCTTATTTCTGCCACTGGCTGTTCTAATTGGTGACTTCTCAGTGTTAGTTGCGCAGACTTTGCTCCAGACGGTCTCGTTTTTCTTTATCTTAAAGAAAAAAAAAAATCAAACACAAATTAGCAGACGCCAACAAAGACGAGCTTCAACTAAATATATTTGTTGCAATGCAAAGTGCAATGCGATTTCATGCAGAACTTAATTGTTTTTTTTTATTTTGCATTTGTTACTATCTGATCTGACACCACCAACAAAACATCTGAAGCCGAGATTGTGCAGATAATGTGCTGTCTGTATCTAGTCTCTTTGACATTAAAACCAACCCAGCGTTTCACTTGTTGATTACTTTATTTGAAGGAGCAGCAAACAGTCTGGCTCGCATCGATAAGATAAAATTGCAAGTAGGTGGCTTGAGTCGTGGCACTGCTGGAATGAGGAACAGTGAACTAAATGTAACCCACACATATCAGGTATTGGTAAAACAAACAACAGATCTTGTCTTCCCCTGAATACGAGCAGTTTCTCAACATCTAAACAGCTTAGACATGGATGAAAAAGGGATACCTTTCATATTAAGTGTTTTGCATGTGCCACAGTACGTAAAACCGCTGATATAGTCTGCTTCTCAATAGGCTAAAGTGCCTTCTTTGTTAGAAGGAGGCTCTCGCTCTCTGTCGATGTGCTAGAAGTAGCACATCTGCTGGGATGCCGTATTAACCACAAACCCAGTCAGATGTAAGATCAGTCGCATTAGCTGCACTTGTTGTTGAATTGTGGCCATAAAAAAGCTCAAACAGCAGAATCACGGGTGGGCTGGGCTGACGTGACATTCTCACAGTAAGCATGGTAATCGTGAGAAAGAATACTTTCACAATATTAACACCAAAAATCAAAACCAAAATATTTAGCACAATCAAAGTGAAGAACCTCTTGTTGCTTCTGCTTTTTTTTGACTAACTGGACAGATTGTTATACTCTAAAGAGTAACATATGGATAAGTAGCTGGTAGTTAATTAGTCAGGATATCTGCTCAGGTAGCTAGCCTGCAGTTGGTTAGTGCTCTTAAAGCTGCAGTATGTAACTTTTCTAAAAAAATATGTTGTTTTTTTTAAACATATTTCTCAAAACTATTGCTACTATTATCTGCAGAAATACACAGAATGGTCAGAAGCAACCAATCAGAGGCAGGAGGAGGGTCTTAGCGCTGTTGATCACACTGGTGTACGCGCTGCTTGCATTGTGCACAAGCTTAAGATTGCTGTTTTGTTGCAGCTGTGCTTATGGCAGAGAGACAACTTACCATTATGGGGAAATTGTTTATCCGTCGTCATTGGTTGGCTATGCTAACTAGCCAGAGATTTGTCCAAACTGCAGGATTTGTGAAAAGTGTAGCTTATGCTCACATAGGCATGAACACATTGCAGTCACCAAGCTCTAATGGCGCATATCATTGCTATTGTCTGTATTAAGAAGCTGAATTTATCTAAAACTTTAGCCATTTATGTGTGTTGTTCATGCCACTACTAGTTTGTAATTTCAATGTGTGGAGGACACTAAGCAAAGTACTCTACTCTTCATACAACTAGAGTTGTTAAAACAGTACCACAGAGCTAATATCAGTGGTCTTTCTTATCTCCACTTTTATCAGCCCAAATAAAAATAAATCGTGCTTCTGGGTTGCCTGCATTGTGCCTAGTTATTTAAACTTCCCACACTGCATTTCTTTCCATTGTTTTGAATATTTTCTTTGAAAAAAAATCTGTGAATATGTGGACTTTTGAAAAATACTCAAATAAGTGAATTTACTCATTACCTTATTCCCCACTTGATTGTGACTTCTTATTGAGAGTTACAATAAGAGTCCCATTTAAAAGGAAGTGACAAACACGCAGCAGGTAAGAGACTGGTGAGTTCTATCGCGAGTGGAAGAAAAACGACTACGGAGATTGTTTCTGAAAAGTAGAGATATGGGGAGATCCCCGTTTAGATGATTTATCTCTCAGGAACCACAAGGACAAGGAATCTGCATTGACATCTTGGTGAGAAATCACTTAGCTTGTTTTTTTGTTTTATTTTCTCAGTTCTTCTATGAGTAATAAATGTGCAAATCAACACATCATCGCTCCTTATAAGGACGCAGTCCAAACTGCATTTCCCTGAGTGGAACACTGTGGTTCAGCTAAGCCAACAAGGCTATGACTAAGAGAGTGTGCTTGTCGATGAGATTCAAGCACCTCGGATTTATGAACATGAAGGTCTAGGCCTTAAACAGCGCACAAGCAAAGCTAATACTTTCTTGGCTTTTTCCACATGCATGGTGAAGAGTTCACATTTCGGTTCATCTTATATCAAGACAGTTCCCTGACAGAAGGAGGATCGCCACTTCAAATATCGTCTGTGCAATCCTTTCTGTGTAGAGTTAAGGGTTGTGATGCTTTAAAAACATGCATGTTTGTGACCTACTGGTTTTATATAGAGTTTAAGAGAGAGTTTGATTGTAATTGGTGGGTTATCTCACTGGACCAGTGAGCTTCCCAAGTTATATCCCACGTTTCGCCCGACACCAGCTGGATCAGTCTCCTGCTTCCACCGTATGAAGGTAAACTATGAGAATGATGAATGTACAAATGCATTAATAGCGACTCAGGGACTGTAAAATGAAGTCAGGGACACAAACGTCTGCTTAATACCTTTCAGGAAGCACTTCACATACACAGCACGCTGGAATCTCGAATTGTTCAAAATCTCAACTCAAGTGGCAAAGATTCTTGAAAGACAAAACAAAACAAGCTGAAATATTTTCATCCTCCAGAGGTGCATTTCACAGATTCTTTTCTCTCAGCCTTTCTGTCTTTGCCGTCTGCAGGAGGATTTCCTTCTCATTTCAAGATTATTGGAATGACAAATATTTTAATCACTAGCTGGATAGTTTCCTCATGTTCATAACCAGTTTCTGCGTGAGGAAAATGTGCCACACATTAGCAGCTTTTGATTATTTTACAATAACCTTGAGATCTAAAAGCACAGTTGGGATAGAAGTGATGATGCATCCTGAGCTCACAGTGGTGTCAGAGGTTTGATGAACTACTTGTAAAACAATTGTGGCACATAAAGATAGAAATGTTGTCATTTGTTTGAATTTTCTTTTAATGCTTTAGAGGCAGTGTGATGTATACTTGCTCTTAGCCTAAAAATATATTTTTTTTACTTCAGTGTTTACTCTGCAAAAAGACATGAAGAAGACTAGAATAAGGGGAAAAAAGAGCAGAAGATTCTCTGCGTATTCAATAGGCATCTGTGACAGCGAGAGAGTGCTGAGAGATGAGAGTGAGAGTGAAGACGAGGAAGATAATAGAGGTGAGGGTAAGGTCAAAGCTCCAGTCCGTATTGGCAATTGAAGGAAAAGCTCTTGTTTTTGGTTCTGCACTCAATCAGAGATTGAACTGGTGGACCTGCTGAACACGGGGCTTAGAGCAGTTCAGATTTTATTGACAGAGAAACAAAATCCACCATCTTATTTGTCTTTTCCTTTTTATGCCACTGCTTTTCTTTTTTTAAGAAGCAGAGAAGGATCTTTGATTTCTTGCACAGTGAAATCCAGGAAGGACCGAGATGTGATCTTGAGGAACAAGCAGCAAATCAAAAATGAACGGACTCCAAACAGAGGACTTTCCCCACCCCCCCGAAGTTATTTCTTCTCATATCAACCGTTATGATGTAATGCATTTTCAATTTAGTAGGATTTGCCTGAAATATTGCAAACAACCCGCTTTAATTTGTTTCCACACTGTCTTTATCACCTCTAATTGGATAAATTAAAGCTTGTTTCTATTTATTATATTTTAACTGGTATTGTAAATGCTCTGCATCTGTTTTTAAGTAGATTCAGTCAGATGCATTTACATTCCTGACAGATTTTCTGCTATGTGTTACAAGTGATAATGGTTTCAAAATAAATATGAGAACAGGCAGTCTGTTATCAGATGATTTGACACTGATGTTTATTTCTGCGCACACAATCATGTCAACATGCAGCTATTGTGTGTTACAAATGCATTCATACTCCTTAAACTTTTCACATTCATCATGTCACCACAACAAACTTTAATGTGTTTTATTTGAATTTTATGTGACAGACAAACAAAAAGAAGTGCAACGGTTTGAACTGGAAGGAGTGGTACAAATACTAAATGTGTGATGTTCAGTCAGTGCTTTGAAGAACCATGTTCTGCTTCAATCACAGCTGTAGTCCTTTGGGGAATTTCTTTACCAGCTTTGCACATCCAGAGTTTGAACTGGAGCAGATTTTTACAGATTGGTAAAAAAAAATGTCAGTCAGATTGGATGGAAAGCATCTTTTAACAGCGATTTTTAGGTCTAACCACAAATTCTGGATTTTATTTTGGTCTGGACTTTGATGTGAATGGATCCAAAACATTCCATTGTAACTCTGGCTGGAGCTTTTTTACTGCTGAGAGGTGAACTTCTGGTCCTCTCTCAAGTCTTTTGCGCCGTCTCAAAAGTTTTCTTTCAAAATTGCCTTGTTTCCATCTCCTTTGAAAGAAAATCAACACCCACAGCATGATGCTGCATTCCACTATGTTTCACTGTAGGGATGGTGTGTAGGGTGAATTTTTTAAGGCCAAAGGTCAACAGTCAGCTTTCTTCCACGTGTTTACTTTGTCTACTCCATGACTTATGGGAAACTGCAAACAGATTCTTATGACTTTTACTTCAACAATCTTTTTTTTTTCTATGTTTGTGATTTTACTTTGTATTGTTTTTGGATTACAGTGAGCATCACATTTGATGTAAGATGTTCAAATGTTACTTAGTTTTATAACCAAATGATGCAATTCTTTGTGTTTCATAACGGCAAAAACATTATGGAAAGTCAAATTCCTGAAGACCTTTTGCGAGAGGCAGTAAATGAACGCAGATCGGCAGGCGGATCTCAGCTTTGTTCTCTGATGTATGACTGTACATCAGCTGGAAAACCACTCTGCTTCCCGAACACAGAAGTGTTTTTCAAGCACTTCTGTTCTGCTCATTCTCATAGCTGCTCAGCGGGATGTGGGTGTGCAGCATCGGCGTTACTGTGTCTGGATGCTGCCTGCAAGCATGTAACTGCAGCTCTTTTCCCTTTCCTGCAACCGTGCCCCTGCTAATTATTCAGAGGAGTTCAGCGGGGTGTTAGGACAGCGTTTTCCACATGGCCGATAAATACACAACACCTGCGTTTGCACAGCCTCTGGCCACCGATTAAACCAGGAAATATAAATGATCTTATAAGCTGCTAACAGTGCGGCTTTTTTTTTTTTTTTTTTTTTTTTGCTGCGCTACAAAAATGAAAAAAACAAAAACAAAACAAAAAAAAAAAACGTTTCACATTGTTATTTGACAGTGAGGAATAATGGATGAGGGTCGTTTTACATTCGTGTCATGAAAGGGGAATGTTTCACTACGATCATAAAACATGCATCATATAGATTCTGAGAGATGTATCTTGAGATGTTTCAACCAGTTTGCACGCTTATCATGATCTGGTACCCAGCTTAGGCAGTTTTAGTGAAATACTATTAATTAAGCATATTTGCCTATTCATGGATTCCCTTAACGAGAGGAAGAAGATTGAAATATAATATTTATTGCCCTTCTAAAATATCTTCTCATCATCCGACTGATGTTGGAATTTAGCTGAAACGAGCACAGCTCCTCTCATCTTTTCGCGTTGAGAGAGAGAGAGAGAGAGAGAGAGAGAGAGAGAGAGAGAGAGAGAGAGAGAGAGAGAGAGAGGAGAGATGGGAGAGATGAGAGAGTAGAGATGAGTAGATCTAGAAGAGAGAGAGAGAGAATGTTTCCGAGATGAGTAATTTCTGTCTTACATGTTGGAGAGGCCATTTATCATGAGTTCGAAGGAAGCTTGTTGCTTTTAACACAACTGGTGTGCCTTAGCTGTGAATATATTTCCTGATGTCTTGCTCACCCCCCCCCCCCCCCCCATCCACCCCAAACCCCCGTCTTTGCCTTAGCATTCAGCGGTTGGCAGACAGCTGCGCCAAACACTGGAGGAACTTTTGACATTGACTGGGAGTGACGAGGCAGTGCAAGCAGATGTCTTTCTCTTTGCTTTGGGACAAACAGCATCCTTGACCTTGTCATGGCTAATTTTAGTGCTTGGCTTATCACAGCGCCAATGTTTATGTCTTTCATTACACATGCTGTCATTACAGGAGGGACATCCTTGTAATTATGGGTGCACTCTACTGTTTGGATGCTCATAGGGGTCATGCTCACGGCTTAGTGTGTGCTCACCTTTAGAATGCTCCATTGAAGGTTAGATCTGTAGAAGTTGAATGTTTATGCAGATTTTATTTTGTTTTATTTTATTTTTTTTGCACTTAAATTTACATAATCATGCTTAGTGCCTTCCTCCACAATCGTCAAACCTGAGAAGCGGGCTTTTATTCATCCACTCAAACTCTCTGCAGGCTTTGTTTTCCTTTCAGCTGCCTCTTTCTACCTGTCCTAGTGTGAAAATGGGTCAGTATTTTTCTGCTCTCGGTTGTCGTCGGATGGCTCGGTGCCCAGGCTAGTGTGCCAAACACGATCCTCACAGCTGGGTGGACACAGGGGAGAAGAGGAGGGCAGCGCAAAGTGTTGAGAGACCCCGGACCCTCCACTTCTCCCCCGCCCCTGCATGCCAAATCTCTTTCCTGCTCCGCAATGCCTTTTGTGAACCGTGCTCATTCATGCACAGTTGCACACACAAAGACACAAACATAGTAAAAAGTTTCCAAAGCACAGAAGGATCAAGAGTGTTTTCATGGAAAAAAAATGGAGTAGGCATCTGTTTCTCATGAAACAGAAAAAAAATACATTTGCAGGAAGACATCTACTTCCATGTTTATCAATGGCTTTAAATCCATATAAAGTTTTTCTGATGAATTTTAATTCTTTGTTTTATAGATTCAAAATATAACTTCAGTGACTTTTAAAATTAGAGCTGGCTGCACATGTTGGAATTTTAGATATATAATTTTGTCTTTTACACAGTTTTAAATATTTACCTTCACTCCTAATAATACTTCCTTAAATGCTACTTAGTTTCCAAGTGCAGTCACTTTCTGGAGAAAGGTTTCATTGTAGCGTCTTCTTGGTAACATCATGATAAGGGTCTTATTCAACACAGATGTGTTACTTTTGGAAAATTTGTGGACCTTGCATTGAAAACCAATAGTGAATACCAGGAAAGCAACCAACTGAGGAGATATCTACCAAGTTCTGAAAAGAAAAGTTGTCAAATATTTAACCAGAATTTTGCGAGAACCTGCCTGATGGCTACGAATGCCATGAGGTTTTCCGCAACTTGCTAAGTGACATGAAACCAAATATTAGTGTGGGGATGTTTGTATTTATTTGAGCACATATGTTGTATAATTTTGACAATGTGTGGATTAGAGAAAATCCACAGAAAACTGAGCTGTGTGCAACACATTACGTGTAATCGTCCCCCCCCCCCGGAAAAAGGAATCAGTCAGAGGTTTCTAAAAGTAAAAATTTATTTCACATAAAAATATTAGCCTTGATGAATGTATGCAAACTGATCCGTTACTGGTAAAAGCAACACAAACAGTATCCAGATAGTAATGTTCTGCTTGTTTCTCCCTCCCTCATGAATCAACATGCTGGTTCTTCAGCTTGACTTCACTCAGCTGTTCCTCTCATATCCATTTTTATGCCTTGCTGTCTCTCTCCTCGTCTCTCTGCAGCGATTACACTATTTAGTCTTCCTCAAGTGAAGCGATGCCGTGTGCGAGGTTCTAACAGCTTATCAGCGAGACACTGACTGATCTTAAACATTTCCACAAGCCTTGTAGTCATGTAAACAGGAAGAGTGCAAAAGCTGACAGCGACTGTGGAGTTATTGATGAAACGAGCTCTGTCTGATCAGCATTTTTATCTGAAAGCATAAAAGCAGACTTCAAAATCAGATAATGGATTTACAAGACACAGAATCTTGTAAAAATATCTGTTGGTTTTTTTAAATACAAAAAATAAAAAAGATAAATCACTGAAATGTATATATTATATAATATATTATATATATATATATATATATATATATATATATATATCATAAATATTTCATTATTTTATATATATATATATATATAATGTGAAAATTAAGATGTACAGTTCTACTAAAAAAGAGACATATTCATGTGTAACATCAGAATGAAAAAGCTGAAGTGGCCTGGTTGCATTTGTACATTCATAAACTTATCAGCATTACACATCTTGACGTAGCAACATTTGTACTTGCTGCCTGGCAAAAGTTGTCTGAATACCTCAGATTGTAAAGACAGCTCTTGTCAACAACCATCTGCAGGTCACATCACAGGTTTTAGCACCAGACTAAATGCCTATAGGCCATCCCTAGACAATAATTGTCCCCTCACAAAGTCCTTTTTTGATTTGGGTATATGCTGTGTGGATTTATAGCTGAAATGAACCGTTTATAATTTCATCACTTCACTTAAGAAGTCCTACTCCTTTTGAAGAAACCTAACCCCAGTGCTGTCAGAGGTAGCTGGTTTATTCTCACAGAAAGAATTGCATAGCTACAGCAATCTTTAAATTATTTCTTAAAGATATTTTTCAGGAACGTCCAGGAAAGCTTAGCACGTAGGGTTGGTCTTTCTGAACTGTATGATGCGTTATGATCCGTCCAGAAATACTTCCCATAAGTCCCTAATGGTTCTCTTCACTGCTATGCAACCAAGTGTCTGAGCTTTGCATTTGCAGCAGCTGTGTCTCAGGGCTGTCCTGTTAGATGTGTGTGTGTTTATAACGAGATCTGATGCTCTCTTTCTGGAGTCCACATTTCTAAAAATCTTAACAGCATGCTTAGAAACTGTTACCCTGCCCCTTAGGAAGCGTACACAAACGCAACGGAGGAATGTTCATTACAAGTGTATCTACACATGACAGCATCTGCCTCGGTTTCAGTTTCCTGCTGCACTTTATGGAGTATTTACATACAATAACAAAACTTCCCTCTTAAGCATCTGATAAACAATAACTAGACTAACTAGGCTGATGTTCCTTTTCTCCTATTTTGTTGTTTTTTATTTTTACAACAACCCTGTGTTGCTCCTAAGCTGTTGAGTCCTTGTGATAAGTTGTTTGTTGCAGTAAAATGTTGTGAGGAAAGTCACATTTTTGCTTTGGCTAAGGACAAATGTTTGGAAAGGTGAAAACTTCTGGAGATGATCATGAATTCATTAGTGCTTTGTACATTAGCCTAGCAGCAAATTAACCAAAGAAGAACTCAAAGTGTCAGTCATTCGGCCATGTGGCTCACTGCCCAGGGCAGCAAACTGCCAGTGAGCAGCCCCTGATTTTGGAAAATCGATTAATCAGTTTTCCCCTACAGAATGTTTATATTGCTGATATGGAAGGTCTGTGACGTGCCCAGCTGTGTTGTACAGTGCTATCACTGTAATAATATGAAGTTGGTGTCTTATTTAGAGTCTTAAAGCGCAACACACATCAGTGACATAGAAATGAAGCTTTAATTGCTTTCTACCCAACAGTCCACACTAGCAGGTGTTTTTTTGCTGTCGATGAAAACCTGCAGAAATCATTTCACTGACTGATTGACCGGAGCAGCTGTTTCCCTGAACTTCCACGGCAACATAGATGGCCGCATGCTGACGAAAGTCCCACTTTTCATGCAGCCGCTTGCTGCTCTGCAGTCACTTTCAGCCATATAGTCCTATAGTTTAGAGAAGTGCTGGTGTAGGCTCTTTCAGCAACATCCATGCACAGTGTGTGTCATAACTCTGCTTTGTCCCTCGTCAGCAGCACCAGTGACATCATGTTCTCCATGACAACCAGTTGGTGTGACGTTGAAAACTTCAGCTTTTCCTGTATACTTGTCTGTGACGTCTGACATTTTATTAATTGTAACCTCATCGCACCATGGCCTACATATTTTGATCACCAGTAAATGAGGCCGCCGCTGATATTTAGAACATGTTGAACATTTTCGTCTCCGCTTCTGCATTTTCAGAACTTTACCCAAATATTAATTATTGATGTGATCAAGATTTGTTGTCGTTCTCATATCCTTTAAAGATTCAGAAAAATTCTGGAGATTCCACACCTTTCAGCCTAATACACCCAGACTTTTGAAATTAGACGCATCAAAAGCGAAGCATGTACCTGGCAGGACTTGACATTACATAAAATTTGCTTCATTACTTCAGATTTAGACCTGTGTAACACAAGCTTTTCATTAAGCCTCCAAACATGGCAAGACAGAAAACAGAAGCTTTAGGGCTTTTAGTATTTATTCGGGGCAAAATTGTCCGAGCCAAAAAAGGCAAAATTGTTCATTATTTAAAAAAAAAAGACAAATTACTTCAAACTGTTTAGTGTCAAACTCAAATTAGAGTCAGTCGTAACATGGGGAAATATCCCTTTACACGCTAAAGGGATATTAGCATGTAAAATTTGAATATTTAAAAAATATATATACTAGAGTTTTTTATTCTTGCCATTTCATTGACTACTTGTTGGAAAAATAAGTTTTAGTTAGATCAAGATGTCTTATATAAGGTTTTATTGTTCTATGTGTCTGGTAACTGCTCAAGTTGACTTGGAGCGTCTTTTTATTTATAATAGCAACACACACGCACGCACACACACACACACACACACAAGCAAAAATTATTCTGAGCAGACTGTAGTGCGTTGCCTAACAAGAACTAATTTTTAGCTAAACATTCACTGCTGCAACGCTTTAATCGTTACTCTCCTCTTCCAGGCGGAGCTGACGGGCATCAAATGGCGCCGCTACAGCTTCTGCAGCGGCGGGGAGTACGGGCCCGTGATCTCGGCCCCGGCCCAGGACGACCCGGTACTGCGCAGCTTCATGCACTGCGTACAGGCCAACCTGCTGTGTGTGTGGCGTCGCAAGATCAAGCCCGATGCCAGGGAGTTGTGGATCTTCTGGTGGGGCGAGGAGCCCGACTTCTCTGATGTCATTCATCATGAGCTGAAAGGTGAGAAAGCGAGGGAGGGGAAAGAAAAAAAAAAGCGTGACAGAGATGAAGGATGAGGCTCGCAGCTCTGCTCTATCCGTCTCAATTATTTTTTCATCCCATCGGTCTTTACCTCAGCTTCTATTGTGCTCTCAAAGTTTGGGTTAGAAGCTTGTACACCAGGCATAATTTGATGGCTGCTCTTTATTACGCTGCGCTGACTTATATAGACTGGGGAAATATTGCATGGGATACAGCTATATTGTGGTTTTAGTAGGTTTTTATGAAAAACCGGCTGCAAAAAAAATAAAAAAAAAATGAGATAGAGGTGCATGCCAGGGATGTGAGCCGCTTGAGTGCCAAATGGATCTGAGCATTAAAGTGTGCCTGAACATAATACACTACATGAGCCGCAGAGGCCAACATATAGCAAAGTCAATATTCAGGTTATTTAGTCGGCTGCAGATCGGAGTTGCTGTGCTGTTTGTTCAAGATGTTCTGGAGACATTGATCTGTTTTCTGTGGCGCGCTCCTGTTTTTGAGCCTCACATAGCATAAATATGAAATGTGTTTGGTTTGCAAACTCAAGCGTTTTTGTGCTACTTCAGGAGTATTGCTGTGATGAAGCACAGAGCGACGGAGTTGGAGTTCTTTTTTTTTTTTCCTCCCCTTGCTACTGCTTACCAGATACCCAGATACCTGGATTTGTGCCTGTGCATGTTAGTGAAAATTACACTGCGATGTCTCACTTTGGAGAGCGCTACTGTCAGCATTATTGTCCCTATTTATAGAGACATTTGCATTATCTCCCCGCGCACGTGTATGGCTGTCCAACATATCGACCGAGCCACAGAAAGACAGTGGGAGATGGGGGGGAAAAGGAGAGGGATTATAATGGGCTTGGTTTTGCAGAACAACAGCCAGGAGGGGAAAACAGGTATATTGGTTTGAGAGGTTGAAGCATCAGTTACCTAATAAGCTGAGTTGATGTGAAAAGGCCTCTCAGGGGCTGCAGTAAGTATTTGCCAAATGTTCTAACTGCTGCTGCAGGGAGAGCCCTTTACGCTGTACAAATGAGCAGCAGAGAGTTATATTTGCATCAAGCTGTACTTGCGTACAAATAAGTGCACCGTCCTGCAGTGGCACACAATGGCCTCCCTGAATAATGCATTTTGTCGTACTTATTGATTTCGAAAGATCCACACGGGCTACTAACTATCATAATAACACAATGAGTCAGTGTGGCGAGAGGAGGAGGCAGCGATTTGATTTTGAGAGCAAAAACTTCATTACCTGAAGCCATAAAACGAGAATGTAGGAGGGCAAAATTTTAACATTACCTCACCAATTTAAGCGCTGCTAATGGCTGCCGAAAATATTGATTATGACTCTCTTTGAGGTCCAGTAAACTTGATAATAACGGAGACAATTCTATTACATTTTATGGCTATTGATTCGGAGCTGCTGCAGTTGTCACTGCTTTCAAAAGTGTGATTTTATTTGTCTGTTTATTCATTCAGACAATAAAGATGTAATCAGAAGATTGGTGTGTCAAAGGACGTTCCCCCCCCATGTCTCGGGTTTATGGAAATTTTTTGCTGTTGGAGAAATTAATTGTGATCTTACATTGTTTGAGCTTTGTTGTTTTAAAACCTACCGTAACGTTTAGGTGATTGAAAAGTACATATTTGTAAGTACAAAGTTGGTTGTTGAAATGATTACTCTTAAAGCTACAGACTGCAAATCTACTACTTATAAATGGACTAAGCTTACATAGAGCTTTTCCAGTTAAATTGATGATCCAAAGTGCTTTACTATTACTATTACACATTTAGTAGTAGCGGAAAAGTTTTTAATGGTAAACTCACATACAAAGTCTTTAAAATTTGACTTTGACTCATATTTTAAAACGATAAAAATTCTGTATATAAATGAGATCTTTTATTTTACTGCTAACATAATAATGCTAACAGGTTTTGCATGGCTACCTGTAAACACAGCTCTCCCTGTCTATTGGCTATAGAATATGCACCTTTACCTTTGTTTTGACTTTATAAAGGATAAAACAGAGCAACTTTGTTGTATGTTTTTTTTTTATCTTAAAGTTTGAATAAGCCACAGACATGGCTGAACATGTCTGTATCACACAGTCACATCTTTAATCACCCCACCTATACCAAAACACCTAAATTAGTCCTTACTGCAAAGGAGTTGTGTTACTGCAACGTAAGCCTTTAAGTATGGTATGTTCACGCATCAGAAAAGGATAGGATTTTTCAGTTTCTGACCAGCTAATTTTTTCAAACATCACTACATAAAATATCAGAAGAATGAAGATTCATGACACTCAAGAGAAACCAGTGGCACAAAAAGTGGGTATGCAGCGTATGCAACGCATAGGGGCGCAGCACCAAAGGGGGCGCCAAAACCCCGTCTGGAGGGGGCGACGGGCAGATGATGTTTTCCCAAACACTTCAGCGTCTTTCGCTCCTTCACCTTGCGCACATAACGAGGTAAATGTAGCGGGTTTTACCCTTCACGTATCGTCGCCTGGAGGGGGCGAGGGGGCCGTTTTATGTTTTCGCATCCACCTGAATAATGTGTAGTTGCGCCACTGAGACAAACCTGGGCCTATCTTGGAAAGTTTAACAGGTGTTACAACTGCAGGCTGTGCTTCAGTATTTGCATAAATGTTTCTTTAGGAGGATTGCTTTGGAAAAAAATAACAGGTGCTCGCTTACACACAAACACCTACACAGTCTTCTTTCAGTGATGATAACGAGACTACTTCGCTTATTTTGTAAAATCTCACAGGCTTTTCTTTATAACTCCCATTAAGCGCTGAAAATAGCACTTAGGGTGTGAACAGGATTTGGTAATTGTTAATTAAGAAGATGCTGGATTTTCTCCAAATTAGAGTCAGTCGTAACATTGGGAATATCAGTGTTTTGTCAAGTCTTGGGAAGCTTCACACCTGAACATCTATTTGCTGTGTTTGCTTCTCTTTTCTTCAGTTTTTGTTTTTGTCTCCCTCATGAGATTTTTCTTTTTTCCTCTAACTTCATCTGATATCTCCTGGTTTTGTGAAGGTGCCTTGTTGCCTTTCAGTTGCAGCAGACTATGTCTTAATAATATCCACGCATTACATGATCAGCTGTTGTTTCAGTTAGTGCTAGAAATCCGAGGTTCTCTTAAAAACGTTGCTCTCGCAAGCATCTTGAACTAATTTCAGACTAGACAGATGTAAAGAGCTTTTAGTAATAGAATATGTACATCAGCTCCTGTGAAAGGTTGCATCAATTACTATTCAATGTTTTCTGTTTATGAAGACCAAAGGGGTTTTCAGAACGAATATCTAGAGGAACCAGTCACAGCAAATTAATTATTGTTGTTGCTAATCGATGCCATATCCACTCACAAATTGTGTGAGTTAATTCCTGCGACCGAGACGCTCTTCCATTCAGAAACGACTGGGTGATTTATGCAGATTTGACAGAACGGCAACAGCTGTCGCTGTGTGAATAATTAGCAGGCTGTTTCATGTTTTGAGTCATAAATGAAAATTAAAGCAGTGCAGATTTCTGTGTGAAAAGGCGAAGACTGATGTCCGTCTGGAAAATTCTTAGAAAGCTTAATTGCTCGGGTGGCAACAGGATGTTGCTTAATGCTCGTTACGAAACGGTGCAAAATTAGACTGCGGAATTTTACACAAAATAAAGGATTGTTGGCAATAAGACGTGTAATAACTCCAACAGGCCCTAAAATAAGGCAATTTACATTGGCGATCTAATGATTTAAACTTGTGCTTAGTTAAAGAAACTTAAATTCAATTTCGGTACACAGATAAATAACCTGCTTTATTTTTTAATATGTGGACAATGTTGACGTGTAACTAAATCTGTTAATTGAAGCGTAACGGCACATCTGCACTAGATGCTCAATAAAACATTAGAAGAAAAACTGAAGATATCAACAACAAAACAACCCTAGAATAATCTGCTCCTTCACTCTTTGACTCATGTGTTACATTTTTGTCCCAAACTACTTTTGTGACCAAAAGCAAATCATTTTGTACCAGTTAGTATCTTTTAGTTGAGCTAATTATTTTCATCAATTAAGGGATAACAGCCAAATGCTAACATCCCTCATTTAATTCTATTTTGATTTCTAAAACTTTAATGTTATACACTATTGCTATCATGGTTCTGATCCCATCTTGGGTTGGTTTACTCTTATGAAATTTGAGGTATTATAACATCTGATTAAAACAAACATAACTCTAAGCAAATTCCTGCTGGTACATATTTGTTGATTTTCATGGAGGAATCCTACTTGAAATCTGCCCTGAGCTTCAAAAGACTAGAAAACTGAGCACTATAATATAACGAACATTACAGTAGAACACCAATAACTGAAATATCACCTTAAGAACTCGTGAATTGAGATTTTCATACATGAAAATCATGCTCAGTCTGGCTCAGTGAAATTAATTTGCCCTCTTTTGTCAGGATTAGTCTGTGAGATATGTTTTATAAGTGCAAAAAAATTCACATTAACACTTCTGGATTCTTACTGAAGATTATGATTAAAGTGTGACATTATTATTTATGAGTGGTGGTATGGTTTTGGAAGCAATTTTTAAATTAGGCCAATTGAATAGCAGAAATAATGATTGTTAAAGATGTTATGAAATAGTTTTTTATGGTAAGTTATAAAACAAAGTGATGTTTACGCAGTAAAGCATGATAAGTCTAAAGTTTCAGCCACTTCTCTTTGCTCTAACTTTATCACTGGCGTCCATGACTAGAAACTCACTGCGTTTTCTGTCTGTTTTACTAACTTCCCATTTTTCAGTGGCTCATTTTCAAATTTCTTTGTATTCATTTGTGTTAAAGTGAGATTACGAACGTTTATGAAAATGTGTTGTGTATGTGTTGTATTCAATGCTGTTGTGTAAATGTCTATACGGGTTAAGTGATTGTGACTCTGATATAGATTTGACAGTATGCGCAACTTTGACCCAGTATTGCCGCTTTTTTTTTCTTTTTTTCTCAGCTCTTGCCACCGCAGCACTGAAATGACTCCTAACGAAAAACCTTAAGACATCAAGTTCAGCTCACATGGACTTGCTTTCCTGAAATCAGATGGTCTGTAATATATGCAGCATATTAAAAACTCAGCGTGGGCCGAGTACAGTTTGCGAAGAAACAGGATTAATGTGTTGAATGGGCTGAGTCATCAGCGTGTTGCCAGCACAGCCGGAGAGAAAGTGACATATTTTGGACAGGGGGACATAAATATGAATGCACACACACACACACACATGCACGCAATCACCCAAATGAGCAGGCTGTTGTGGACACACATGCATAACCCTAACATAGAAAATGGTTAGACTTATAGTAATCTCACAAAGGTATCAATTAACATCTAGTAAATTTGCATCCACATGCAGATGCAGCGTTGTGCATCATGACACAAACAAAAACATACTTCTCATTTTAATGTGTCGGTAAAGATAAAATGATTCTTATTCATCCTTTAGTAGCACAATTGTGTGAAAGTTGTTTATTGCATTTTTGCATTAGAGAGCTGAACAACAATAATAATCTAAATGATTGGACAAAAGTAACTGCAGGATAATTGGAACTCTTTACAGCTTCAAACAGAACTGCTTCACAGCATCTTCAAAACTTAGTCTACAAAACATTTAATTATCTTGGTATCTTGAATGCTTATTAGCTTGTTTCTATTCTGTAATGATTGCATAAACACATAGGTTAATCCAGTAATATAATTTGAATAACCCATCGCAACGCATGGCGGCCCGCCAGCGGTTTTTATACCAGACCTCTGATGTTGATATGCTTTTATAGAATCTAACAATCAATAAAGTAATAAATAACACTAGCGAGGCACTAAAGGTTACTTAATGTTCACACAAGGAGAGATCTACCCCTAAGACTCTGCTGATAAGAAAGTCTTTTTGTCATTTGCCTTTTCATGTACTTATGTTTTTTGCCAGAAGCGTTGGATTCTCAAAGACCAGCGTTGTTTGTTACATGGAAATTGTGGGAAATATTTACCGTCTTCTGAAAGCAGCCAGTAATTTTCATAAGAAGGGAAAATCAGAACACAGGGATTTATTTAACTTGGCCTTGTAAAAACAAAAAAAGAGTGCATGAATGTCCTTCCTTCTAGTGACGTATCAAGTCGTGTAAAAGCATACCACCTTAATGTAGTTCACTTCTATGTAAAGCAGATTGTGCCTTACGTGTGGAGATTAGGAAACATAGTTCAAATGAATTAACTCGCCATGCAGTGCAGCTTTTTTGCATCAAAGACAGTCTGTTGCTGGTGTAAATTAAGGGAAAAAGAAACTAAAGGATGTTTTGTCTTTATAAAGTGAAAATAACCAAATTAAATTATCTCTTTTTTTTCCTCCGACAGGTTGTGGCTGAGGGTAATACCTTTTTATGGTGCATTGTGCATCATAATAAGGTCTTGCACACAAATACTGAGTAGTGTTGATATTATTTAGAAAACATCTAAAGGAAAATTGGTGTTTTTTTTAGTTGACTTGAACTGAGCAAATCTTTCCATATCAACCTTAAATTACGCTGAGTGTGAGGAGTGAATGGCTGCTGTAGAATCTGAAGGACTTTTAAAACAAGCCTCAGCTGCTTTTTGCACGAAAGAGACACTGATACTAACAAACATTCATTTACAGGATCTGGATTTCCGCTTTTAGTTTGCTCTGCAGTGAGGTTTTTAAACACAAAACTTTGGACTGATTTCAATCCACTACGTTTAACTTTTCTTCCAGACGCTTTTTGTATTTCCAGCCAAAATAGTATCAAAGACGGTTGTTTTTTTCCCCAGGAATTTATTGAAGAATCATGATTAAAGTTCTTTGAAACTGACCACAGTTAAAAATATCATATTTTTGGGGACTTTTTCAGATCTGGTTTTAATTTGTCACTGGAAATAAACTATTAAAATGAGCAACCAACGGAGAACAAAATAAACAAATAGAGACCAATATAAAGACTTTCAAATATCCAGCTATTTCGATTTTTTCTATTCCAAGGATTATGATGCAAAAAAGAAAAAGAAACAATGTCCAGCAGGGTCTTTGATTTAGTTCTTTTTAGTTTTTTTATGAATTTATGAAAGTTTTTGAAAAGTGGGCCATAGTGTCGTTAGCCTGAACATGGCGGGACGCTTAACTGTAGTGCAATAAATGAATAGGATAAAAATTAAACACAGGATTTGATCTCTTCATCAAGATAAATTGACCAATTTTCATCTCTGATTGATTATTGGTGTGCCTCTAATCATTCTCCAAATCATTTACAGGTATTTGTGAAATACTTCACATAAAAACATGCTGACTTAATCAATTATTGACTTGGTTTAAAACTTTCAGCTGTACTATTTCTGGTATGAGGTGAACCTCCACAACTCTATTCACATGCAGTTTTCATTTAGTCACAAAATCAACACATTTAGAGACTGAAAGTCTAACAAGAGGGTGAAAGAGTTAATCAAATCTAGTTTATTTTATTCCAACACATGACAGTGGAAATATGTGGGGATTTTTGACCTTGTAAATGGTCATAACAAGCAGTATCACTTGATAAACCAGTCCTCCCCTTTGAGACAAATGGCTGAAAAATGTGTCTGAGTCAACTATGATAAGGTCTTAGTCACAGACTCACAGCTGTCTGCAGTCAGCTGCCGCATCACACCAACCAAAAACATGTCCAGTAGAACCAAATAACAACCTGTTTAGCCTTCTGTAATGTAGCATTTTTACCTTCTTATCTGGCTAATCTGTGGAAATGTACATTTTAGGTAATGGTGAATATGAAATGAGGACGTAAGCCGGTGATTTTTCCAGAGATTTGCATAGCTTTCTAGAAATTTACACATCACCAAAGCTTAACTAGAAGGATTTTATAGGTAGAAAACAAACACTAACTCAGTAGATATAGGAAAAAAGAAAATCCATCCTCGATGCACACAAAAAAGGCTTCAATTCTCAGGTTTTGTGTATGAGGACATAATAAAAAACAGGCTCTGGTTTCACCAGGTACTGAACTGATTTAAAATTCAAGGGTACAAAAATACACACAGATTAGATGCTAGCAGTATTAAATAAAAATAAAGCCAAAGAGAAAAAGCATTGATTAAAAAACCCCAAAAAGACAAGTACACCTCGCAACTCGGAAGCTTACAGAACCACATTTAGCAGCACTGATTCAAAGGACGTATTTGTAGGCCTTTTTTTGTTTTTTTTTACCATTTAATTGTTGATTTTCTTTCCTGTATTTTGAATTGTTCTGTCACATATTGACCGTCATAAAACGAGCTTTAACTGTCAAACAGATGGATGCACATTTCACACTTGGCAAGAGGGTTTTGTGACCAAACGTTGCACATTTTATGGACAGGCATCTGTACTTTTTTCGTTGAAGGGTTTTTGAGGAGTTTTTGGCATCTCTTTAATACTCTATCAAACAAGTCAGACTTGTTTTTTCCCCCAACAATCCTGTGAACTTCAACAGCTAATATGTAGAGTAAGGGCCAGAGAGACTGGAAAAACTACTTTGATTAACTTCCTCCTTCCTGTAGTTAGAGCTGTAATTAACATCTGTAAAATGTGACGAGCATTTGTCACATTTGTGTGAGAAGGATTCCGGTTTAGGTGATAAAGAAGGTCAATCTCCACTGCTAGAGACCTGATTTATTTAAAAGTTTATTCACACATCACTAATATTTGTGGAGGGCACTGTTTATCTGTTTAGCCTAAGGAGTGCATGTACACTCCTTAGGCTGCAGGTTATACTGTATAACACAAAGCCTGTTAAAGGTTCTTTTTGTAAAACCGACATTTTAACAGCTTCAGTCTGCTTCATTTTCAAAATCTGACGGCATCCATCGCTGCAGATTGTCTTCTCTCATCCATTAGCTGGCAGACAGAAATGCGGTTTCAACTCTCCAATTTTGTTGGAACTTACTAAAATCTGAAACGAGTGCTTTCAGGTCACAACTTGGACACCTTCCTCTCTGTTTTGGTGAAAAGGCCAAATTATTTTTTGCAGTCGCTATAGCAGCTGCCCGGTCTCCTTCCTTTCCTGCGGTGTGACTTTCACACTAAAATATGACTCATTAAATGAACTCTACCTAAACACTTAGACTTGAGTCACAACTCTGGATCTAAATTGAGTATAAGGCTTTCTTACTTCCTCATCCTTTATTCTTCATGTTCCACATTCACTGCCACCCAGTGAAAAGACGTGTAAAAATCTTCAAAATATTTTTGATGTTTTAGTGCAGCATACTTTTATTCTATAAAAATTATTGCAGATTTTTTTTTCACCTTTGCATGGTGAACCTTGGTAAACTTTCAACTGATTGTCCTGTCTGTATACAGTATATATTGCCTGTTTTCTTGCAGCGGTTTCTTAATCTGCTTAATGTTGCAATCATCTATATTTTCAGGTGTGAAGCTCTTTGGTTTATTTACTCCTTGCAATGTTTTTTGTTATCAAAGGAGCCAAATTTAAGCAGTCATTAAATCAGCAGACGCACTTTCTTGTTTATGTGGCCTCGTCAATGAGCAACACATAAACTGCTTTGCAGCCACGGCAACCCTAACACTGAGTTCACAGTTTACGAAATCCAAACTATTCTTCCTTTTTAATTTGCAAATCTTCATAAAAGCATCTGCCTGATCCCTGAAAAATGAGGTGACAGTTTGTTTTGTGAGCCTGCAAATGTGCTCTTTAACAACGGATGAATAAAAGGAACAGCAGGAGGAGGAAGGGTGTGGGTGAAATATCACCTATTCAGGAGATTCAATCGCAGAAAACCAAGAGCTGATGACTTTGATAACACTGCTGGTGGCACTCCTATGTACCACTGAAACGGCATGTGGTCAAGGTGAATGCAGGAACGTAAGAAAGAGTTAGAGAGCCATTCAATAAGCCACGTGTAGCAGGTGTTTCCCATTTAAAGTGTGACCTATCACACATTTTAAGATCTTTGTGGAGCACTCAGACAGCTAAGGATTCAGCTTTACTGTTTTGTATTTGTTTTGACATTTCTTATATTCTGTCATGTTACAGCCATAAACATCAATACATTTCAATGGGGGTTTTATGTGGTTTTTACATAATAGGTCATTTCAAAGTTACCACTTGCCTTCAAAAGTGACCAAATTAGAGAACATGTAGAGTGTGGTACTTTGGGCTATAAGTAGGTGCATTTGAGATCTGCCACAAGCCCTGTCAGGGACTCAGCACATGGTTTCTGGTCAGATGAGACCAAATCTAATCTCTTTGGCTTTCACAAATCTGTTTGTGGTGAAAAACTAACACTGCACATCACCCTGAACCACGAGATCATGTTACATGGTGGTGGCAGCATCATGTTGTGGGGTTTCTTTTGTTCAGTGAGGAGAGGAAGAAGTTGATTGAGAACCTTTCAGAGTCTGGAAAAATCTGCGACTTTGTCTCTGATTTGGGGAGAAAGTCACAGAGACCATAACTGTACAAATAAACAAATATAGACAATGGATGGATGAATCCTTATCTTCTTTCCATTTAATAAACATTAACTTCTTTAACTTTAAGCCAGCAGCTGTAACGTGATGAAATATAACAACATGTAGCACACAACTAAAGAAATAATGTTCCATGTTTTTTCTGATTATCCAAGACTGGCTTTATTGAGCCATGTTTTATAACTAAAAATATGGAACTTTTCAAATCTTTTACCTGACTGAAACACTTCAACAATGAAGTCCGTCTGATCTTTAGTTTCTGTCTCCTAGGTGCTTGGTCTAAATTCAAGAAAACTGCTGAAAGTAAATCAGAAACTACATCAGAAAAGTAGTTTGAGTAGTTAAAGGGCGTGCAAACTTATGCAACCAATCTTTTGAACCTTTTTATTTTTTGTGTTCCCCACCCAATATATATATTTTTTATTTTTTCAGAAATCTTACTGGACAAATTGTGATATGTCATAAATTTTTAAAAATAATTTATTGCACATTTTTTTTACAGTACAAAACCTGTTAATCTGAAGGAGAATAAGCCAGGCAGCATAGACATGAGGCCGAACAGAGAAAAGTATAATTTAAAATTTTGGGAATCACATTTGTAATACACACGTACAAAGTAGTTGACTATAAAACCATCAGCCTCACTCTGTGTATTTTTCTTGTCATCACAGATGCCATAAATGGGAACGGTAATTGAGAAATGCTAGGAGGGAATAAAAATGCAACTTTGCATTATCAGCACAATGATTAGACCTCATCAGCCAGCAGAAAGAAAGAGTTTCCTTTTTTTTTTGTTTTTGCAAGGGTTTAAATAAGGTAAAAATAATCTAATAAATACAGAACACAGGGATACTCTGACAGTCTGGTTGTCTTCTGTGTGCTAGAGCTACAGATGGGCGCTGTGCCCTTCAGAAACAGAGATGCTTGCCATATTTTACAGAGCTAGAGGCATTGTAGAGTGTGTATATGCACACCATGACAGGTTGTGTGAGTGGCTCCTCTGTGACTGTTATCATTCCTTCAGTGTGTTTGTAATTGGCCAAGTGTATTTGCCTGTGTGTGCGTGTGTGTGTGTGTGGGCTGGCAGAGGTCGTAAGGTAATTGTCCTGTGAAAAAGTGCTTGCCAAATGTGTGTGCGTGTGGCAGAGCACAGGAGGGAGGACTAACCTCTGCCTCCATCTGTCCATGTCTGGCTGTGAACTCATAATCTGGCCTGTGGAGACAAACCCTCTCCACCGGCAGCCGCCTGCTTCAGAAATACAGGTTAGATTGAGGTTATTACTGTCATGGATCTGCCAGCAGAGGAAACTCAGTTATTAAAGCGCCTTACATAATTTCCTGTTTATTTTTTTGCGGCTCTGCCCGACCGATTCTGGATTTACATTTTCTGCACTGAGCAGGCTAAAAGTTTTATTAAGGGTTCTTTTCGGTGTTTGCAGCAGCAGCATCAAATCCTGATGCCAGGAACAGTCAAGTGCTTTCTCACAGAGAGGGCGTAGCTTCTGCTCCAGATAAATGTTCCTGCTTGATTTGCACTAATTATATGCACCTGAGAGAGCTTATATTACAAAAAAAGCTTGGCTTTGACAGTCTACGCCTCTGCTGCGCTCAAAACATTTGTGCCTTTTTTCTTCAGAATTAAGAAATTAGACGACAGCAAATGTGAATACGCAAGGATGTGGTTTTTTTTTCTCCTTGCAGATGAGGTAATTAATTCATTAGAGACAGGTATTTAACACAGTTGCGTCGTCTTCAGTCACGACTGAAAATCTTTTTTCTGAATTAATTTAAGCATGCTTCGGAAAGAAAATAAATGAAGAATAAAAATGAGATTTGCTTCTTTGAGCTTGTAATGAATAAAGGAGTAAAAATGATACATTTCAGTTCACCCAACCTTTTATAAATTTAACAAAATTAGTGGTGGATGTCATTGACTTTGAGAAGGCTGAGCTAATATTTAACAGTTATAACTTGTGACCAAACTTATGACTGTCATCTACTGTGACTTTTGTCCTTCCTGTCACAGGTCTCCACTTCCCTTTTGGCTCTTTTGTTCTCACCAGGGATGGAGTAGTAAGATTCTCAAGTTTGATCACCGCAAGCAAAAATACCACATTCAAATTATAAGTACAAAAAATGTATATGCCGTGATCCATTTACTTTTATTAAAGACGGAAAGGCTTCAGTACCTTTCATAAATTTTATTTAAAGGACAACAAGTAAGTTCAGTGTCAGTTTCAAGTAAATGTATGCATCATTCAGATTTTCAAAGGATCACTGATACTTTAACAAGGCGATGTCAGCTGGTTAAATAGTGTGATTATCTGCTTTTTTAGTCTACAGTCAACTGTTGTCTGTTTCCATTTACTTTATTTTTTCTGGTTTTATGCCTGGAAATATCTATGAGCAGCTCAATGTGTGTTGCTTATAAGTAAGCTGATGAGAAGTGCACAGCAACCCGTTGGTGGTGGCAGCGCTGGTGAGAGAGTGTGTCCTGTTACTCCAGGTCAAGGGACTTTGTTTTATGAGACATTTAAGGCAACATTGTTTGGAAAAGCTATTAAGGCTTCGTAGTCCTTCAAATTGCAAACAAATCTATTTCAAATCTTTGCTCTCCTTCTCTTAACCTACAGCAAGTTATGCTAAAATGTTAAAGAAAAAACCTCTTTAATCTACTACTTCCAGTTTCTGATGTGGGTCGTATGGGCAGGTGACCAGCATAAACGCAACACCATTTAATAAAATATAGCTTTTTTTTCCTATTGCTTATATGCATGTACAATAAAAGGGGAGTTGGGCCCCAGATAATGAGAAAGCATCATTTGCTTACAGCTGGGGCTAGGTTTTGTTTATGCTGTGGTTTATGCAGAACTGCACTGATTTCCTCTATCAAGGTGTTTATTTAGTTGTCCAGTAATCATGAACAAGTCACTTCATTAATTCAAGTTAAATCGAACCCATTGTATATTCCCTTTCATCTCAACATGTGGAGACTGAAGAGTTTTTATTTATTTTTTTTATCTTTCTAAAGTCAAGAATCAGCAGCTTGGGAATAGATTAAATCTTCAAAAGATGTTGTTTGGTTGTTAAATTTAGCTTTTCTGCTCAACATCGCTGGCTAAGCTACTAATCCTGCTTTCTAGGACAGCTCTTTAATGAGGTTCAAGCAAATAAAACAGGTAGTTTTGGCATTAAGACTTACTTTATCTGGTTATCATCTCTCTGCAGGTAGATGCTTTCACCAGACACAAGGAAAGCCTCAAATTACTTTACAAGTTATGACCAGTGTCATGACATAAAGCCCAATTTATGTCCATCTGAATAAAATGCTGATCGTCTCACTTCAGATTTGGTCCAACTGAATAAAATGTTCCCCTTTGCATGCTGATATGGATACTGCCACTTAAAAAATGGGACAAAATGGGTTTTAATTTTCCCATTTTTTTTTATTTCTCAACCTTATGTATGCGAATATGACAAATAATGTTTTGGAAATGTAAAGATGCTAAGGTACAGGCTCCCAGTTGAAACATTTAAAAAAAAAAAAAAAAAATACATTTTTAATCGACCTGACCCAGAACGTTGTCATCACCATCTGACAAAAATAAATAAAAAATAATTTTTAATGACCCTATTAGTGATATTTTTACTCATTTTATAGACAAATGCTTCTCAAGAAACAAAATAAATATTTAAAACAAAAAACAAAAAGTCCATCTGACAGAGTTGACACAGAACTGAAGGTGGTGACAAACTAGTGAGTAAAATGAAAAACTTGGTACATGTGAAGTAATGCAATTTATGTAAAATACATTAAAATGAATTAATTGCACATTTAAATGAGATTTGACAACAATTTCACTGAAAGAGTCAGAAAAACTCTGATGGAGTTGACATCTGACGGAGTTGACAAAAAGCCAAACTACCTCAATTTATATGATGTTATTCTGAAGGAGGCCATATTGTAGCTCATCAGGTCCATGAAATCTTTACCATTTTATCAAACTTAAGCTTTTATTTCACAAAATTTCATCAAAGTTTTGTAAATTGTCAGTTATGGTGTTGACACATCATGGTTGTGACAAAAAACTTCGGAATAAAAATAAGAAAAAGCTAAAGAATAACATAAGCTAACCAGAGCTAACTAGCCTTAAGCTAACCAGAGCTAACTAGCCCTCTTAGCAAAGGAAGGGAAATGGTCACAGGGTCCTCAGAAGTTCTGGTGCCCCCCAATAATGCCTGATTTTTTTTTTACATTCTTTTAATTTCTGACGGTGTTGACAAAAACTAAGGACAAATTTCAATGGAGTTGGAAAATATATAAAAATGATTTTTAATTCAATTTATTGATACCTTTATAATTATTTATATGACTACTTATACTTAATTGTCATAATATATAATTTTAGTATTTCTTTAATTGTTTTAAACTATTATAATGTACTGAGTTCTGCTCCTGGACAAAGGCTTTTACAGGCATCATCCACCGACTACAATGTTTAAAATAAAATATTCAGCAAATACCTGGAATATATACATTGTTGTTCTCACATGACCCAGGTTAGTTTAGTCAGATATTTGAAAAAATTATATTTTGTGTATATTTTATTCAATATTATTATTATTATTATTATTAATACAATATTTTATTTGTGCTTTATCCATAGGACCTGTTTTGTCCCTATTCTCAAGAATCAGTGAAATAATCTTCATTATTGATAACTTAAACATAACTCGCAATAGTATTAAGATTTCACTTGAATGCTTTTCTTTAACTAATTGGTAACTGAATCCCATTCAGCTGATGGCCCAATTACAACCAGCCTTGTTCTGGTGGCTCATCTCGATGGCAGCGTTGGTGTTTTGCTGAAGTGCATCTCAGTTGTTATGTGACTGCTGACCGCTTCACCTCCCTGATTATCGCTGCCAGGATTGAATCTGTTAAAGCTAAAGTGTTCACTCTTCATCTTCTAGACTGAGCTGAGCGACGATCATTTAATGATGGCAGCAGGCCTCAGAACGTTCTGTATGCTTTATTATCTGCCAAGTTTTAGTAAGTAGCATTTTGAGGCCTGGAAAGTACAGCGTCCTTTCGAAGTGTTCGACTTCTCCAAAGTTTGTCCACCTAAAGCCACAAATTTTAATGTGTTTTATTGAGATGTTAGATACATATCAACTCCTTTGCACTTAATGAGAGCGAAGTTTGGCCAGTTGTTTCTGTAGAAATAACCAACCAAACCAACCGGGATACCTCGTTGAAATATGAACCAGATTAAAAAAAGTGCCAGACAGCAGACTCAGCGTCTCTTTAGGTGATCGCGGTTATTTATGCCCATGTGTGTTTTCTTAGAAAGCATTTAAGGCTGTGACTTCTGTCATAAATCGGTAAACAGGACTCGACTGACTGGAGTTAAAGATTAGCAACATTTACTCCAGGACAGGTCAATTAAGGCCGAGTTTCACAGACAGGATGTGAATAAAAGAGATATGAGGAAAACGAGATTTTTTTTTGATTGCACAATTGTTTCAAATTTAAATATTTGTGGTACAGTAATGTATCTTATGAATTGATCGCTTTTCCATTAATTTCAGGTTTTTAAGTATGTTTTTCATCCACAAAGATGAGAAAAAACGTAAAACAAAGAAGCACAGGTTAGACTTCATCCTTTATTTTATGATCACACAACATAAATCCCAGTCTTCCAATAATAAAATGACTCACTATATCCATTTCTATGTCAACAAGTTGCCCTCCCTCCATCCTCTCAACTCTCCCGCCCCATCCTCCTGCTTCTCCTCCCCCTTTTCACGCTTTTTTGTGCTTGATGCTTTCCCCCCCTCCTCCTGCCTTGTTTTTTTGGGGGGTCGCTCTCTCTGATGTCAGGGTGGTGGATGTCTGCGAGCACACTCAGTTCCTTGGCAAATAAAAGGTGTGGGTGTACGGTTGCCAATCAAGGCCTTCTCCTTTTCTTTTATTCCTCCAGGATTTGTCTTTGATCAAAAAAAAAAGAAAAGCTCTCAGATGTGAAACTCAAAACAGTAAGACTGAATAATTAGCCTCCCCAAAATTTTCCTTCAATTGGGAACTGGGTTGCCAGGCCGACACACGTCTTAGTAAGGAACATCTCTGTCGGAAAAGAAAATGTGGGGATCTGTGGAAGTTATAAGAGCCCCCCCTGGAGGAATGCAGCCTCACCTAAGTGAGAGAGATTTAAAGAAACTGAGAGGCCGCGAATAGACTCATGATTTGACTTTTTTCCCCCTGTCTGGCTCAGGCTGTTGAAAAAGTGAGTCACATGTGGAAAGCAGCAATTTAGCAATAGAAAAAAAAAAAAGTCCACGAACAAGAGAAAGCGGGCAGGAAAAAAGGGGAAGAAAGGGAGTGTGTGTTTTTTGATGTGAATTCATGCTTCAAGAAGAAGAAAAGAGGTGGTTTGTTTTGCGGGAGAGGAGAACATCTGCGATTTCCGCGAGTTGGTTATGCAGTTGGTGTGGTGTTCTGCACATGTTTCTTCTTTTCTCCCCTAAGATTCTTGTTTGCTGTGTTGCCAGAATGAAAAAAAAAATAAAAAAAAATCAACATACGCATATTTTTGAAAATGGAAAAATTTCACACCTCCTGTTCACATCTTTCTCGTCTCAGATCCGTGTGAAAGGATCAGTCTGTTCTTCGGCTGTGGCAGTTTCTAACGGTGTGGACGGTCTGACAATTTCACAGCACAAAGAAGAAGAAAAAAACAAGATTTTTCTGCAGAATTAACTTTGTCCCGATGCTTTCCTTTGGCAGTAAGGGAGTCGGGATAATGAGCCAGAGAACGGGGATTAAGGGAAAAAAAAATGCCTCTGTTATGTTTACTTCTTTTTAAATATGTGGCCAAGGATGGACGATCTCTAATTTCCCGCTTCTTTTTCTCTTCTCCTCCCCTTTTGTTAGCCGTCGGGGCGTGGCCCGTGACCTCCTGAACCTGCGTTGCACATGTGTGTATGCATGTGCATGCGCATGCATGAGAAAAAAAAAAAAAAGATGCAACGGCAGGGGTGAAGTTCCCCAGCTGCACAGAGAAGGGGTGGGAGCTAAGGCTTCTCCCTTCACAAGCTCTGCCTTCTGAAAAGCCACAAACTGAAAGAATGAGAGCTTTGTGTGTGTCGTACAGAGGAGAAGAAGAGGGAGAGAAAAGAGGACAAGACAAAGTGAGGGGCAGACAGGGGACAGGGAGTTTTAAAATGAGAAAGAAGAGAAAAGAAAAGAGAGTTGGAGGAGTCTTTAAATGTCGACTTCGACTCAGAAAGAGTATAACACGGTTAAGGGGAGGGGTAAATTATTGGACGAGTGTAGAGGCTTGTATGAGGTAAGGAGGGGAAATGAGAGTGACTTTTCTGTTTTCGCTCAATAGGATCAACAACTTAGACCTCACAGCCTTAATAAAAGCCTATTATTTTCTTATATATATTTATATATAATTTTCACACTTATTGTGCCTGTTCTGTTTCATGTGTAATCTGCTCTGCCAAAGAGCTGATTTTCATAAGTGCAATAAGTAAAAAAGAAAAAGAAAAAAGGGAACATAATAAACCAGTGAATTTAAGCTCATTTTAAGCCTGGTGTTTTCTGCCGCACAAGGCTGGTTTTGTCATTTTGGGTGACTGACTTTTCTAACTTGCCCCATTCTCCACCCGTGGCGCCTGTTAAAACAGGAAGCGTATGCAGCAGGAGGGTTGTTTTTTACAGGAATCTTATGGAAAAAATTAAAAAAAAAACCTCTTAGGGTCTGTTTTTCATGACTATTGCAATGAATACAAAAATCCCTAAAACAAATGCTAATTTGGGTGTTTAATTCAGTTTGTGTATGATGAAATGAACTCCCGTATGCCTCTACTTCTTGTGCCGTTTCTGCTATTTAGCTGTACGTGTCCCTCATTAGCTCTGCCTGTTGTTTAAAATGAGAACTGCAGCGAGAGCTGTGCATCTTAAGCACCAAGCATGCAGGGACAGTTACCTTGGATGGGAGATGTATGTGAGGTCATTTTCAGCTCTCTCCAGAAATGTTCAGTCGGATTCAAGTCTAGACTGTCCACTCCAAGACATCCACAGAGTGATCCTGCTGAAAAATTAACTGTCTCACCAGTCTGAGGTCAGAAGGTTTTCATCCAGTACATTGCTGCATTCATCTTTTCCTCTATCCTGACTAGTCTGCCAGTTCTGTGTGCTGCAAAAATTCCCCACAGCATGATGCTGCCAGGACCGTGCTTCACTGTAGAAAGATAGCTGAAGGACTGGAGTTGCGTCCCCTGGATTTCACACCAAAGCTCAATCGCTGTCTCATCAGACCAGAGAATTTTGTTTCTCATTGTCTGACAGGCCTTCGGGTGTCTTTTGACAAAGACATGTACCTTTTATTAAGGAATACTTCTGAAGCCGTATTATTCCCTAGATTTGTACCTCAACACAATCTTGTCTCTGATGTTTGTAGACAATTAATTTAATTTCTTCCTTGATGTTTGACCTCTGACATGCAATGCCAGCTGTTGAATCTCGTGTAGACAGCCATGGGCCTTTGTAAATCAAGTGCTGTCAGCTGGAGGTCGTTTAAATTGTAGAAACACCTCAAGCATGATCAGCGGAAACAACTCCATTTTGTGCTTCCTGGTTAAAATCACAAATACCTATGCATATGTCATTTCTTGATTGAGTTTTAATAAATTTGTAAAAATCTTCCAAGTAGCTTCCCACTTTCTCTTAATGGGCTATTTGTTTGTAGCATTTTGAGGAAAGAGATTAACTTAATAAAATTTGGAATAAGGCTGCAACATCAGAGTGTGGAAAAAGTGAAGCCCTGTGAATAGCTTCCAGATGTGCTGTAAGCAAGCTGTGCTGTGGGTTGGTAAAGCACCATAGCAGTGAATGGAAGCAGCTGGAAATCTTACCCCTACATAAACTTCAATAACTCTGTTTTCCTCGTGAGGAGTTTAGCTGTTCTGTAGGAACAAAGCTGTCAAACATTATTCTGAAGACGCCATATGTGAGGCCACTCAAACTCTGTAAATTCAACATGTGTTTGGACAAGAGTGTGTTGTTCAGGTTTGCAGAGTTGCTTCGGATTAATGCTACACGTGGTGAAAATGAGAAGTGAAGATACCTAAATATAATTGGACACCGAGTGGAGTAAAACGTCTTTATTTAGCTGAATGCTGTAGAAAATGACATCTAATTATTGCTGGTAAAACTGTGCAGGGGAAAAGTTAAGATGACTTGTTTTTTTATATAATTTGGAAAAACAATCCACAGGCGTTACCTGAGTTTTTTGTGCGGCATAAAACACATTTAAACAACAAATCATGAACTACACATCTTCTTACCTAAGAAACTTTGTGCTCTCTTGATTTTCTGCCTCGTTGATTTGAGCTGTTTGTTATTGTACTTGTTGTCCAATTTGACAGTTTATCTACTTTTTAAAGCCAAGATTTTGCATGTACTTAAAACAATGGGTTAATAAGCTTATAGCAAGACATATTTTGAAGAAATAAACACTGTTTTAAGTCATTGAGTAGAAATCCATCTGTTTAATATTTTTTATATATCCTGCTTAGAAAATCTTTGAGAAAAATTAAAGGGCTCACTCAACTCTTTCTGTATTCCCAATAGCAAAGCTTATTTCAACTGAGTCACATTCTGCTGTGCCTCGTAACACTTCATAACTCTGCATGCATAGTGGTGTCAATTGTTTTTATGAATGACTGCCTCCAAAAGCTTTTACTATATCAAAAAAGCATAGGTATAACTCTAAGATATGATTAAATATACCCATTAAGTGAGATATTATGGCTTGAGTCAAAGTAAATAAACTACAAACTACATAAATACTGAATGTATAAGTTGACAAATGATAACTCTGTTAATTACCAGTTTAACACCAACATCCAGCTACTGTGTTTGGAAAAAAAAATTCTTATTAAAGCTTTACCAGGCATTTACATGCGGACTAGAGTGAACAATGAACAGACTGTGGCGCTTACATGAGCAGCTCAGCCCCACCTTTTGCCTGTACATATGCAAAATTAATGGCTGAGATGGGCCTATAGATGTTAACGCTACCTCAGGCTGACAGTTTGGCACCCACAGTACACTTCTGCTTCACATTTCCCCCTCCATTATTTATCTGACAATCATCCCCACAATCACGATGCACAATAGGATCTTAAAAGCCCCGGTCAGTGGGGAGTTCAGTCGGTCACATCTGACAGTTTTAAGGATATTGAACACATATTATGAACCGTGGTAAGTTGTGTTTGTTGGTGTGGTTTCCATTGTAACGGCTACCTGGAATAAATGCCTAAAGGTAACTATGGTCTATATAAATTAACACTCCTTTAATAAAGTAAAGTTAGTTTATTAGCAGAAATGATGAAAGGATTGAGTTTTATGTACTTATAGTTTCAAATGGGAGATTGAGGATTAAATTGACGGAGTAATGTCCTTCTTTACGCCCTGCCTGCGTTTTGAAGATGAGCCGTTTCTCTTTGATATCTGCAGTTTGTGAAGCCTCTCGGTGTGCATCAAGTGAGTGCAAGAGCCAAATTGATTTTTTTCCCCTGGCGTTTTTGTCACAAGTGTCGAGATGCTGATTTAGTTGCAGAAACCAGCTAATTGTTGCCCCCCACAACAGGTTTTCATTCTCCTGCAGGTTCTGCAGCTATTTGTGTAAACAATTAGGAGGTACAAGAGTGTCTTTTGAATGACTAAAACCTACGTATGTTTCCCCGTATCCTCTGCTGCGAGTATGCGGTTCCTTCATTTTTATCAAATGTAGTGAGTGAATTTAATGCTGATCCCGAAGATTTCAATAATAAGTTTAAACTAGCTGAAACTTTCAATGTTACTCGTGCTGCGTAAATGAACATATTCTGAAAATTAATTGGAACTGAACCACATTAACCAACTGTTGCTGTTTTATTTAATAAACTGACTCAACTGCATCTGTTTCTTACAATCGATTTTCTTTATGACGATGATGTGAATGGACACATGTGAAGTGTTTGGTATTTTCAGTACTGACGGAAGTGGAAAACCTCACAAACAATGTGTCCTCTGGGCACAAGTCCTCCCAGGGTCAGACGGGGAACAACTCGGACAACTCAGACATTGCTTGAACTGCCACTTGGTGTGCCAGGGCAGAGCTGAGAACTATCTGTCCTTGCTGTATCTTTTTTTTTTAAAGATCTTGTTTGCTCTATTGTCTTTATTTGAAATAGTTTGACAGGAAAGGGAGCTATGAGAGAGGGGGAGGACATGCGGCAAATGTTGCCAGGCTGGGAATTGAACCTGCGACCACTGGCTTGAGGACTAGGGGGTTGTGCTTTGCCCCTGCGCCACCACAGCACCTCCTTGCTGTATCTTTGAAACAAAGAGAGAGAGAGAGCTTTGCTTGTCACTTGTCTCTGTTTTTCTCTCGATTCGCCTCTAGTGGCGGTTAGGAAGCCCTGTGGAGTCCTGTTAAGCCTCTCAATAGCTGCCCTGCCTCCCACCTCGAGGCTCATTCACTTCTAATGAGGTGCTCAAGTGTCTATGGCTTAACACAAGGGTCAACACACAGGAACGGTTTCCTTTTTACTCGGCTTGCTCTGTCATTGTAGGAAACACTTAAGTGATTAATGATAACGTGCTCTTATGCTTTAATCTGCAAACGATTCACTTTATTTATGCATCATTTGCAAAGCTTGCCAAACTTTTTTTTTTATTCCTGCACAAATAACAAAACCTTTTCACCGTAGCTTGTTTACATGATATTAACCAGTCATAGTTCAACATCTACATCAGCTGAAGTCGAGGATAAACAGTTTTCCTTTGCTTAATTGGTGTAATTTGCATGCCACAGCAACACTGGGTGCTTAACATTTGACATTTGCAGGTAGACTGAGTGGATCACACAAACTGAACATTGCTCTTTAATATCAAGGTCCCGAAAAGACCTTGTGCACTTCAGTTGGCATTGCTTAAAACAGCCACTCAGGATAAACTCACTTTCTACTCTTCCACTTCAGGACCTCCCTCACTGCTGTTTTTCTTTCTTTCTTTTCATTTCATCATTAATCCGTCATTTAATATCTCCGGCTGATGTTGGGTGTCGGTGTCGGCTGGTGAGCGGTGCAGTTGCACAACGCACAGTTGTGAGTCTGATTTGTTGTAATTGCAAGGATTAAACAAGTACAAACAGGTACAGCCAAGGTTCAAATTGAGGATTATTTAAAAACAGTCCAAGACAATTAGAGAAGGATTGTTTATAAAGGAAGCTTCAAATAATCTTCCCTTTCCATCATATTGCATTTTTTTCTTATGATATCTTCAGTAAGTAGATCCTGTTTTTGTTTTTGTTTTTTTTTCTAATGGCAAATATGACTGTTGCATGAGCAGAAGTCTTTCCAAATCCTCTGCAATGTTTACCTGTGGTTTGGAAGAAGGTTAAAAAGTTTTTGGAAAAGCAACATTCCAACCTTTCACACCCACTTAGACCACCACGGGAGTCATCATAAACATCTGCTGCTGTAAAAGGCAAACTGCAAATACCGAGTCCTCCTCACCTCATTCAGCTATCTAAGCTGAAATAAACAGTTTCTATTACTGCCTGTCAACGCAGACAAATGAGATTAATCCTGAGAGAACGCATTAGACACTGCAGACTGCTGCAGGAAATTTAGCGTGAGGTGGCAGTTTGACACCTAATTTATGCTGCAGTTATTAAACCTGAAACTGTAAAGATAATGCACAAGAGTAAAGTACCTTGCAAAAGTATTTACACCTCTTGAGCTTTTACTATGTCAAAACAACAAACTTCTTAATTTTATTTGTCTGTTCTTCTTCGTCAAACAACTCAAACTCAGTGATAGGAAGCATCTACGTTAACAGCAAAGTGCTGCCGATTCTCTGTTGTCTTTAAGCGTGAACTTTGACTGGTCAGTTCCAATGAATGAACATGATTTGATACGAACCGTTCTTTTATAGCTTTGGCAGTAAATGTTTAGAGATGTTATTCTGCTGGAACCAAAACCTCTACTCTTAAGTTTTTGGGGTTTTTTTCATCTTCTTACAAGTTTTCTTCATGCATTGCGATATTTTTAGCTTCACACTACCTCTAATCAACCTTCTGAATAAAAGCATCACCCAAACAATGATACTCCCATTGCCGTGTGTCTCTGTAGAAATTGTTTATAGAAAATGTAAAGCAATTTGTGTGTAGGTCAAAAAGTTAAATTCTTTGTTTAGTCTGAATGTTTTTTTGCTTTTATTTGTAAAAAGAAAAAAATTCTTTACACCTCACTGATATAAGCATTAGTCTATTATATTAAATGCAAGTAGCTGCACAGTGGCACAGTTGGTAGAGCTGTTGCCTTGCAGCAAGAAGGTTCTGGGTTCAATTCCCAGCCCCGGCCTTTCTGCATGGAGTTTACATGTTCTCCCTGTGCATGGTGGGTTTTCTCCGGGTACTCCGGTTTCCTCCCACAGTCAAAAAACATGACTGTCAGGTTAATTGGCCTCTCCAAATTGTCCCTAGGTGTGTGTATGTTGTGTACTGCAGACTTCTGCCCAGGTCCCCCTTGAAAATGAGATCTAGATCTCAATGGGGCTTACCTGGTTAAATAAAATAAAGGAAATGAAGTAAGACATATTGAAGTTTGTAATTTCATTGTGATAAAATGTGTAAAAGTTACTTTAATAATGCTTTCCTAGTTAACAAGATGAAACAAATTGAAACAATGATGACTTAACTGCACAATTCCCTGAGAAAGTTAGATCCAGATTTTAAGGGATATTTGAAGAGTACAGAATCAAAAACAATCCTGTCAGAAATACCAAGCAGTCAGTTTATCGGCTCCAAATCACAGATGGAAGATTAGTTTTAAAGTGAAACCGGAATATAGAGGAATAACCCAGCATTTTGGCTGGGAATTAGCATTTCATCTCCACTGAGGATTGGCACTGAGACCAATTTTTGCTCAATTTTCATTCAGTTTTTTTTCTTCTTTTTGATTCTGTGCTAAAATCCAAAAGGCTAATTATAATCCTTTGAGACCACAGAGACAAATGTGCTTTTTTGTATGAGTTGTCTGTGGAAAACAGTGCATAAGACCATGTTCCATTCACTTATTTATTTCCCTGTGACCTCAGGGGAAACACTTAGCACTCAGCATACATCTTTTCACAGCATCTCAGACGTTGAAAAAGATGTGTGAGGGGTCTTCTTTGTGTGCACAAACGAGTCTGTGCTGGGGTGGATAAACTACGTAAGTGACTGTCAAATTATGTAAGGATGTGGGATATTTCTGCAGTCCTTCCTTTGCACAGTTCGCTCTTTTTCTTCATTGCCAGGGTTGGCAAGAAACCTAAGAAACGAATCTGCAGCAGCACACAAAAACTCACTCCTTATTTTGGTAACATACAGAGTTAGTTTTGATTTGTCACTACGTTTTTTGTTGTTTTTTTTTTTTAATCACCTTACATTGTTGTTTCTCCTCTGTTATTGTTTGTTTTTTTAAACCTAATTTTCTTCTTACGGCTTTTTCAGCACATGCTATCTTACTTGACTTTTGATTTTTGGGGCTTTAGCTTCAGCTGGATTGTCTTCAGTTTCTCTGATTACGTCACTGAATTTACATTCATACAGCAAATATCCGTGTAAATTATAAATGATGCTGTCAACAAGATGCTCTTTATGGGAAACTCTGAAATCACTCACAGCATCTCTCCAAATTAGTGTTGGGCTAACTGGTGAGCTGATAAATAAATTATAGCGTTTGTGTCATTTTTGTTTACTGAATTAGACATAACTTTAGAAAAAAACGATGCTAAAACATGCGCAAGAAGTCAATTACTTGTTAAAATTTGAAGACAGTCGTGGTGTGATGTGTGCTGTCTTGTTTATCTAATGTGAAATTTGAGCTGGAAGCAGCTGGTACTTCTCTGTTAGCATAATGTTGCAGCGTTGTGCGCTTTGTGATTGTTCTTTGTAGTCTTAAATTATTAATTTTCTTCCCTATTTCCTGTTTTCCTACACTGATTTCCTTCCTTTTGAGTTGATAAAATATCTTTTATCCTTAGAGACTCACTGTATGCATTAGCTTTAATCTTCTGTTAACTGTGCAGTTTCTGTTGAAACACTTATTCAGTAACACTCACAGTGTACTACATGTTCCCACTTCTTATTGATTCCTTTTTTGTCTGCGGATACCTCTCTTTCTTTCTAGCTGCATCTCATGAAATACATTAATAGCATGCCAAGTCATGCTGCGTATCGTGCTTGTTTTCTCTTTTTTGGCATGTCATTACATGCTTCTCTCTGTAAAGACCTGACACTGTGCCTTGTACTTTCTTTACAACGTGAACCACGTGGGATGTTAGTTTCAAGGCCTCAAATACGCAAAAAGCTTAAAGTATCTAACCATTTACCTGAACATTTTAAAGTTTTACAATTGGTGCATGTTTATTGTTGGCAGAAGAACAGCCTGCCTTTTTTTCTTCCCAATAAATGCTGGTCAAAATGTTTTCTTTTTCAGTTAAAATTGAATTTGTTTTTTATGTGGTTTTCACCTCATTATTTACATGAAAAGAGATTCTCACATTTGATCTTATAGTTTTCAGGTTGTTCACAAAATGTGCAGCAAGTTATTTTATTCAAAAATATAAAAGCATGCAAAAAAAATATTTCTGCTAAGTAAACACATACTAATTATTACAGTTAAAATATTTGCATTTAGAAGTTTTTATATCAATTCTTGTTTTTATATCTAATTCAGAAAGAAAAGTGACTGGCCGTGACAAAACCTGGAACAAATCCTCCCACTGGGGATTTTGAGTTTTTGACAGATTCTGAAAGTGTGTACTCTAAGATTTCTATTTATGTCAAACACTCATTTTGATGCTCTCATTTCCTCACTTCACTTTCAGTTTCAAGCTTTCATCATGCTGAGAGAAGTCAGTTTTCACCAGTGCAGGTAGCATAGAGAAGAAGTGACATTTGAGTTGACGTTGCCAATTCTGTCAACAAAGTCTGTACTATCATGGTTTATGGCGTGATCAGATTGGGTTTGCTGCAGTGTAAAATACATCTTAAAGTGATGCCAGAATTGGATTTTCCTATATCATTGTGTTTTCCTATAGTATTAAAAAGTAAGGTAGATTTGTAACAGTCAGACAAGGGCAAAAACTCATGAGAATCAACATTTTTATTTTCAAATTATTTAAATTTGAGCTTTGGCTCTAAAACATACCTAAGGAAAACTGAATTTCTGCTCAGACTTTTTGATTTGGTGTCTCAGATTATGATTATTAGTTGCTCCTTTTTCGGCCCTACCTGCAAAGCTTTCTGGAGGAACCATTGCAGCCTTTGGAATGGGCCCCAGGAAGGGGACGGTCATCTGCATAGAGTCAGAGACAACTATAGTCATCCAAAGCATTTTCATGAGTGCAAATGGTACAGAGGAGAAAATGTAGCATTTCTGATATTTTTAAAACTTTGAGCTACGTTGATTCTTGCTCATGCTTTCTTTACTGTTAGCAAAAAACCTATTATTGCTTGTCTACAGTGCATTTCTGCAGCAGCTTTTGTTATCTGATTATCAGTCTCGGTGGTTCTCTGCTACTAACCATTTAGCCTGAAAGACCTGGGAAAATTCCCATGAACAATAAGTCACCCGCTTTATCTCCACTGATGTCAGGATCAAATAAAGAATCTTTGTTTGCCCTTGCAGCCAACAACAGAACTTTTGACATGCCTTGTGAATAAGACATTTTACCAGAAGCTCTGGAGAGAAAATAATATGTTTCATGAAGCACTCTTTCTGTTTGTGGCAGGCTTTGTTTATATTAAGTAAATACGTTATGTTGACATATGTAGTACCTGTAAGAAAAGTTAGAGTCCTCTTGCGGGAGATAAAAAAGTACAGTTGATGTGCAGTCTGCATATTCTGTTATGCATAAAACATATGTATATATATACATATGTAAAGAAAAGGAAAGAAAAAAACACTAAGACCGTAACATGTTTCGCTAAAGCTGAGACTTGATATATTCCGTGCTTTTGCTTGCAAATTCAAATTGCTTCGGCATGCCAAATCTCCACTCACAGCAAGACACAAGCCATTTTTCTACAATATGTGCTTCTCTCTCTCTCTTTTTTTCCCCTTCAAGTCAAATTCCCCCATTGACAGAGCCAGTGATACAAAACAAAGTGCTGTAGATCTGGTGCAGAGAAGGAACGAGCAGAAGTTGTGTAAGGGAATAGTGTGTGAGCTGCTGTGTTGACATAGCCTGGATCGGTGCCAGCCATCCGCTCTTGCCCTCCGCTTTGACCTCAGTGGAGGAGAGGTGGAGCCTTTTTTTTAATTCTGGCAGAAACATGACTCCGGTGGATAAATTACAAAAGAAGATTAAGGCAGACAAAAGATTCACACTGACAAGTCAGGCTGGAAAATTCTGTAGTTATTTTTGTGAGCTGGTGTTTATGTGAACGCACACTCTGATGGCACAACACCCAGTCTCTTCTACTGGCTCTATACTTGACTCACCCCCACAACTATGCAAGCAGCTCCAGCTCAGTCACCTAATTGATTCCAGATTTCCCCCTCATCCCTTCACTCTTTCAGGCCTCCTCTACCTCCTCCTCTCCTTTGCTTTCCCCCTCCTCCTCCTCCTCCTCCTTGCTGTCACCCCAGCTCTTGGTTTTCTCCATCACTCCAGGCCTGCTGGGTCTCACTGCCTTCCATGCACGCATTTTTGTTGCTATCATTAAAAATATAGTCAAATAGTTTTGCATATTAAAATTGGTCGATTTCACATACTGCTATTTAGGGTAATCATGCAATATTTATGTGCTTGAATTTCAAAGTGATGTAAGGTTGGTGGTTGTATCATTGTTTCTATTAGAGTTTTTTATTTTATGATTTATAAGCTTATGACTTCAGAAGATACCTTAAAAAAGATGGAAACAATACAGACACCAACATACAAAAAAGTAGCAGATTCCTGTAAAACAGAAGAGAAATAAGTGGTTTTTAATATTTTTTACACAAAAAACTTAAAAGTTTGGTAAGCATTTATATTCAATCTCCTCCAGAATTACCACACTTTTCAGGTTTTTGTTTGTTTTGTTTGTTTACTTCCACTTTGCAATAACTAAATTATGTTACTTTGTCAAAAAAAGATTAAAATAATTCCCCAAAACACACTGGTATTTGTAGTTATAATGGGGCAAAATAAAAGTTTAATGGGTACGAACTAGAAGAGTGACAATACATAAAAACCTCATGATAAAATGCTTCTCTCCGTCAAGCTTAAACTTGACAGAGAAATGACTGTGTTGTTAGAAACCAGAGGTCTGCGCTCAGTAAAAGGTACAGTCGGCACCTAAAAGCATTTCTGGTGTTAGATGCTGCTTAATTAACTGACCCAGCCTGACATGTGACTACGTCATGTGTGTAGTGAGCTTCTTTTCATAACATGAGTCTTGTACCTGGAAACCGTAAATAAAAAAAATAACGGCTAAAGTTTAGCTCATCCTCAAACTTTTATTTCAACTTTCACAGATTTCCACAGCTTCAGAGAGAAAGATCAGGCTTGGTAAGCAAGAGATGGTAAGAAAAGCAGATCACAAATCTCACATCAGCTGCAGTACATAACATTTCTGACAATTTGACCGTGGATTTGAATAATTGGGATAATAAAACCTAACTAGCCACAAGCAAAACTAATGGTACAAAGCAACATACAGTATGCCAGATGACATGCTTGCTTTTTCCAGCATGTACGAATTATTTATTGTGAGTTAATTTTGTAATTGATGCACTAGGGTTAAAGAATTATCACAGTTGTGTGTTTATTCTTATTTAACTTAAGACAACATATTTTATTTGGAGCAGTCATTGCTTGATGTACCTTTTTGTTTACCCTCAAACTTGGATTGGAAAAAATCACATCAGCAGGGATTTTTATGAACAGGAAACAAATATTTTTATTTTCCTGATGAGTGAAAGCAGCGGCGTGACTTTGTGGCTTCTGTGTTTTCTTCTGATTCTGTCAAAATTTCAATGTTATTCTCATTTAGTTATAGAAATAGAGAGGATTTTGACTTCGGAGTTCATCTTTGAATCTAAATTTAGAAGTGCAGGAACTTCATGATTTATTTTGTCACCTTACTGTAGGATAATTCATCAATCTGAAAACAAGATTCAGATTCATTCATCACATTTATATGAATGAAAATATTTTTAAAAATTGTGTGGAAAATTCCACCATTAAAACAAACTAAACTAAAGACAGTTCTATTATTTGAAAAACGAGATGAATTTGTTGACGGATAAGTTGAGGGATAATTCAGTGTGATCAATTCACATGATCATTACACTGTATGAATACTATTTAAATAAAAAGAGGCTCTTCCTATTAATTACCTTATAGTCTCACTGAATTAAATATGGCTTATTAAAATTGCAGTCAAATTGAGCATATGCCGTTTTGAATATCTTGCTACTTTGTTGTAATTTCTTGTCCTATTGGCTGGTTTACATTAAAACATTGGATGTCGTAGCATTTGCATTTGCTTCATTTAGCAGCGTTGACACTTCTGAGTGGTACAGGTTTGCAAAGGCACACAGCCTGTGCATTGTTTCACAGAAATCAATAGGAATGTGTTCTTTTTACTTGTTTCCGAGGATGCTAATGTGGATTACCTTTCAGTTCCCTCCAACTTAGAATTGACAGTTCAGTTTGCAAATATTGAGTGTCTGCATTTCTTTTTCTGCACATAAATACTCTAATGTAGTGAGGTACTGGTGCTCCGTTTCATTTCCCAGACCCTTATACGTGTTATCAGCACAAGACTATAAATAACAGGAGTTAAACCCTCTTGTACGTCTTGATTCTCTCCTGAACAGCCTTCCTGCTGTTATTGTCATCTGAGTGCTGTGCGTGAAACTGCCCTTTCCTGAGATGCCCCGTTTGCAAACTGCCTAATACTGAATAACCACAACAGCTGCTCTGTGATTTGGTGATTACCTAAGTCAATAAATGTACAAAAAAGAGGTTGCCAATACATCAACACTTGAAAGCTTTAATAGCATTATTGATGATGCGAAAGGAGAATTACTTTTATTTGTGCTGATTCAAAAACTCTGCAAAATGGTTTCTGGATATATAACAGTCAGCTTTTATGGCCTCTTAGTTTTCCTGTGTGGCATCGTAAGACCTTATCCAGCACCTAAGGGTGTTCTCAAACTACCTATACTCATCAGTTTGACTGTAATAAATGTACTCTGGGCTTTAAGCAGCACAGACAGTTGTGTGCTTATGTGCACAGTTTCTTCCTATATATCAGGAGTTTTCTATTCTTAACACATGATTACATTGTACCAATTCAATGACATCGGTTAGGATACATCACTTTTTAAAAAAAGTATTTGCACCCTTACAAATTTTTTATGTAAATTTAAGTAACTTAAGTTCAAAATGTAGTGTTCAGATGATGGGCTCATTCATTCAGAGAATTACTCTAATTCAGACTGCTAGTTCTGGTCCACATGCCACAGAATCACGAAATCATTTATAACCATCCGACAACACGATGCAGATCTCAAAAAGCGCCACATCATGTCCTGATTTACAGAAAATTCATATGTGAAACAGTTATTGACATCTATCACTTTATCTAACCAAAAAGGGTTACAAAACTGTATCTTTGTAACTGTATCTGTATGTTGGGAGTCCAGTGACTACAGTGAGGGACATTATACATAAATGGAGATAACATGGAAAAGTGGTGAACCTTTCCAGGAATCACCATCTACCTAAATTACCCCAAGAGATCATTATAATCCCATCCAGGAGATCACAAAGGACTCACCTTGGTTGTGCACCAGGGAAGCGATTTGACTTGAATTCAAAATGTAGTGCTCAGATGATGGGCTGAAATCTGATTCAATTGCAGAGGCATGAACTCACACAGGGCCTTCATGTTCAGAAACCCTCCAGTCTGGCTGAATTACAAACATTTCTACAAATGAGAGAAGACTCCACCTGCTTGGCAACATTACAAACTTCAGATGGAGTTGTTTAGATCAGGGCTTAGGGGGGTAATTACTTTTTAAATTAGCCCATGTTGTAGTGGTGAGCTTTTGTCTCCTAATAAAAGAGATATCATCCTTTCAAAACTATTTTGTATTTAATGAGGATCTCCTTGCAAGATATTAACATTTGTTTGATGATCTAAAGCGTTTAAGCCCGACATAAACAAAAAGAACAGACTGGGCTCATCCCAGTCGGTATTTACGCATCAATCATTGAGGCTTTATGAAAGAAATTTACGTTTAGCTTTTACCTTGTAATTGTAAAACTTAGCATTTATTTATTTTAAATATAAATGCGCCTCACTTTCAGACTTAGAAACACATTTATAGTTCCCTCCAGTTGTTCTTCGCAATCTAAAAGCGTGTTGAGCAATATATGAGTACATCCACTTAGGAGATGTATGATTACCATCTTTATCCCTGCTTCCTTGTGTCAATCTTTGCTCTGTTTCGCTTTCCACCCATCTGCGCGACCTCGCGAATGTTTCTCCCTCTTTTTATTGACGAAAGCACAATGAGCAATCACCGAACCCTCAGTGAATAGCTAAAAGAGTTCAACCTCTGTTTCAGACATGCGGCAGGGGCAGCTAATTACTAAAGAAGCATTTTGACAACGAGTAAATTTTGCACACGCGTCATACTTCCCGGTTCGAGCCGAAGGCACACGCCCTGCAAAAGACACAACATAACATCACTACGCCTGGTGTTATCGATCCGAGACAAATGAACAAATGAGAGACACAGGTGGGGGAGAGAAGGAAGGAAACGTGGAGCGCGGGGCTATCATGTGCAAGATGGAGCGTTGTCACAGCTCAACTCTCGCCTTCTCCCCGTCTTAGATCAATACCGTCTTTGTATTTGTTTCCACCGAATTGAAGCAATGAGCGGTCACTCTCTCCTTTGGTGTGAGACGGGCAGAGTCCGGAGGTGAGAGGGGGAGAAAAGAGGCTGAAGGACAAACACGAGGGAGGTGGAAAGCTGGGGCTAGACCTGGAGAGAAAGAGAGGTGGAAAAGAAATGAAAGAGTGGAAGTGGCGACCCAGTTCCATCACTGCTTGTTTGTGTTTTGAGCGGTGCGGCAGTAAAGAGCGTTGTGGCACGAAGATAAGGGGGGGAGAAGGTTGTGTGAAGGAAACGTGCATCTGTGAGAGCATGACCTCACTCCCATATATCATGCAAAGTCAGGGCCAACACATATATCTGCATGAGAATTCACCTTGGGTAACAGTACTGGCTACCACGTCTTAATAAAATGTTAGCTTTTATATGTCCACCCCACACAACTTCTCGCTGATCTTTTTGAGTTATCAAAAACACGCGATGGTTAATATCCATCTGTCTATCCGCCTAAATTTAAACATTTGGCAAATAATATTTCATCGATAAAACTTTGTCTTTCATATAGCTCTTAGAAACAGGAAACAGAAGAGATCTTACATTAGATAGTCGCAGAGGAAACGGTTATTTTTCTGTGCTGTGAAGAATGAAAAGCAAAATGTGCACAAATTGAACAAATTCAAAGCAAATTTTAGAGGTTTTTAAAAGCAATTACAACAATAATAACTGTATAAAGGAATACAAATAACTGTATGCAAAAAATAAATAAATAAATAAATAAATCAGTGTTAATATTATGCGATCGTGGTATTTATGGAAATCAATTCAATTAATTAGCAGTACTTAAAGCCTTAAACATCATTACCAAAGCACATTAATGTTGTTGAGCTTTCATTTTCATAAATCATAAAGTGCTACACTGAAAGAAAACAATTGTGGTAAATGCCACAATTTATTTTTGATTGCTCTTTGACTTTTATTGCAGATTATTAAATGTCTTTTATTGGTTGAAAGATTTATTGATTGGTAGTTTAAAACCTGATCTGAATCAGTAATAAGATAACAGATGCCACTGTCAGCCATTTTTCCAGTGCATGTATCGTCTAAATCACTTATTTATAAGTATATTGTGAAGTTATTTTTGTAAATTATTGACCCTTTTAGGCAGCATTTAATTTGTGTGTGGCATTTTGGCTTTTTTTGTGATCCAGGTTTATCCCTTCCAATTTCGCCTCTTTTCCTCTTTTCCAAACATTTTAACTCCTGGCACTAAATTACAAAGTCCCAACAGATTTGAGGTTTCAGAACTGTAATCCACCAGCCTCTGAATGACCGCACGGCGGGTACTACTGTCTGTCACTACTGTTGACTCTGCCTGAAAACGACTAATGGGAATTCCCAGAATGATTATTTCTCATTACCTGATGTTATCAGAAGGAGAAATTTCCTCTTCCTATTTAAAGGAGAATTTTGCCCTGTCCATTGTTACATGCCATTCAATGTATGCTCAAGAGAGAGGCTTTAATTAAAATGAAGACTGAATGCAGTCTGTTGCTTTTTTATTGACTTTTTTGTTGGAAAGAAGGTACTGCTTTTCTATCAACTTAGCTATAAATGTCCTCAAACTGATTTTATTTCTGAATTTATTTGTAATTTCACTGAATTCAAACTGGAAAATCGCCCTGAAGAAACCAGAGTGTATCTAAATTTATATCTGTTTCAGATTTGAAATTGGGCTTAACTGAGGTGTGTGTAATTGAATCTGAAAGACAAAAACATAATCAGTTGAACTGAACTGAAGTTGATTAAACAGAACATAACTGATCTGGGTTGTATTGAACTGAATAAAATGAAGTCAAGTTGAAATAACTGAAACAAGAAGTGAAATGAAATTGACAAAGACTGAAATTAATTCAATTAATTTGGAATGAGCTGATTTTGAATAAAATCAAATAGAACTGAACTGAACTGAATTGAGTTGAGTTGGGCTGAATTAATTTGAACTTAATTAAATATGAGTGACTTGTGACTTAGACTGAATTTAATTAAAACAGAGGCACCAATCCTGTCAACATCCAGTTATTGGAGCAAGCAAGTAAACACAGATAATAGATTATTTAAACAGAAGTAAATTAAATGTGCTGAAATGAATTTAGCTGAACTAAAATGAATATTGAGAGTTGATTTTCAGTTCCCACATTTAAAAACAAAATGAGTGCATGAGAAAATAAGCTATTTATTATAATCCTTGTGTCACTTAATTAGCATAAATGAAAACCAAAGTCATGAGCAGTTTACTTTGAACTTGAAGTAACACGCATTTGGAAGGGGCGGTGGTGTGAGAGAATATTTAGTTGTACTTCATGTAGCTCCATCTGTGATTAATGATTGATAGTAATGCTATAAAAACCGCCACTGCACTTAGCGGGGCATTTACTGTTTACAGCCTTCTCGTCCCCTGGGCCAACCGCGTTGCTCTTCTGATTAACTGAAAGCAACATCTAAAAATGTGGCAGTTACTAGCTGACTATTGGGAAAAATGTCAGTTTCACGGGGTGTCAGTTTCACACTCATTTGGGATATTACTGCTTTGAAATATCAGACAAATGTTTTATTTCACACTCTATTTTTCTATATATTTAATGATTTGTGTGTGTGTGTGTCTGTGTGTGTGTGTGTGTGTGTGTGTGTGTGTGTGTGTGTGTGTGTGTGTGTGTGTGTGTGTGCGTGTGTGCGCAGATGCTCTTGTGGATGCCTGACCTTAATTTCTTGCTACAGCGATTTGTCACACCTTGCATTGATATGGCGCAGTGAGCTGGCTTGCTGACAACTGCGATTTAAGCAGACAAACAGGCAATCTACATTAAATGTGGCTCCTAAAAATATGGTGCTGTCACTTTATTGAGATTGGTGACACGTGCTGAATGCTGCAGGAATTCTGGGAGCAAATGTGAAAAGTTTTTCCTGTTTATGGTAGTCTCTTTAAGAATATGAGTTTAGTTTCTTTTTGGCAGTATGCGCTAAAATGATGGAGGGCTGAGGAGTCACTTACATAGATTTAGACTAATGGGGGGTCAGGAGTGTGCCGCCTAGGCTGCCACAAGGAGAGGAATGAAGATGACTTGTAGAGAGAGACAGCTGGGAGAGTTGGCAATGGAAAAAAAAAAGTTTGGTATTTTTTTAATTTTTTATTTTTCAAGAGGAGAAAGAAAGGAGATGTAGAGACAGGGAGAACTAATGAGTTGGATTTTTCAGAGACTTTGCATTCTGCTCATGTTGCTCGCTGTATCTCTCTCCGCTGTGGAAGAGCTGGCTGGAGCGAGCTTCCTGTCTGAGCCCTGAAGCAGGAGTAAATGAGGGGTGGGTAGGAAAGGGGGTGTTGGAAGCAATAGAACAGAGGAAGGAGGAGAAGGGGAGGAGGGCGAGGGGCGGCAAGGAGGGAGGGAATCCAGTGTTGAAATTGAATGCCAGGGCGCCATGTTCTCACCGCCAGCGTTTCCATGGTTACAGGGTAATTCTGGCGAGTAAGGAAATTTCATTCACTTTGGTATGAGAAGAAGACAAAAACAAAGAGGGGGTGGGGGGTATTAACAATGCAGCAGAGGAATAGAAAGGAATACATAATCAAAAAAAAATAAATAAAGGAGGAGATAAAAAAAAGGCGGGAGGAAAAAAAAGGAAACATCTAGTGGGGTTTGTGCCACCCATCCCCCAGGCGAACTGCCTCTCTGCCTCTCGTTCCTTTTTTTTTTTTTTTTGTGTATTTCTGTGATGCTTGGTTTGTTTGCCACCACCCTATCAGCAAACACAACACCCACCCACAATCTTCCAGTTCTTCAGCAGCCCTGCAGGTATACAGCGAAGAACAAAGAGAAACACTGCTAACTGGCCACTGTGTATGATTTTGTCAGGGTGTGTGTGTGTGTGTGTCTCCACTTTTGGGGGAGGGCAAATGAGGGGGGGGGGGTGTTGAGGGGGGAAGTGGGGGGGTGCTGGGGTGGATTTAGGGAGAGGTCTGAGAGGCTGCAGGATTGTTCACATGACAGATCTGTGTAGTTATTGCTAATGTCTCGCAGGCTTTGCCAAAGTTGATTTAAGGATATTAAACCTCCAGACTCCCAAAATTGCAAAGAACAACAGCTAAAACGGTCGTGTGAATGTGGAAACCTAAGCACGCAGGCATGTGTATCAACCTATACAAAAACAGACACACTCACACTGTCTGTCTAACAAGGGTTGACAACTGCAGGGGGTGGGGGGGCTGACTGGGATGTCAGAGCAGCCAGTGTGACAGCTGTACAGCCAAGCAACCCCTGTTCACACAAACACACACACACACACACACACACACACACACACACACACACACACACACACACACAAGCAATATGTGTGGTTCATCATCATTTCTGATATCAGAAATGATGATGAAGCACACATAATATCATCTTTAAATGATATTATGTGTGAGATGTATAAATTCTAACGTTGCTTTTCCCCCTCCTTCTTTTTCAGTGGCTGATGAGGGGCTTTGGGAGTGTGGACTGTCCTACGAGTGCAGGACCCTCCTGTTCAAAGCCATTCACAACCTGCTGGAAAGGTAAAACCAATGATCAACAAACACAATAACAAGGGGATCCCATTTAGGAAGACTTTTTAGAACATCTTAATACTGTTCAAATTCAAATTTAAGACATACATTAATAGCAAAATCTAACTGAAGTAACTTAACTTACTTAACTCAAATTTGACTTATGTAAAAACATAGGCTAGTGAAATATAACTTAGTCCAGTTGTGGTTTTTGGCCCTGGCGTGCGAGTCCATTGATTTTACAGCTTACTCTGTTTTGCCGAAAGTATTCACTCACCGATCCAAATCATTGAATTCAGAGGTTCCAACCACGTGGATAAAATCCAGCACCTTGGCATGCAGACTGCTTCTACAAACATTTGTGAAAGAATGGGTTTGCTCCCAGGAGCTTGCCAAATCCCAACGTGGCACTGCGATAGGACGCCACCGGTGCAAAAAGTCCAGTCGTGCAATTACCTCGATACTAAATATTCTACTATCAAGTGTTGGCAGGAATATAACAGTGCAAAAGCAACACAGGATCTCGGCCAAAACGTTGTGGGTCACATAGAAGAACGAGGACAGTGGATGCTGAGACACAGGTCACCAACTTTTTGCAACAGAAAGTTGCAAAAAGATATATATATATCTTTGTAAATCATGAATCATTTCCATCCTTTGGGTTCATTTCCATTCTGTGGTTGACTGGATTTGCTGTGTGGGTTTCAAACCAGTTCATTTTTAAGTAAATAAATAAAAAAAAAGATAAAAATTCCCCTGAATTTCATGTCCAATACTTTTTCAGTTATTTAATTTGGCAGAATCAAAACAATAAATTGATAGGTATTTGCAGTGTTTTAGAAAGAGATTTACATTGACTACACCTTTAAATTAAGCAAAAAAAAAAAAACAACAACAAAGGAGGAAACGCTACTGCAACGCACAACACCAAGAAAGTATTTTACAGCGTAATGCACATAAATATTTTTCATCAGACCCACAATATAATATTATGTCGCTCTAAATTAAAATGCTATTAGTTATTTACTGCATATTTCAGCAGCTGAAAGTTAAACATACATGCAACCTTTTCTGTCATAAGTTTCATCTTAATGAAATTATAATCTGTGCGCTGAATCACTTGCTCAAGCACCCAAAGCTCTCCTTTCTGAGTCGGAGCCATCTGTTAAATGAAGCAGCACATATTTGCTCTCTATTAAGTTAAGCCTCAGTGATCATCACAGGGGAAAGGCAGAATTAACCTTCCTATTACCTTGGAGCTGACTCCTTTTATAGCTTACTGTTTCAACACTAGAGGGATCACTTTTGCTTTGCTCTTGTGTAGCTGCAAAGATCTACACAAATGCATCTGAGTATCCCGTGTTGTCCTATAAATATACGTGATTTACAAATATTGCTGGATTTCAGCGCTATTGTAATTAATATAATTGAGAAAACTAATTAAATTAGAAGTGAAGCTGAATGTTATAAATATGTTTTTTTTCTTCACGTTATGAGTCAGACGGGGTGTGTAGGAAGGCTCGGCTCAGGCGCTCAGCGATATGTTTCATAACAAGAAGGTGCTCAGTGTCTGAAGGAAATCAACTAATGAGACACAGACGTTTTGTTGAGTCAATAAAGGGAAACGTCTTCCACCAGATTTATGGGGAAAGATTTATGAGCCGCTGCAGCAGGCTTTTGAGTTTATTATCATTTATTAGTGGATATAAAGTATCCCACCGCTTTAATCTGCTCAGAGATCAGCACATGAAAGCGCCATGTGATAACTGGCTCCACTGTGGATTTTCAGAGTGCATAGAAATAAAAGTAATACATCAGTAATGATAATAATAAATGACAAATAAACTGTATTAGTAAAATTACCCAAAATAACACTGGGATTTGCGCGCTGAAGAAAAAGACCTCTTCGTTTAGTAGTTCTTTTTCTCATCGTTCTCAACGGTTTACTCTCTTCCATGTCCTGTTAGGATACATACACAGTAGATGTTTTGAACGTGAATCCAAAGATGTTAAAACCTCTTTGCAAAGTTTGGATCAGCCAGTGTGACAATTTGCCCAAAATAACAGTAAAAATAACTTTGTAAAAAGAAAGTTTGAACTCTCTTCCTTTGAACAGTAGATGATATTCCAAATTAAGACCCACCCCCTACTGTGCATGCCTCCATTGACTGTGGCAAAATGCAGGACTAAAATTGTCAGGCATGCAGGCATAGTGCAACTGTTCTGAGCTTCATCTGAAAAATGCCATAGGTGCTCATTAGGATATACAGTTTTACGTTGGGTTATGTTCAAAATGGCACCTGAAAGGAACTTAAACTTGCTAGAGGTGAAAAAGAACAAACCATTATTTCAAAGTTGTTATCATTTGCTATGATTTTGTGATGCCTACAAACAATCACAGTGAGTTTACGGCTGGATTACAACAGCTTTATGTCTGTATGGATGAGTGTGCTCTTTTTCAAATACTCAATTATTGCTTGAGGGTCATGAAAAAAAATGGCCATTGTTTTATTATTCAGTTACAGTCATAAAGTGTTTAGACAATATTTTCTCAAATTTATTTATATTTGGAATCTAAATTTTTACCATGTGAAATTTTTGTATTTGAATCGTTTGCTATCATTTAGATCTCATTTCAATCATGCATTGACGTCAGAAAAAATGTTCTCATTTTGATGTCTTTCTTTTGCTCGATGCTGCAGATGTTTGAACGATAAGGGCTTCGTGAGGATTGGAAAATGGTTCTTTAAGCCACATGAACTCGAAGAAAAGTCTTTGGGCAGCAGGTAAGAAACTGCATACACACTCTTTATTAAGATGGCTTGTGTGTCGGCATTAGTACATGTGATGCTCTAAGAAAGAAAAAGTGCAGTAATGTCGTTCTGTGAGGCGGCGTGACTGACTTTCATGTGATGCAGTATTTGTTAAGCCTTGATGTTCCAGCAGCAGGCCGATGGTGAGTCTGTAAAAGAGAAACGGAGCATGTGAATGGTGTCCAGAGGTTAGCGCTCTCACTCTCTCTCTCTCTTTCCCTGAGTGAAGAGATGTGTGTGTGTGTGTGTGTGTGTGTGCGTGTGTGTGTGTGCACATGTCATGCTGTGTAACAGTGTTGTCAGCGTGGGAGACAGACAGAGAGACTGAAACGGAGTAAAACGAGGGGTGGGTGTGATGACAGTTCAACTTGTTGCTTCAGGCATTATAGATCCCTTTCACAGCTCACTCTGCCCACTTTTCTGGGCAATGTGGATGCAACATTCCTCACATCTCTGACATAGCACTGTTTCAATTGCATAGAAACATGATGAGTTTGCTAACTGCTGGGAAACCACTTTGCCATCAAAGTGGTGTCATTTTAAAACTAATCTATTGCTTAGAGGCGATGGCGGTTTTTTATTTGTGCAATATGGCCGCCTGCCCAGGGCGACAGACCGCAAGAGAAATACCACGATCGAGAACATAGTTGTCAATTGCACATTAAGTATGTTTTTATTCCTTATTTGCATATCCTGTTATTGGGAATTTACGCCTGCTGAAGTACCGGAAGAAACATGACGACACTGAAGTTGGTGTCTGAGTAAAAACATATAAATCAAAAGGCTATGTCCTTTTTTTTTTAAAAAAAGACGTTTTGACTAAATTTGATAATTTCAACTTATACATGTTTGCATTGGTAAGACATAACTTATTTAACAGATGTTGTCTGAAACACAACTTGAGTTTTTTTTTAAAAACTTTGTAAAAAGCATAAAAAACAGCATTTCAAGGCTTTCCTGGAAGCATTAGAACCACACTTCAGTAAAAAAAATCACAACACATAGCTTAGCTATTGGTAGGAAGTTTACACAAATAAGTTTTATTTTGTTTGTGTTTGGCCGTGTCGTGAATAACAGAAAGAGGTGGTTCATGCAAGGAGATTAGAGGCTGCAAAGCCAAAAGCTTCTTTAAAGAATTACTGTATTTTTATATTATCTTTGCTATCAGTGAATGGTGCAAAGTAAGTGATGCACAGGGAAGTCTCCCTCTGCAGAAAGTTGCTGACACGATTGCACTCTGCCGTGACGTGCCGTAGCATAGTGAGGTTCAGCAGCCAAGAGCAGGTGGAAGTCCCTGATTTAGGCACACTGCCTGACACGTCGAGAGAGAGAGAGAGAGAGAGAGAGTGTTTGTCACTTGTTCAGTTTATATCTGGGGAATTTGGTGTGCAGAGCTGATGTGATGTCTGTCTACGAAGGCACTGTCTGGGTGAAATCTGCTTCAGACTGAAGCAAAGAAAGTCAGAAACCTGAACAGACTGCCGAAGTTTCAATAGGTAGAAGGGCCCGCCGAATGCGTATATGTATAAAAAGGGATGAATCTCAAGTCCATCATCAAACCAGGGAATACGCTGCGGGAGCCATGAATTTATCTACTTAAGAGGATTTATGTCAACACTTAAACCTTGATCTACTTTTTTTTTAATTGATCGACTTCATGCAATAATAATGGCCTGTAATGGCTGGTACATTTGCCCTTCTAGCCTCTCAGATGTATGAGAGATGGAGGAGTTTATATTCAGCTCCTGCTGTGATGCGGTTGCTATTGCATACCTTAGCGGTGGAGAGGGAGTCCCAGTCCTGACACAGCTCCTGCTGGAGAGATTATATCTCCCAGTTGGCTTAGAGCGGTTGGGGATACCCCAGAAGCAGCTGGAGGAAGCTGCTGCAGACAGAACAAGGTTTCCATGCTCCCACCCTGCTCTAATAGGCTGAGCTGTGGATGAACCTTTGCTGTTAATTATGTTGTAAACACTCCTCAACACAGAGCATATAAGACTTTTATGTAGTCTAATCAAAACAGTAAAATCAATGAAGGCTTTATATATTTTTTTTTTCTGAAAGGTATGACTAATTGAGTTGGAAAGTGCCCTCGTCTTTCGTAATATTCCACTCAGTCTGATCATATTCACAAAGAATCAAATGAGGGACCCAAGGACAGAGGTTGAGCTGAATAATCACTTCAGAAATTGTTTATTGGAGCTTTATAAAAATTTTAACTGCTATCTTTGAGGCTTTCAATATGGTTTTTATCACGTGTAACCTTTAACGCAACAAGGGCTCAATAATGAACTCAGTCTGAAGGGGATCCAGTTTAAGTTACATGCTCTTACCGTGGAAAAGTAGGTAATACTTACCCTCAGAGACCAAAAAACACCTTTATCTGATTGTGTAAAATCAACTACAACTGAGGTTAATTAAAGGATTTCATACAGTTTGTATGTATCTAAGCTTTCTTTGGAGGCTACTCTATTAAAGCAGTGGTTCCCAGTCCTGCCTCTCAAGTTCCTATGTCCTGCATGATTTAGGTGCAACTTAAATAAGTCGGCCGCACTACGTGGCTTGGAGTAGCATGCACAAAATTCAGATTGAAAGAGGGCAATTGATTGCACTTGCAATTCTTGTAGATCGCCTGCAAAATGTCAATTTACCATACATGGATTTTTTATTTTGCTCACATAATACATAATAAAAAAAATTATCCATTTGAATCTCAGTTTAGTAATAAAATGGAATAATGACAGTGTGGAATCTGTGGCGAGGTTTAAATGTAAGGACCGACCAGTTTGCAGTTCAGTACAGATTTATCAATGTAACTCCAAAGTGTCCATGGAAAACTGACATTTGCAGGGCATGTTCAAAAATAATTAAAAGAAAATTAAATACCTGGGCACAATGCTAGTTGACACTATTGGTTGCCATTTGTAAAGCAGCCAGTCAAGGAATGCTATTCATTTATCTTACTGCTGTTTCGAATGGAGATAAGGAAGACTGTAGATGTTAACATCTGTGGCATCACTAAGGCAGTTTTTTGCTGTTCGTGTTGATGCATGTTAAGTTACTTTGGCATTTGAACTATTAAAATAGGCAGCTAAGAATTTTGTGCTCCCTAACCCCAGCAAATATTAATGGTCCAATGTGTATTTATTGTACTGGCTATTCATTACCAATATTATTTTTCTATCCTTAGTGAAAGTGTGTTTTTCCATGATTACTAACCACATTTAAAAGAACATTTGTGAGCCTTTTTATTTGAATTAAGTTTCCTGTCACCTGAAGTTACAATGTTTAAACTTTACCTTTAATAACATAAAGTTATCTAATTTTTAAAATGCAATCAGTAATACTTTTATAACAAATTTATATCAGTAATGATTTATTGGTTAATGTGAAGTTGTCATAAAGACATTTTGAATAATGTCAACTTTGTATTAAAAGTGTCATAATTTACCAAATGACGCTTTATGACAACAGTCATAAATATTGATGGACTTATTCATGTTCATGACAGGTGTTATGTCATGTTTATGACAGTGTCATGTCAGTCGTATTCACCCCCTTTCAAATAAAGTGTTACCATGTCCTTTGTCTCTTAACCAAGACAATATTCATTTATCATGGATGTTTTATAGCTAAACTGTACAGATTTTATTATGTTTGTCATCTTGTGACTATAAAGCTTTTAATTTATTTTAGAGAAGATTAGAAAAATGCAGTTAGAAATAACAAGTAAAGCCAATGTTCTAATTTTCTGTAGAAGGGATATTGAGATAGAGATAATCAGAAATAACTCAACATGGGAATACAATGAAATAAAGTCAAGAAAAATATGAATTTAAATAGAGCAACAGGAGTGGAAAGTATTAAGGTAGAAGACACCTCCATGAGTATGCGCATATATAAACACGAGTGCCGAGACTCTTCTGGAAGTTTCACAGGCCTTTGTGTGTGTTTGTGTGTGTGCGTGTGTGTGGCAGTGAGACTTCTGTACATCATGTTAATTCCTCTTCGTTTCGAAAGCTCCGCCGGAATGTGCCGCATGCCTCCTGCTGAGACGATTCAGACTTGCTTTTTTTTTTTTGTGAATTATTGAACATCCTGAAGGCAAAGATGGGAAGGGAGACGGAGAGAAAGACAGAAATGTTCCTGAGAGCTCCCACCAAAACAAACTCGAATCATACGTGTGCGCTGTATAGGTGAGGACTATGAATTTTTATTACAACACCTTTTTTGTACCACACAGTGGCACAAAAGAAATGATGATATCCACCTGTTATCTCCACTCATATTCCCACACCGCCTCTTGCTCCTATTGTTATAAAGTTGCCCCAAAGTTGAGAGTGTGAGAACACCTTCAGATCCCCGACCAGCAATATTTTCAGCCCACGAGGGAACATTTCTCACTAACAATGACTTCTTATCTCATTACCTCTTTTGTCTCTTTTTTTCTACTTCCACACTGCGCCTTTTCTCCCCATTAGGGGGCGTATTGATGCGAAGCATTCATGCCATGCTTCCACACCCGTGCCAGTTTCAGTGCCTTGGCATAGCTGTCTTTGTCAGGGCTTATCAGGTGTTTATCTTGTTTGTGTCCATTGGGCACAGCGGGTTGCGTTAGATCCAGGAGATGATTTCCCCAACCACCACCACCCCCCCACCCCCGCTCCTTTCCCCGCTCCCCTCTTTTTACTTCTTCCTCTCAACCCAACTCTCATTCTCTCTTTGTGTCTGAATGGGAGGAAAGCTCTCTGGGTTGGTAACACATTGCATCAGACGCCGAGGGGAGAACGTACGAGTAGGGGGAGAGCGTTACAGGGATGCAGAGTGAGGACGGGGAGATGAGGCATCAGAGAGGGGAGGAGCGGGGGGAGCGGGGAGGTGCGGGTGGTGGTGCGGTGGGGATCAGAGAAGGTGGGGGGTCGTAAATTAATCATCGCCATAGACGGCTGAATGGATGTATTAGAGTCTGTCTCCCTCATTAGTTCAGTCAATTCTTTGCATGCCAAGTGTAACGCTCAGTGTTTTTTATATTGCAGCTTTCATTTCACTAATGGCCATAAACTCATGCATAAATAATATTTGTAGTTCAGAGTAGGAGACCTGTTCTCTGCTATGAAAAACATGGCAGCTGCCTTTTGTTTTTGCTTTATTAATCTCGGAAATTCTTCGCTGACCTGACAGAATGGGGTTTTTACAATTTTCTTAAATTATAAAATGATGAAAATGAACTAAAAGACGTAAAACAGACACAAAGATTGTTATATTTATTTTAAAAATCTAGTGTGCTTTTCTGTCACGACAGCATTTCTTTATTTTTTCAGCGTTACCAACACCGCAGGTACGGAGACAGCGTCTTCATTTAGACTTGTGGAATAACTTCATTGATGTCGGTGCTGTTTGTTTGCTCTTATGTGTTTGCACAAATCAAATGCCATGATAAATTTAGATCGGCGGGAGGGAAAGGAAGCTAGACAGAGCTTGTAAGAACTCACTTGAAAAGTACTCATGCCAGCAAAAACGGAAAAAAAAATCTATCTGACCTAATTTTGCTCATCTTCATATTTTTTGCTCCGCGCTCTCTGGTGTATTCAGAAACTTAGAAAAAAACATCTCCCCATAGAAAAGAAAAAGAGATAAAGGTTGTTTTTTTTTCTTATCTAATTTTCTGCATCTCATTGTGTGTGTTACATGACTCTAATATGTTATCTAAAACAAGAATTTCGGTGATCATACACACTTTTAAGTCTTAAATAAATACCAATCTGACAAGATGTGCTTAGGAGAAAGTGAGTATAATTTGCCATTTGGTAAAAACATGTAAGCTTTAAGTCACGGTGTAATTACGGGTTAGAACAGTTGTAGACAGGTTAAATTAGAACAGTGACAGACAAGAAAAATGCTCCTTCAAGTCACAGATTGCTAGATGCACTGACAGCCCAACTGGATGGATAGTAGCTGCTGAGTGAATGAACTGGAAGGTGGTGACTGACTGGATATAATGTGTGACTGAATGTAAGAATAGAGATGAAAAGTTACACCACTTTTAACAATCCCCCGGGAATTTGACAATTGCTTTCATTGTGCAAAAGGTTTGAACAGCTGCTCAGTGATTGACTTGACATAGCACACTCTTTCCTGCAGAGGTATTAGTTTGTGTCGTTTAGTCATTGTCTGTATTAATCCGACACAACTCTTTGATGAGTGCAGGATTTTCTTAAATGCGGTGCCTTCACATTTACTCTTTCATATGTTGTGTGTGTCTGAGGAGTGGACACTTTCATTTCTGCACAGGTAGCTGAGAAAGACGTGTTAAAGATAAGAAAGAAATAGAAAAAACATGTTAGAGCAGAAAGGAGAATGATGATGAGTCAGAGACATGACCAGATCCTTTTCATTCTTTTTTTTAAATTACAACAATACAGTGCCTTGCAAATGCTGTCAAACGGCTTGACATTGTTTTTGATTAGGATCCTATGTGGCTAATTATACCAGCAATTAATTATGATAGAATTAATTATAATTTATACAAATAAAAATGTTGTGATAGACTAAGTTGAAGTTGTGTCTTTTAAAGTGTTGGAAAATGTGTATCTTTAAAAAAAAAAATAAAAATCTGAAAAGTGCCACATGCATTTGCTCTTGTCCACCTTATGCCGATATGTTCACATTGAATAGTCCACTAGTAGGTCAATGAAGTGCAAAACTGTCCTAGTATTAACACAAATGTTCTGTGGGAGCCACAGTAGTTTGTCGGAGAACAAAAGTGAGTAAACCGCATGATGAAGACAGAGGAACACACCATGAAGGTTAGGGAGAAAATTGTGGATAAATTTAAACTAGGAGTTTTATAAATGTCTTATCCTAAGTTTTCAACATTTCACAATGGCAGCTGATCATACCATTTTACTGGCCTTTCCACCACCAGTTGGTCTCTTACTGGACAGTATGTGTAATGCTATGTGTGGCTAAAAACCAACCAAAAAACATGGAGCGTCTTTACACATGGCCAGACAGGGAAACACAGTGGTGTCAGCATCATGCTGTGGAGTGGTTTTTCTTTGGGAGGGACAGGAAGGCACCGTATATGAAATAAAAACCTATGGAAGACCAATTTCATGAATTTTGCACTTAAATCTGTAATTTTATCCTGTAGCTCGGCTCCCTATTATTGTGAAACCATCTAAATTTTGTCGTAGCATAAACATTGTGGTAACAGTCCTCCTCAAAGCCACAGAGAGTCCTTGAATAATACATCAAACTTAATGCTTTTGCCTTTACGTTGCTTCTAATACGTGGCGGCACACTGCAGAGAACGTGCACATGCAGTAGCGTTTAGATTCACCTGCACTAAAGCCCGAGAATGAGTCTACATGTTGGCGCTCTGTTTGTGTTGGAATAAATTAAACAATCGTGGGGGCACTCTGGAAGCAGTTTCAATAGGATGTGTACACATGCTGCTCACGAGAGCTTACAAGAGTGTAAACATCCACTACAATGGTCCACAAGCATCAGTGGAGCGTCTTAACACGTGTGTGTGGAAAAGGGTTAGCTGGAGGGAAGAGGATAACTCACGGAGCTGCTGCTCTGGTGGTGGGGAGAACACTCGAGGTTCAGTTTAAGCAGATTAACCTCTCAGATTTAAGAGAATCCAGATAAAATACTATCATACCTGATTAGTTCACGTGTCTGTGGTTGCTAGCTGAGCACCGTTATCGCGCCATCAGATTAAGACGGGCCTGTTGGAGGAGATACAAGCCTGGTGTGTAATCCTAACGGTTAGTGTGTAGATTGATGTTTTAGTAATCTTTCTTGCTGTTTTAACCGTTGCTATTTTCTGCGCAGCATCCAAGTTAGGCTGTGAGCCTTTGTTAACTCCGAACATCTTATTGTGCATTCATGATTCCTAAAAGTACTCTGATTACAGTAGTAAGTTGAATTAGTGTTAAAATTGTCGCTTATTTGTGGGGTTTTTTTTACTTATGTAAATGTTTAGAAAAAAGTGTAGTTATTCATAAATATGACACTTAATTTTATCAATTTCATTTCATTTGAGAAATATACAAAATCTCTTCATTACTTTTTTTTAAAGGTGTGATTGAATTGTTTCACCAGATATGCAAAGAATATATCCATCAGAGCCGATTCTTGGTCAGTTTTTGGAGATTATGCATGATGAAGTTATACATTTCATCCATGTTTAAGTTGACCTTAAACAAATTTCATTGAAAGTACATTTGCAGCATTGAGCGTCTGGATGTAATTTGAAATATCATAAAATTAGCATACATTAAAAAAACATTATCTATATCTTTCCACTTGAAAATGAGGCACAATGTTGTCTTGTTCTGTCATATAATATCCACAGTAAATTTATTGAGGTTTTTGACACTGCATGCGAGCCACTCTTCTTGTCCACATGCTGCTCTGACCGCTGGGTATGTGCTTGCTTTTTACCCGTCTACTTTCAGGAGCGTGGCATTGTTGGCAGATTTGTTGCACACAATGTTCAGTATGCAAAATTCAAGACGGAGCCTGCAGATATCATGAAGCCAGAGCAAGTGACACATTCACACAGACTGTAAAATGTCTGGGTGTTCCCCTATACCTCTACATTAGCTGATTGATTTCACCATAGAATCACACTCAGTAGCCTCCTATTAAAACTCTGATCTCATCGATATGTGTGCAGCATTTGCAGTGTGTGGCACTGAATTATTCACTTCCTCCTCTGTCTCTCACACTGCTTTTGGTCTGGCTCCTCCGGTCTTCCCTTTCCTTATCTCTTTAATTTCCTCTTACTCCTCCCTATTTTCCCATTTTGTGCCCGTCCTGCTCATGCATACCGCCACCTGACTTAATTCCCCGTGTCTCCATCTCCTTCTCCTGCTTTCTTTTCCTTCTCTTTCTTCACAATCAGTTCTTTTCTCCCCACCCTCCTCTTCTCCTGTCCTGTCAACCCTTAGTTATGTCTCAGCCGTCTCTCCTCTTCATTTATTAATACCTGTACTCATACAGACACACATCCCTGCTCCGCCGGTCTCACACACATACTTATGCCTGCCGACTGAACAAAACCCCCCAGAGGACGTGAGGAGCCCGGTGTGTCCACACACTCACACCCGCTTACTGTGCAGGAAAATGCCCTTTGTAAAAGGACAGGGAGCATCAATCTCCCAGCTGGGTCATCTTGCAGTTTGATGCTGGTTTTTGTAGCTCTGCTGTTTCACTGACTTGCAAGTTGTCACACTTTATTGCAGTTAAAAAAAAAAAAAAAAAAAAACGAGTTAGTGTTACACATGTTGTGCTTAAGTGTTGACTTTATGAATTTATTGGCTGTAATTGCTTACATAAACTTTGTGTAAACATTGTCAGAGAGACTTGTTACATTGATTTTTTTTTTTCAAACTGTAGCATTAGTGGAACAATCTGAATCAAACCCTAAAGTCTACATGCAAGTATCAACATGGGAAATAGATTCATTTTTCATCAATTCTTAATTTTCACTGCATTGTTACATTTATGCAAAACTGTTGACATCTTCAGAAAAAAAAAATCAACCCATCAGTGGCTCAGATCTGAAAAACAAAAGAAGTCTAAAAACTGCTTCAAGTATTTTCCAGGGCTCGATAAGTTCAGAAAAAAATTAAGATTTGGAAAAAATAATTCAAATCAATTTGTACACCTGCTTGTCAGGCCAAGGTCAGGAGGTGATTAAGCGAGAGGTGGGATACAGACAACATGCACATCCATCCATTAATTTAACTGCCTGTACAGATTTCATACTGTAAACCTGAAATATTTCACAAATAACAATAAAAAAACTATATATATATACTGTGTATATATATATATATATATATATATATATATATATATATATATATATATATATATATATATATATATATATTATATATACAAAATATTTCAAACAGGACAAGAAACTATCTTATTTTATGTCTGGACTTTAAAAAAATATATTTAAATGCAATATTTGCTGGACCTCCTGAATGTCTTGAAGCTCTAGGAGTCCACAAAAATCTAACTTTTCTCGTAAATTAAACAAAAGCGACACAGATGAACATCTCTCCCTGTTAATTTTGCTTATGTGTGTATTTGTGCTGAGCAGATTGGTACCCTTGACTTGCAGCTGTTTTCCCCGAGCTTCCCTGTGCACCTATATTTAGCTCTTCGTGTGACTGGAACGATGCGCCGAGGACGAGGTTGGAGGCCAGTGACATTGAAAGCATTTTTGACTCGTGTGTTGTGGAAATGTGAACTGCAGAGATGATAAACTGCCACAGAGTTTCCGTGCGTTGCACTCGGGATATTATCTGTGGGGTGAGAAAGCATTGTGTGCCCGAGTGCCAGTTTATCACAGGCATGCATATGTATGTACTTTAGCTGTGCTCTTCTCCCTGTGATTGTGCAGGCTTATGTTCGAACCACCTGCTGTCATTAGGGATTTTTCTTTTTTCTTTCTTTTTTTTTTTCTCAGGGAGCTCGAGGAGTGTTTATGAAGCAGAAAACCTTGCCTTCTCAACCTCTTGGGTGAATCCAGTGCCATCTGGAGGTTTTCGCAGTCAGAACCGAGATATCCGGCTCAGATAGGCCGTGTTTAGTTCTGGCTGCGCATGTGGAACTGGCCATTTTATTGAATTTGATGATCCATTACAGCTCAAATGGAGGTCCAACTCCCTTAGGGCAAAGGGGATATTGCATAGGCAGCAGGGTAATCACAAAGCGATTAGAGTACCTGCTGACTTTATTGTAATTCTGATATATATAAACCCAGGTAGTGAGGTGGTTTATAGATTAAAAATATACATCAGTGGAGCTGTCGAGGCGGTTAATGACGTCCAGCCCGCCCACTGCTGTATAGATTGCAATAAAGCTCCAACAATTACTCCTCCTTGATTAAAAAAAAAAAATACAACACAGCAATGCATGATGAACTGTGCGCTGGCTGGTGTAATAAAGAGAGAGTCGCGGCATGTAAACATGCAGCCATCGCAGTCAGTCGTACGCAAATGAGGATTTATACCTGCAATGAGAGTCGTGTGTGTGAGATGAGTGGTGGCAGAGTTTTGTGAACATGCTGTCGGATGGCGTTCTCTGATCTGTAGATAAGCTCCCCTCGTCTGTCAGATCTCAGCCTGAAAAACCTGGCGTGTTTAACATCTTCAGTCTGCTTCATCTCAATTGGACATGATTAAAAAGTAATTATGTTCCATTTTAATTTGAGCTTAATTGAATTGTGTAGGTGATTTTACTTGTAATTACACCGGACAAAGACAGGAGCGTGAATCCATGTTGCCAGTCGTTTTCAAAGACGGGCTCGATTTCCGAGTTGCTTCAGTTGTTTTAATGTGTCCTGCCTTTAACTCCGTTGTTTTTCAATCTTCTTTCTGCAGCGAACACCTGTCCTGCTCCTTCTCCTTCTTCCTGCACGGCGAAAGCAACGTGTGCACAAGCGTGGAGATCGTCCAGCACCAGCCTGCGTACCACATCATGGAGCGCCACATCCGACTCGCACAGACCTCCTCCACTCCGGTGCAAGGTAACACACACACACACACAGGCACGCACACATACACGCATGCATGCGTGCTCACGCCCACACACCTACACACACACATATATTTATATCAGAATTAATGCATTAGCCTTTTGCTCTCATGTAATCATTTTGAGCAGAAGCATATATTTTAAAATTACGATTTTTCAAAAGTCTCTATTATGAGATTGCATCACTTCAATGAAATTATACTACTACTACTACTAATAAGAATAATTGCAAAAGTATTCTTAATATTATTTATAAAGTGCTTCATAGAGCACTTTCCAATAAAATGCTGAACAATTACAAGGAAATTTTAAAAAAGAAAAAACGGCTGCTGGTGAAAAGATGAGTATATTGTGCGTTCTTCCACATATTTACCAAACGTGAAAGTTGCTTTATTATGTTGCATATTTTCTATACCACATATGTAGTGCAGAGTTGACATTATGGGATTTAAATTTATATCATGGGCTGTGAGTGTCAAGTGTCTTAGTTTAGAAAGTACAGTTTTATTTTTTCTGTAATTATTTTCATAAACAAAAGTAAATAAACTTATTAAAGTGAAATTTAAGTTCAATAAAAATTGTTTAGACTGTCTGTTATTTATGCTGGTGCAAATACTAAAACAGATCTAAACACAAACATATTAAGAAACATATTAGATCGTGTTTATTTATATATCACCATTAGTTTTAAATAGTTCCTTTCCTTGCAGTCTCTGATCGCTCTGCTCTTGTCTGTGCAGTGATTTTGAGTCCGTATGGCCTGAGCGGGACCCTAACGGGGCAGGCCTTCAAAATGAGCGACCCCGCCGCGAGGAAGCTGATAGAGGAGTGGAGCTACTTCTATCCCATGGTGCTTCCACAGAAAGAGGGGAGCAGAGAGAAGGAACAAAAGGAGGCAGGGCAAGCCTACGACCGCAGCTCTCACGTGGCAGTGGATGTCATCGTAGGTATGGCAAAATGAAAAACATCACGCAAAGTTGTAAAAAAAAAAAATTACTAGATTTGAAGAACATACAGCATGTAAAGGGAATTACTTCACCAAATAAAAGAAAACAGTGTCCTGCACAATCCGTCTTATTTCAGCAAATGCAAAAGAACGCTGCCGACCTTTCAGCATGCAAATAGCAATGAATGATTACATTAGGCTTCAGTGATGTTGCTTTCCCAAAGCAAACGGTGAGACAATAACATCTCATTGATTGCTCTCTGTCTTTTGTTTGAGCAGAGGAACTAGTAAAAGTGCTGCTTTAACTGCAGTGAGCCTCTCAGTCTTCCAACATGCCTGGAAGGGGGGATGACTGAAAGCTATGAGCATACAGTGAGACAGGCAGAGAGGAAGAGTCTGGAAGCTGAGCCATAAACTCCAGGGAGGTTCTCTTACAGCCTAATCAGTCTGATCCCACAGCGTTGACTTGACCTGATTACAATTAAAACTCTTTTGGATACCGGCAGCTTTTACAGCTAAAGAGGAAAGCCAGAAGAAGCCTGAAAGAAGAAGGATTTTTATTTGATTATGTTTTATTAGTGCAGTGAGTGAGAAAGCGTGTGCTTGCATTAATGCAATACAAAGTTGCCGCTTGGCGCGAGTGCATTTGCGGCCGTTCATCTGGGAACATGCTGTAAATCTCTAACAGAAACGGCATGTTTTGCTCACACAGTTCATCTTTGCAAGGATTTGTTAAGGATTTCCACAAATTTGCTGTCAAACGAAGTGCTGCAAATCCTCTTTTTCTTACCTTCCTAGGAGGCGTGAGGATGACCTACCCAGCTGCTTTTGTGCTGATTGCCCAGGGGGACCTACCGGTGGATCAGTCTCCACCTGTTCCTGCAGCTCTGGGCCTCAACAAGGAGCTGAACAACTGCAGCGTGCCGCTGACTCCGCCGACATCGCCAGAGCAGCCCTGCTCCGGTAACACACACACACACACAGGTTCATGCATGCATGGTGCAGGGTTTTGTTTGCACGGTAAAAATGTAAGTCATTAGCAGCCTGAAGTAAACACTTCTAGATCCAGGATTGAAAAGTATTTTAAATGTATCTTGTTCCATATTCAAGTAATTCTAGTTTAATTCAGATTTGTTAGATCCACTTAAAATGGGTCTCATTGTATTTTTAACTTTCTTCTTGGGATGTCCTGATTTTTTTGTTTCTGTTTTTGTCCCGAGTTATTTAAGAATATGCATTTGCATACACCAGCAATCTGTGCAATTCTTCTATCAAATAAGTTCTGTATACATGCAGCAAAAATACCAGTTTCAACTCTATTACATGAGTCTTTCCTAATTACTTTCCTAAACATTTTTCCGTACAGCAAGCTACTTTTTTCTCCAACAGGAGTTTCTCCTGGTCAGCCTCAACATACTAAATACATTAAGAAGCTATTATGGTGTTGATTGTTTGATAAACCAATCAAGTGACGTAGAATCGCCTAAAGGAGCAAATGGCTTTATTTTTTCCCTAAAGTTTTCTGACTTGACCCATATCACTACAGTCTTTATTAAAACCTCCAGCTCCTATCTTTTTCATGGGGAGCAGTTTGCTAAACTGTTCACATTTACTTGTAATGTGACTCGGTGATAATTTGGCTCGTAACATTTGGTTCCCCTTAAGCATGTGAGGACAAAACCTGCTCTCCCGGTTCATAAACTTACTACATTTGAGACAAAGTGCTAACATTTGATGGCTCGGATTTCTGCTGTGGAGTGCGTCGCGCTCCTGGACTCCTGGGAACATCTTAAAGCCAAATAGTTGTGGCACCAACTGTTGAATTAAGCTAAGCATGAGAAAAATCTGTGCTTCTCATCTCCCTTCTTCTGTTATGCGTGTAATAAATAGTGCATAGTCCTCTTTAGCACTTTTTTCCAGGCTTGTCTGTGTGAAGCATGAGGAAGTGACTGATGTGTAAACGGCCCAATGATGCTACCCACCTTTAACAGACAGAAGTAGCCATCATTGTGTAACCAGAGCTCATAGTCTACACTCTGACCTTCTCACATTTCTGCTTCAAATTGTTGTGAAAAGGCACCAGTTGGATATTTTCACACATGACCTTGACTTTTTCAGCTGCTAACAGATTAATGAAAAGGAGAGCATGAATGAAAAAGACATTTTTCACTGCTGACTAAGATTAAAACTCTGTCGCTGAGAGGATGGTATCTGTTCTTTTCCTTGCCAGCGGACAGTGGCTTTGTGACCTCGGCCTCTAACGTCCCTACACCGGACAGTGGCATGGGCATCACCACTTTCAGCCCAAAGCATTCTGAGAAGAAGCTGACCTGCCAGGTGGTCCATCAGGCCTGGAGGGAATGCTATCTCAACCAGTCTCGGCACGTGTAAGTTACCTCTAAATTACTTTCTTCCTTTTCTGCTTATTATTCTAATACTCATGATAACCAGTGATTCTTCCCTGCAGACCAAATCAGCTCACTGATGCGTCGCAGAGAAAGGAAGTGCCAAACGGAGTTGCTACGTGGAACTTTAACGATCTTGGAGCACGAACATCCTGCAGCTGCTCCAGGTAACACTGAAGTTTTCACAAAAATGTTTTTTGAAACTGTGTACACTAACAATGCAATTCTGTTGATCTACCATATGAAAAAAGGATTGCATGTGAAAGACAACACAAAGTAAAAATGTATGGTTTTCACAGCAATTTTGAAGTGCAACATGAGTTTGTTCATACTTTTGTAGACCCGCCTTTTGCTGCAATTACAACAAGTCTTTGGGGTCCGTCTCTTCTAGTTTTTCACCTCAAGGGACTCAAATGTTTGTCTTTTCTTGCAAAATACAGTAACTTAGACTATTCATTGAAGAGCTTCAGTGAACAACAATGTTCTCTGCTACAACAGATTCCTAGTTGGACTTGGTCTGGATTTCGACAAGGTTATTCTAACAATGTTTTGAAAATCCATTGCAGCTCTGGCTGCATGTTTCAGGTCACTGTCCTGGTGAAAGGTGAACCTCATCCCCAGTCTCAAGCATTTTGTAGCTTCTCAAACCCAGAAGTTGAAGTTTAGTGTCATCTGATTAGGATCCCTTCTTCCACAACATACCCAAATGTTTTTAGCAAATTTTAAATGCAACTTCTAATATCTTTGAGTAATACTATGAACTGGGATGTAGATATCTGCAGATCCTCCAGTAGCCCCTAAGCTCTCGGCTGAAGTGGATGTTTATGTCCTGGTTCCCACTCCACGCTAATGACTCACAACAAAATATGTGATAAAATTTGAAGAATTCCAAGGTTTATAATACTTTCAGTGTACTGCATTACCGTTTCTTATCAATACATTCAGTAAAACATATTTTATGCTACTGTTGATATTTTTGTTTTGTAGGTTAAAGCAGCAGAAGCTCAACACGTCCACCACACCCGCTGCTAACATTCAGCCTTGTTCCGGCTCCTCACTGTCTTCAGGCCCGTCATTATACCCCACCTCCGTGCCAAAACACAAGACGAGCGAGAGGCCGGAAAAGCTTGACAAACAGTCAAAGAGGCCGGCTGTGATTCCCTTTCACCACCGTCTTTCTGTGACGGAGGAGTCCCCGCTGGAACAGGACTCACCTGGAGGACCCCAGCTTGGTGCCCTCGTTGCGCTTGAATCACCGCTGGAGCCCCTGAGCTCTCTGCCAAGTTGCAAGTGTTCCAAGTCCCTCACTAATGAAAGAAAAGCCCCGGAGTCCCTTCTTCATTCATCCATGTCTCCACTCCCGCCCACTCTCAGCCCGCACCCCCGGATGCAGGACCCGGAGGTTCTAGATGCCTCTGTGGACATGCTCGCGTGTCCGGATGGGGCCTGGGGTCTGGGGGTGATCACCAGCGAGACGGCGGTCTATACTACTCAGCTGAGACAGAGGGAGAGCGAGTCTGGCTGGTGGAGAGGCTTCAGGACTCCCAGGACTGATAAAAGTGAATTCAGGCCCCCTGAACTCCCCACTGAGAAATTAGAGCAAGTGGAGACAGAAACATCAACTGTAAACAATGCGTTTAGAAGGTAGGAAATGTGGCAGATGATGGCGGAAAAATACAGTTGAGACCAGATAAATTAGAAGACGTGCACATTTTTTCCTCACTGTCTGAAGTAAAATCAGACCAAATGTCTCCTTTTTTAGGTTAGTTAGAATTATAAAAGCATGTTTTTAGATTTGCTAAATGGCAAAAAACTTAACAAGAACATTTTTAGAGATGTTTTGTAACCGTTTTTGAGCTTCTAAATTTGAAAAAAAGTAAAAAAAAATAAAATAAATCTCGCAATTTTCTGTCAAATAGAAATAATTTCAATAACTCTGAATAACCTAGAGCAAGACAAGTTTGGTCTGATTTCACTTCAGACAGTGAGGAAAAAAATGTGTGTGTATTTTTATTTGGTGTACATAAATATTTGTTTTCAAATGTATGTAATATTTGTGATCTTACTTTTGCACAATATGAATAGTTTAGAATTGTACATTTGATTGCTTCTATTTGGCATGATTTCACACTGTGCAGGTCAATAAGCAACTCAGCCTGTTAGATTGAGTCGCCAGTCCAACAGGCTACAAAGATGTTAAGAGAGCAAACAGCATCTTATTAAAAGGCTAGTTGTGGCAGAGATGCAGCTACTGGTGTGACGCTAACTTATTTTGCAAACATGAGGTTGAAGATCCATAAAGACAAAAAAAAAAAAAAAACCCAGCTAGGACGTAATGTAAAAAAAAAAAAAAATAGAATAATCTGCTTCATTCTGTTCCTTTCTGTCTTTTCCAGACTGTACAGTCGGAGCCACAAGAGATTTAAAATCTCAGAAGAGAAGGTGGCGGAGCACATCCATGCTCTGGGCCTGTTTGTGCAGCCGGGTGTAGAGGCGCTGCGAGAAACTGGAACTGGGGACGATCCTTACGACTTCAAGGAAGGAGATATTGAGTATCCGTTTCCCTCTTCCAAGAGGTTGAAGGGCTCAGGGCGAGAAACCAAGCAGAAGGCCAAGGTAACAGAAGGAACATTTTAAAAGCTACATACAACAATTCAAAGCCGCCGTTATGTGAAGCCACAGAAAGCAGCGTCACGTATTCACCAGTTTGAATAGGTTGAAAACTACAGTGAAAACCTATGTTTTTTTGTGTTTTTTTGGGGGGGGGGTGCAGGGGGGTGTTTCCTGACAGTAGAAATTTTGCTTGCTGCGCAGCAAAGAAATAAGCTAAAGCAACTGGCTGGTGAAAGTGCTGATAAACATTTAGCAGCACAAGGTTGAGACATTTCCCCCAGGAGGTTGTGTGAAATCAAAAGCAGCTAAACAGAGAGTAAATACCAGACTTAAATTCACCAGGTGCTGCAGCACTCCATTTGAATGCTAATGAGGCTATGTGAAAGATTGGTTTTACAAATTAATACTTTAATCCTGAGCGCAAAAAGAACATTCAAATCACATCCAAAAATTGTCTCCCCCAAGTGGCCAAAATATAGAGGTGCAGATATTGAAATCCAAACTAGATATACATCTTCTGTACTTATTTCTTTAGAGCATGTTGTTGCTTACCGTCCTTGCAGAGGGGGAAATAAAAAGAAGTTTCTTTGAGGGTGGAGGGAGATGGGAATAATTACATGTATGATATGAGTGTATACAATACAAAATCCACAGACTCTTGCAAAAAATAAGGAAAATTGAAATTAATATTTCTATTTTGTATGGTAGTAACGTGAACTGTGATGCTGCACACCGTGACCCATAACATTCACAAACTGGCTTTCGAGGCTTTTTTTTATTATTATTTTGTGGTCAACAATCTAATTGTAAAGTCTTATCAAACTCATTCTTTAGGGAGAGGAAATCACCAGCAACGGTTCACTGCCTGATGGAAAAGATGCAATGTCTATTTTTAACTCTGCTCCAAAATCCGGTGAGGAAATTTACCACAAACGTTGCCATGTTTTAGTGTTCCATTTCCTATGTTTAGAGATCACTCGCTCGTGGATATATTTCAACTGTGGATCTGATTTTATTTGTGTTTTAGATGATTTGAGTCAAGACGATGCTCCCACTAAAACTAATCCTTCTCTGACCGAAGAGAAAGATCTGGCAGTCAACATCTCAGATCTGGAAAACATACTTGATGAAGAAGATGGAGGGGTAAGACATCTCCTTTTATGCATCGGTGTTGGAAATATATATAATTTTTTTTGTTTTTCTGCAGAAAATGCTCAAAATAATCAAACTGATCATTGATTTATATCTTACAGCCCGTTTATCCAAACCAACACTCAACAAAGTTGCTGGTATCAACAGAAGAGCGTCTTAGTGGCAAAGAAGGAAGAGTTAATGTATCTTATCCACCAAGTAAGTGAAACATGCTATTCACAACTTCCAATTTATGGGTTAAATATCTTTAAATCTTTCTCCTCCTCCCGTTTCATCTCATTCCTCATGTCTGTCTCCTTTTAGCAGTTGCAGATCTCCAGCGAATGTTCCCCACTCCCCCTTCGTTGGAGCAACACCCAGCATTTTCCCCCATCACGCCGTATCGAGACACACCGAGTCAAGAGCCCCCCGCGCCCAGCGGAGTGACGGACAACCTTCCGTCTTTGGCCCCCACCCAGCTCACCGAGTACATGATGGAGATGGAGGACGGTGCGACTAGTCCCAGGCAGGATGACATTAAGGTAGACGCTTCTTTCACTGAGGTGGACAGATCTAGTCCTTTTCCCATTCAGAAAGTCTTTGTGATTATGCTTTAAGCTATAAACCTGTCAGTTAGTTTGACATTTAACCTTACCTCTTACCCTGGGAGTCTTATTAATAATTATTGTACTCTTGGGGAAGTTTGTGTTTTGTTGTATAAGGTATTATAGTTGAATTAAGGGTTTCAGGTTGTCGGATGTTAAGCCTTCAAGTGGATCTATGGGTTGTTGCTGGTTCCACTGACCTGAGCAACAGTTGCGAGAGACATATCCTAAAAACCTTAACTAACATGCATCTGACTTTCTCTCCAGCCACAGATAGGATCCTCCATGTTTGCGCCGCTCTCCTGCCTTCCCAGCCAAACTTTACCGCCACTCAAGATCCCTGAACAATGTTACTACCGTCCATCCTGGGCGCTTTTGCCCAAAATGGAGCATTTTACACCCATTATGCATCCACAGAATGCTGCGTTCACCAAGGATGGATACACGTAAGAAGCCTAAAGATTTTGAGAACCAATTGAAATCATTTACATAAAATTTACAAAAAAAAGAAAGAAACCATTCTTTTTTGCTCAGTGTTAAATCAGACAAAATAATTCAGGTTTTAGGTCTGTTTGGATTACCGAAATCATGAATTTATTCGTCTTCAGGTGCAACGTTCAGCTGCCTGAGGGCGCAACACTCTTCTGAGTGGGTGTCTGGTTCACTTTACAAAATAGATGTTATGGGGAAATAATGTGGAAAGATAGTAGCAAACATCCTAAGACCAGGAAACCAGAAAAATCTTGGACATAAGTGAGATCTGCCAAAAGAATAATGACCTTAAACAAATAACCAAGTCAATTACAAAGTGGGTCAACATGTTGAAGTCCTAATCTCCCTACTGAGAATGATTGGCCATAGATAAAAAGGTCAACATACATTACACTGTCTGAACAAATGGGCCAGAATTTGTGAAATGATACCCAAAAAGTCTTAGTCCCAGGTTATATTTTAATAACAATTCCACCAAATATGAAGAAAGTTTATGTAAATTTCAGTGTAGGGAGAATGTCTAAAGCATTCTTTCTCAGCTTTCTGGCATTTAGCAGCAAGAATTGATACAGAATTTAGAAGAATAAAGATAATATGTCTTTTTGTGCAAAGCATTTATATATGTGGCTGCAGCTGCAGTTGCACAAGCATATATAGACTCGTGTGACTTTTCGTAGCTATCATGCAGATGGTTGACTATTTGCTTCCTCTGATGTGTGTTTTCTAGGAACACTCCCAGTGTTAACACCCTCACAGACCAAGACTATGTCCAGATGAGTGTCAACACTGCCTCTGTTAGCACCACTACCGGCATCCTTCCCTCACCGGCAACGCCACGCTTCTCCGTGCCAACCCCACGGACTCCACGTACACCGAGGGGAATTAACACTGCCAGCTCAGGGCAGGGCTCAGTGAAGCAGGATGGTACTGAGCTCAGCTCGCCAGCCTCCACCCCCTCCACCAGCCTGCCTCTTAGCTCTGTGGAGCATTTAGCTAGACCGGGGCCCCCCGTCCCCGAGGCCCACAGCCTCTATGTAGTCCTCCTCCTCTCAGACTCCGTCCTCAGCGTCTTTAAGGATCGTAACTTTGACAGCTGCTGCATCTGCGCGTGCAACATGAACGTCAAAGGCGCAGACGTCGGGGTGTACATCCCAGACTCCACTTGCGAAGATCAGTACCGCTGCATGTGTGGCTTCAGTGCCATCGTGAACCGGCGGCTGGCTCACGGCACCGGCCTCTTCTTGGAGGATGAGCTCGACATATTTGGTCGGACTTCTGAAGGAGGCAGAGCTGCCGAGCGGAGGCTCGCTCTTTGTCGCCGGGACCCGACGATGGGAGACTCCAGAGCTAAGCAGTCCCAGGACGCTGGTGCTGGCTCTCCGTCGGTCATGGTCGTCATTCAGGAGCAGTGCTCCCAGCCAATTTCCTGTCTGACTTCGTTGCACCTTCCAATTAATTCGTCTTGCCACGGCCGCAAGGGAGCGCTCCTCCAGAGCTGGATGTCTGAAAAGCAGTGGGCAGACGCGAGTGACGCTTGTGTGGACTGTTTCAATGCCTTTGAGCAGGGGCTGCAGTATGTGGACAACCCTACAGGAGGGAAAGTCGACCTCACTGTCGTGAGAAGCAGTGCTATTCATTCCTGGCCTCACACAAATGGTACGGAGAGTGATTCATTTAGTGTTAAGATTAGTAATGAAATAATTTAGTGCATTCCGTTAAAGTAGATGTAATGATTGGTGTAAATTTATTTACAAGAGCTTCTTTTCACATATGATCAATTGTGTGAGTGTGTAGGCGTGTATGTATGTTTGCATGTATAAATGCGTAGATTCATCCTAGGGTTAATGTGTGTTTGTCTGAAATGAATCAATAAAAATCAATGTTAATATGTTTGTGCATCTTTTCATGAGCCTTCTTGTGTCTGTGTGTGTTTGCACTTTCCAAAGTGGTGGACATGAGCAGGTTGTCGTCACAGGATATGGTTCGAATGCTGCTGTCCATGCAGCCCTTCCTGCAGGATGCCATCCAAAAGAAGAGGACAGGACGGACCTGGGAAAACATCCAGCACGTTCAGGGTCCGCTCACCTGGCAGCAGTTCCACAAGATGGCTGGAAGAGGCTCCTACGGTGAATTCACACCTCTTTTCTACACCTTTTTACTGCCAGGGTTCTCAAACGTCAGTCCTTGAGAACCACTCTCTTGAAGCTTTGCACTCAGACGTGTTCCAACACATTGCCCAGCTCTCTGCAGAATTTGATAACATGTTGAGAAGGTAATTCAACCAGCTCAGATCAGATGTGCTGGAACACCCAACCCTACAATTGAAGGACAGTTGGAGACCACTCTTGTAAAAGTGACCTTGAAACTGATATAATAATCTGTATCCGTCTCAGGTTCGGAGGAGTCACCAGAGCCCCTGCCAATCCCGACATTGCTATTAGGCTACGACCGAGAACGCGACTTCTTGGCGTTGTCGCCCCTGGCTTTGCCTTTCTGGGAAAAGTTGCTGCTGGAGCCATATGGAGGACAGAGGGACGTCGCGTACGTGGTGGTGTGTCCTAATAGCACCTCGCTGCTCGTGGCATCACAGGCGTTCTTCCAGGAGCTCAGTGCTGTTTACGAGGTAACAATTAGAAGCATCAGCAACCCTAAGAGTGATGATCACATCAGTGTAGTATAGCAACCCAGCAGTCAAAATTTATACTCAAATTCACTGAGAATTTGCAGCAAAACTTCAAAAATTCTGCCAGTCTCATCTGTCTGCACTTGGGTCATTTGGCAAAGACTTCAGAGGCAAATATGAAAATTCTGTTTGTAGTGCCAGTTCACAAGAAGTGCTATATATATTAAGCACTTTATAATGCAAAATAAAATGTTCAAGGAGTTTAAATGCTTTTCAATGCACTGTATCAAGAACTTTTGTAATGTATTTATCTAACGTGAAAATGAATCGTTCTGCAGACGTGCCGTCTCGGAAAGCACCGCCCTTTGTCCAAGGTATCCAAGGACGGCCTTATCCAGGTTGGACAGGAAGTGGAGCCAGAGAAGCTGGAGGAGCTGAATGTCGATCAGTGGCTGAGTGGACAGTGGGCTGGTCAGCAGCACAGCGACAATATAAGCAAACTAAAACTATATGCTTATGCCTTGAAGCAGCAACTAGGTGAGAATTAACAAGCTAATTATGCTCTCGTCTCTTCCATTTTGTTTCTATCAATAAATAAATCGTATATAATTATTATTTTTTTTCTCTTCTTTAAGGCCCTCAGCTTGCAGCCCTGACTTTAGACAGCGGTCTGCTGTTGCCTCCCAAGCCGCAGCCTCCTGTAAACAACACGTCCTCCTCTGGACAGCCTCAGACTTGGAGTGCTGACGGAGAGCAAGCTTCGGGTGCTGTCGGTGCATCAAATGCATCCACCCCGGGTGGAGCGCTCTCAAGTCAGCCTGGAGAGATAACCCAAAGGGGATCCAGCAATTCAAAGGGCCAGCCTAGTTCCACACCAGCAGCGAACACACCAGCGGATGTTCCTGAACTGTAAGGAGACAGAGTGTCAGAGCAGTTGCTGCGATTTAAATTATGTTTGAACAAGAGCGAGTGTTCTTCAGCTTCACGCCTCTTTTGCTCCCTCTCTGCAGCTCCTCGGAGCAGACGCGAATCGGCATCCCCACTGAGGCTGACTCAGCAGACAGCATTGCAAACCCACCAGCAGTCGTTATTTATGTTGTCGACGCTTTTCTCAGTTCGAGTGGAATGAGACATGAAGTGGGAGAGGAGGACGAAGAGGAGGGTGAAGAAGTGGAGTCAGGAAGCATTTGGCTTCTCGGGCTTCTTCGCTGCTACACAGAAATGCTGCAAAACCTGCCTGAGACTATGAGACCGGCACTGGTACTACAGGTAAAAACACATTTTGCTTTGCAGTATGGCAGTTCTGAATTAAAGATGTGTGTTGTGATGCTTTGTTTCCGTCCTGTGCCTGTGTTTCAGGTGGTGCCGTGCCAGTATCTCCTCCAGCCAGCGAGTGGAGAAAGCCGTTTGTACCTGCAGCACCTGCGCTCCATGGCCTTCTCTTGCTATTCACAGTGCAGACGGCTGCTTCCCCAGCAAACGTACATCAAGTCGCTTACTGGTTTCGGCCCAGTGTCCACTGTCAGTTCGGTTCTGAAGAGCCCCGAGGTCTGAATTTAACTTGATTTAAGCTAACTTTTCTCTTGTTCTTGTACCAACGTTTTAATATTTTTTACTCCTCTTTCTGTTTTCACCTTTTGTCTTTTAGTATCCTAGACCACTCCAGCTTTATTCGCCACCCTTCATACTCGGGCCGAGCCGTCCAAAGCATCCAGAACCAGGAGAGATATGGGCCGAGATCCCACCCAAATTCAACGTGCTCTTTGTAGGATACTGCCTGTCTCATGACCAACGCTGGATCCTGGTGTCCTGCACGGACCAGCAGGGGGAGCTCCTGGAGACCTGCGTTATTAACATCGATGTTCCCAATAGGTAAGCTGTGGTTGTCTGCAGTGGCAGTCCTTGTTTGCCTGTTGCCCCTGGCAACCCCCCTCTATCTACACCCAATCTTATATATTTATGTATTCTGTGGGCAAAATAATAATTGATCACGTCAAAGTTTTTCCTTTGGCCTCTCACTCCACATGTCAGTGATAACCAAAGTAAAACACATTTACAGAAATTAAAGCAAATGAATCCACAAGATGAATTATAGGTACAATGTTGGAATATGTGTTGAACACACTGTGCAAAAGTTTTGGGGTTTTTGTGAAACGACTTACAGGCCAACCTTGAATGAAGAAACTAGTCACAGTTGTCCTGGTGTGACTTTGATCAGATTTTTCACATCTTTTAAGATTCTGGGTACCGATTCAATGCACTCCATATAATTCTTTTCTTTCCATAGACTTTCAATTGGATACACTTTAGTTAATTGACTAGGCCATTGTTAGACAAGTACAAGTACATTGTTACAAGTATATTTATCCATTCATTTATCCATTCATTCTTTCTTTAGTTATATGAAGTCTGACAGTACCAGTCGTTCCCTCCTGCATATTTCCTTGCTAATTTTTAACTGTTCTTCTTGTTTTTCTGGGGTTGATGTACATAACCACTCATCCAACCAGGGCAGATTTGCTCTCATCTGACCAAATCATATTCTTCACGTACTTTATTCGCTTGACCAAATGTTTTGAAGCAAACCTTCAACAGGCTGCAGCATCTGGTTTTTTATGCACTGGAGTGTTTTTGCAGTGCTTGTGCATAGAGGACATTGTGGTTTAGTGCATTACTTACCGTTTTTATGGAAAGACTGTTTCTGTTATTTCCAGGTTTTCAGAACTTCTCTGCAACATAACTATTACATCCTTAACTATTTTAATTATTCTTGGACTCTTCTGTCAGAAATCCTATGAGTCCCAACAGACTATTGCTAGTTTATGGTGAAATTATGTTCTTTCCATTTCCAGATTGTGGCTTAAACAGAACGCACTGAAACATTCCAGTTCATAAATATAGCTATAATCATTGCCAGTAGTTATGTTTTTGCAGCATTGTTGATGTTTTTGCAAAACTCTCTTTGCTTTTCCAAACAGCTTTTCAACACTTTAAAATTGAGATCCAAAACTGTGTTTTACAGAATCTCTGCACATCATAGAATAGTCCTGTCTAGCTTTGAGTCTAGATATTATGACTTTATATCAAATGCAGAGAAATCAATGGGAATTATTGTTAATGTTTATGCTCCTCTTGATGACATGTCAACCTAATGTAACTAATGTGAGTAATTCTCTATATCTACATTTTCTTCACTACAGAACGAGGCGTCCTAAAGTATCAGCACGGAAGATGGGACTGCAGAAAGTGTGGGAGTGGTGCATTGGCATCATTCAGATGACCTCCCTGCCTTGGAGGATTGTTATAGGACGGTTAGGCAGATTGGGTCATGGGGAGCTTAAAGGTGAGTAAGTGCTCAGAACGAAATGTTTTTTCTGATACGTTTTGGTTCTGCCTTTTGAATATAACATTTTACATTATTAGCATTTAAACAATTGAAAAATGCAATAATTGTACATTATTTTATTCTATAATAGAAAACCCCATTTGGTTTTCTATTATAGAATAGAGATTTCTTTCTTTCCTTCCTTTCTTGTGTATATATTTTTTTTCTTTCTGTTTCTATTTTTTTATACCATTTTTAAATTTAGCATTAATAGACATTTGTGGGAAAATATCTTCAATAAAGTCATAGTGAATTATTTCAAACTTTCAATAATGAACAGAGAATTCAAAAAAATACTTATGAGAAAATTGCAATGTTACATGAAAAACTATAGGAAACCTGCTCAGTCTCTCTAAATGTATCTTTGATCCTAGAGACCACTTGGCTTTCTCGATGTAAGATGATATTCTAGAATATAAGGGGAGGAAAGACTTCTCACTCAGTTTATCTCCCAACTAGACTGGAGTTCACTCCTCGGGGAGCATTCCCTCCAATCAATTGGACGACAGCTGAGGGAGGCTTGTCGTGTGTGTGGGATCTCAGCTGCTGATTCTCCTTCCATTCTCAGTGCCTGCTTGGTTGCCATGGAGCCCCAGGGCTCATTTGTGATTATGCCAGGTATGTAGGAACTGCACAATAAATGCTCATTTTTTTCATTGTAATTAAGAAATCCAGTAAGCTTTAATAGTGAACGTAAAGTATAAATTGTATTCAGTTCCAAGTTAAACTTTTTTTTCTTAATTGTACCATAGAATCTTTGTTTTTTATGTTTCATTTTAATGCTGAATTTTATGAGGGTGAAGTCCCTTTATAGAGGGATCGTTTCATTTGTAGCATTGCTGTTGTGCAATTATTAACTGTGCAAATATGCACAAAAAAATCACTATCATATTTCCTTTTATTTCTACATCTAGATGCTGTTACCATGGGCTCTGTGTTTGGACGCAGCAATGCTTTAAACCTACAGACGTCGCAGCTGAACACGCCTCAGGATGCTTCCTGCACACATATCTTAGTCTTCCCAACTTCTGCCACCACCCAGCTGGCTCCCAGCTCCTACCCCACTGAGGACAATAATGGTAATAAAATACAATGATGTAAATCGTGTAAAATGTGACTGAATCTAAGCTCCTACACAGAGTGATTTACATCCTGATACTCGAAACCTTGAATACTGTTTGTTTCTTTCTTCAGATGACATGTTCCCTGATCTTCCCTTCCCTGATGAACTGGAAAACGATATCGGCCATGACATGATGCTGATCACATCTCTTCACTCGCCGCCCAATACCTCTCCTGTGCCCTCGCCTGGGTCACCATCAGGGATTGGAATGGGATCACATTTTCACCATACCAGGGTGAGTCAGGGATCAGTTATGCAAATAACAATTAAGTGAATAGAAATTGTACATGATCCCTAGAGAAAAAAAAAACATTCATTATTGCCAACTAAAAATAAATAAGTTAGAAGTCTTTTCATGTGCTTTCTTGAACTCTTTAATGGGCTGTATTACATTGTCTTAGAGCATATATTGATTAAAAATGTCATTTGGAATTAGTTTAAATCTTCAAAGTCGACTTGTTTATTTTGTGTAGCAATAGTTCAGTTACATGCACACAGAAGAGGAAGCCACAATTAAAATTACACTGGAGGTTTTGGAGATTTTCCTTATTTTATTTATACACACCTGGTACATTTGTAAACCCAAACTGTGTAAATTCAAGCGAGTGTATTTTAAAGCCTCTGCACTGTAAAGATTAAAATTTGTGGTAGTTTTGTTAGAAACACAAACCCTCAGTTTAATAGCAAGAGCTTACAAAAGCAGGCTGTGATCATCAATGGATAAGTAATGGAAGAGCCGAATGAAGGTCCTGATTTTTCTGGTTCTGCTTTGTGTCTGTAGAGCCAGGGAGAACGCCTGCTGTCCAGGGACAACCCTCCAGAGGAGCTGAAGCAGCAGCCGCTGGCTTTGGGCTACTACGTCTCCACTGCTCAGGCAAACGGACTTCCTCACTGGTTCTGGGCATCCTGTCCACAAGCTGAGAGCCAGTGTCCGCTCTTCCTTAAGGTAATGAAATCGTAACGTGCAGGCCGTTGGGGGGGGGGGGGGCACTTTCGGGATTGAGCTTTTACACGGTCTCCCTGTGAGTGCGCCGGTTCTCCCCGGTTACTCTGGCTTTATTTCTCCATTCGCAGGAAATTAAAACGATTTTAAATGTTTGATTTGAATCAGCATTTGACGCTGTAGTTTGTTTCTTCCCTCTAGGCGTCTCTCCACCACCATATCTCCATAGCTCAGTCAGATGAGATCCCGTCTGATAAGACCAAGCGGACCCCTCACCCCTTAGACTCCAAGACCACCTCTGACGTCTTAAGGTGAATATATATCACCAACCAGCACTGTCTAGATTTGAAACTATGAAATAACCCTTAATATTGTCAGAATTTCATATACTTCTAATGATAAAAAACTGAATATTTCTCTTGCAGGTTTGTGTTGGAACAGTACAACGCCCTCTCCTGGCTGACATGCACACCTGCCACACAAGACCGTCAGTCCTGCCTGCCTGTCCATCTTGCCGTCCTGGTCCAGATGTACAACGCCATTCTGAACATACTGTAGCTTTGTGGCCCGATGGGAGTCTACAGGTTTTTTTGTGCCTCTTTATGACCACCAGAGAGCGCCAGTGCTCCTCTGTTGCTTTGAAGTAGACGTGGATTTCATGGGCAGGGCTGAAACGTGGAGAAGTGAGGTCAGTAGTGACTCTGTGATGGTGGCGTGCAAAGAGCAAAACGGATGGCTCCAAATATGCTCACCCAAAAAAAAAAAAGCATCATCGGCAGCGCATAAGCATCAGAGGAATGGAGTTCTGGCTGCGAATTCGGTCATCAGAGCAGGACAACGCAACTCCACACTGAGCAACCAGCAGATTGCATGACAACACAAACACATGGATTTGTTACGTCGGCGGCGTCTCCAAAGTTCTACGGTTCTGCACTGGACTTGCAGCTGGTTGTGGAAACTTTTTTTTGCCTGGGGGTGGGAGGAGCGTTTTGACCCCACTTTTTTCCTCACTTTCTAAAGTGTTGCAGATACACACGCAATGGAAACTATTTGACAAAAAAAAAAAAGATGTATTATTTATATTGTAAGGCATACATTTACAAAGAATTGAGACTTATTTTTTAATATTTAAAAACAATGAGAGAACGAAACACAGCCTTTTTTTCCCCCCAAGTGACTGTTATTGTCATGGGATGTGAAATGAAATGTCAATTTAATGCAATTGTAAAAATACCATATTTATACAGATTATATCATGTCTTAGAATTTGATATATATGAATCTAAATAAATATATATAAATGTAAATACAAAAGTATATATTACCTCTCACAAACAGGCACTTAACGATAGGGACGGGGTGGGCAAAGCCGACCCTTTGGAAGTGCGCACACGTATGATGCATTTTTGTCCTATTTCTTTTTATTTTCTTAACTTACGGACATTTTTTTATTTAAGGAGTTTAACTTAAATTGATGCAGAAAATACAGTATGCTGTATATTTATAAGGTTTTCATATTCAGCCAAAAAAAATAAATGACAAAACTTGAAATAGGAAGTAAAATTCGCTGATAGTTCAAATTGATCGGATATTTTAAGAGTGACCCATTTATTTCATTGGCTTTCCTAGATGATGTCAAGCAAACCATTGAAAAGGCTCAGTTTCTTCCGCCTCCCTCGGTCTACTACTTGTTAGAGTCTAAGCATGTTTGTATATACACATTTCAGATTTTTGGGGGGGTTATTTTTGCTATTTTTTTCAGAGCTGTACATTTCATGATGGTTGGTTTATTTTAAAGTAATTCATATCATTTTTATGATTATTGTTTTTTTCCTGCCGTGAGTTTTTTGAGATGCATTATGTGCAAAAAGTCATTGAATTCCAGCCAGTTGCCAAGTAAGTGTACACACATGTACAGACAAGTGCAAAAATTTGTTACATCTGTCATCACTTTGAATATTAAACAGATTACCTTTAGTGGAAGTGATCTGTTACTTTTACACTCTTTTTTAGTAAATTATTAAAACTCTTGAGAATGATGCTGCGTTCAGTGCTTCTTTTTAACACGACATTTTTTTATTGTTTTTAATTTTGAAATCCAGATGTTTAGGTGTTGGATCATATACGATCAAATATTGTTGCAGAAAAAAGAGAATTTATTCAATATTCAAGTTATTTTTTTAAGGTTTTATTGGCTCTAGTGGCCTTTATTTGATAGTTAATTGACAGGAAATTGGTAATGAGAGATGGGGAAAGACATGTGGCAAGGGTCACCAGGCTGGGAATTGAACCTGCCATGGGTGCATTGAGGACTAAGGCCTCCATACATGGCTTGTGCTTAACCCCTGCACCACCACAGAACACCTAGTAATTATTATTATTGTAAGCAACCCTATAGAAGAGGGTTCTTAGTCTTGATTTATAAGAACTCAGTGTTTCAGCATTTTCTCAGTTTTCTGGAAGTTTATTCCAGATTAGAAGAGCATAAAAACTGAAAGCTTCTCCATGTTTGGTTCTGGGAACCAGAGTAGTTTCAAACAAGAACACCCGAGTGGCCTGGAAGGTTGATATAATGAAAAAAGTTTTTGATACCAGAAATTTCCATACACCAAATAAAAAAGATGCGTACACCTTTCTTTCTCAATGTCTGAAGTTACGTCAGACCACACATCTCTTGTATTTGGTCAGTTAGAATGAAATTTATTTCCATTTGTCATGCCACGATAAAGTATTTTTTAATGTCTCATTAATTAGAACTTTGTGTACTGGATGATTACTTAGTAACAGTCCTGCACAAAAAGTTCTTTATCTGAATTTTAGTACCTTGATGATCAACTTTAATTTTTCTTCAGAACTTTATGTACCAGATGATTGCTATGTAATCATCTGGTACATAAAGTTCTCATTACTCTCCTCTTTTCAAACAATGATGAAAAGTTTAAGTGATGAAGTCACGGCTTTGGAAACTCCTGATAGGCCAACTGACACATTTGAGTTAATTGGCGACACACCTCAGGGTTTATTTTAAGGTGCCCACTTTAGACACACTTCCTTCCAGTTTGATATGATGGGAATTTGAAAACAAATCATCAATATGAAGGATAAATATTTGTTTTGGACTGGCTCATCATGGGGAAGAATTTTCGGATGCTTGAAGGTGACGCATTAATTTTTTCAAACAATTACATGCGAGTCTAGACATGATGGGAACATCCGACTATCGTACTGCTCAGGAAGGCGCTAGACTTGTTTTGTCCGAAATGTGTAATCTAACTCCGAACAAAAGCAAAAGATCTTGTGAGGATGCTGGCTGACGGTGGTGAGACGGTGTTATTACTCTGAAAGAAAATTAAGATGGCAGATTGCAGTTTGCCAAAGCATGCAGGGACAAAAACCTTCTCCTTTTTGGGAGAAATGGCCTGTGGTCTGATGTGGAACTGTTTGGCCATGACGAGCATTGCTGTATTTGTAGGGAACATTGTGAACACCATCCCAACTGTGAAGGACGGGGGTGACAGCGTCTTGTGGGACAGTTTTACTGCGGAAGAACTGGATCACTTCATAAAGAAGACCACATTTCAATGTGGAAATATTGAAGCAACATCTAAAGATATTAGCCAGCCAGTTAAAGCTTGGGCTTCAGATTGGTCTTCCAAGTTAACATTGCCCCTACGAATACAGCCAAAGTGGTTAAAAGTAGCTTGAGAACAAAACATCAATATTTTGGAGTGGTCATCAAAAAGCCCTGGTCTCAGTCCTGTGGAGAATTTGTGGGTAGATTTGGAAAGCTGTGTGTGAGCAAGACGACTTACAAACCTGGGTAACACTTTATTTGAAGGGGTGTGCATAAGACTGACATGACACCGTCATAAACATGAGATAACATCTGTCATGAACATAAAGAAGTCTTTATGAATGTTTATGACAGTTGTCATGAAGTGTCATTCGGTAAATAATGACACTTTTAATGCAAAGTTGCTCTAAAAGTTGCATTGAAAGTCCATTAAAAGCGCCAACATTGCATTAAATTATCATAATTTACAAAGTCATGCAAAGTTGGCATTTTTAATGGACTTTTCAATGGAACTTTGCATTAAAAGTGTCATTATTTAGCGAATGACACTTCATGACAATAGTCAAACATTCATAAAGACTCCTTCATGTTCATGACAGATGTTATGTCATGTTTATGACTGTGTCATGTCAGTCTTATGCACACCCCTTCAAATAAAGTGTTACCCAAACCTGGCTCAGCTACACCAGTATGTGACAAGAACGGGCCAGAACTTCATGGGCATAAAACATTTTTCATATAGGCAACAGGCAATGTTACCAAATTCTGAGGAAACTTATGTAAACTTTATATTTTTTAAAGAAAAATATAAATATAAAAATCAGATTAATAAATAAATCTGACACATTCCATCTCTCAAATTTGTGGCATTTAGCAAACAGAAATAGTTGCTGTAATTATAACTGACATAAAACATGAAACTTTTTACCTGATCTAATGTCAGACAGAAAGAAATAAATAAATAAAAAAGCTGCATGTGTCTTTTTATTCGGTGTGTGTAGACTTCTGGTTTAAACCTTATGTTATTAGGGCCTGTTATCAATTTGCCTCTTTTTTTGTTTTTGTTTCTGTAAAACGTTGGGATGCGGAAACAACCTTTGCAAAAGACCAGCATTTACTGACAGTTTGTTAGAGCAAATAAAATTGATGAATGCCACTGCTGAGGAACTCTTCCAACTGTTGGTCTTTCTTGTTCAGCAGAATATTAACACGCAGCTGGCTCACCTCAGGAGCTGATGAAATGCCTTCTGATTCAGCTCCCACAGATCAGCGTGCAAGCTGCTTAATAATAAGGGGAAATGTACATCATTAAAGCAAACTTGGAGGAAGCTGCACATTGCAGTAAAATTAAAATACTGACAGCCTGAATGTCCTCTGTGGATAAAATCGGAATAGGTACAAAATAGGAAATGGGGTAAAAGTAAGTTGCCTGTTATGTGTAAGAATAATTTTGAGTGTGCATGTTGTGTGAGCACGGCATGCACATACATGTTGGACTGTGTTATGAACTGGTTTATTGTGCAAATGTAATGTTTCTAAATGATGTCCTCCTAAAAGAAGGTAAGAGCTGTGAAGGTAAGAGCTTCCCTTTGTGTGATGCAGCAGAGAAGAATATTTAAGGATGAGTGGAAGCAAAAAAATAAAATCACTTGTTAAAAGGGTTTTATTTGTCCATCAGGGTCACGCAGAATCACTGAGTGAACACTGTGTCTCTAAGCCACCTAAAAAAAAGCTAAGCGGACAACAAACCAGACAAAAAACTGTGTCTTTGAGGGACTGGGCAGCTCGAGGACACTGTGACTGAAAGGGATTTGCTAGCTGTGGAGTAAAAGCCACTGAAGAGTCACTTGTTGTGGTGGGCCTATCTAATGGCCATCACAACTGAAGGAAGTGGACTCTTTAATTGACTGCAATGTGTTTTCCACAGATAACCTATTAGACCACGGCCATTCACCTGTAATGTGGCTTGCCAAGTGCTGTTTTGCTGCCAAATGGCCTACAGACTGGACAATTTAGGCCAAGGGCCGCCTTGACATAGCATTGGAAACACAATTAGAAGTCAATTACATTTTACAAGTGCGTCTCTCCTGCCAACAGTGCACTACCTTAGACGTCAAGGTTCTTCAGAAAAATAAATAAATAAATAAATCTTGGATCAATAGATTAAACTTGGAATCCAGGATGTGGCTCAGCATAGAGGGAAGGCAGAATTAATTTCTCCTTGAAGACATTTGAGACTTGAATAGAAGCTTTAGTGTTACGGGCAATACATTTTAATGCATGCCTAAAATAATACTTGACAAATCTCAACAAGGTGCACCTCCCTAAACTGACAGATATTGTTGAATATTAAAGAAAATGCATGAAATGAAATGAGAAACCCTGAAAGATACAAGAACTGGTCTGAAGGACAGCAGCTTAAAAGCATGAAACACTTCCTGTGTACAGACAGTTAAGATTCAGGATACCGCCCAAAGGTCTGGCATAGGATATGTGACACAACGTGGGTTCGTCTAAACATTATGCATTATCTGATACAAAGGGCAAAAGACTGATTATAACTTATTTTTTCTTTATTTTTATGGTTCTGTCCGCCTAAAATAGGGAGGTAAAAATGACCTGAACGTTGAGGAAACTTTTTTTGTAGGAAGTTGGGTGTTCATATTCATGTTCAAAAGGAAGTCTCCATTTTTTTAAATCACCATATAGCATTTAGAATCTGTGTTTACACCTGATTTTTGCTCATTTGGAATTTCAACCATTAATGTCTCCCTGATGCGTTGTAAAATGAAATCCATAAGAGAAAATCTTCAGTGAGGAAAATTTCCAATTTATTCCCTCTGTCTCCATCAGATACATTGAAAACATCTGATTAGTTTATGTGTCCCTGCTGTCATCTGGATTTTGGATGCTGAGTTGAGAGTTTAAATAATATTTTAAAATATTGCCATTTGCAGTTATGGTTAATGTCACTGAAAGTTATTCTACATCTGCAACTGCTGAAAGAGCTTGTCTCTCAAAATAAATTTAAGTATTTGCACAAAAGAAACAACTGTTAAAAATAATAATAATAATGGTCAAATGAGTAAGCAGCAACTAAATGGTCACTATAAATGGAGTGTGTTTCTGTGACAAACAAACTAGACTCAGTTCTAATTTCAAATTATTCCCATTGAGCTTGAGAAGCTCTGAAATCCCATCTCAACCCTGTTGCTTACAACTTCAATTCCAGAAACTTGACAATTATTTTAATGCTAGATCTATTAAACATAAAATTCTTTGGCTGATGATCTGTGTGGTGCATCATCCTAAATTCAAATGTAAAAAAAATAATAATGGTAATGTAATTATTAGATGTTAAATGTTTTCCTTATGAACAGAGCAAGCAATTAAGGCAAGACATGATATGTTTAAGGGGATCCTCCTCACTCACAGTTCAAAATGGATCAAGCAGATGATGGCTTACAGCCAGTTTCTAAATGTGTCTGATGTGTGTCTAACTTCTGGAAAAATACTTACTCTATAAAACACTTGTATTAATTTGCTTGTTTATGGGTATTTTCATAGGTAAAATCTTTGATTTTTGCATGTATGTATGAGTTGAAAAACAGGACAAATACTAAACTTACATTTATGCACATTTATTGACTTGCATTCACAAATTTAGATGTCTACGCATGCATTTTTAAGGTAAGACTACTGTCAATTTTTAATTGACAGTAGTCTTACCTTATACATAACGCCTTGTGTTCACAGAGGCCATGGAGAACCTTGGATTGGGCAGAGTAGTTCGAAGACCTCCTCAATCCCACCATCACATCTTCCACTGAGGAAACAAAACCTAGGGACGTTGGATCAGGCTCTGCTAAGTTGACTATGGCGAGAGGCGCAGAGTAGGAGTGGGCATACTTTTTGCCTCTCATCTTGGTGCCTGTATGTTGGGATTCACTCCAGTGAAGAGAGTAGCTTCCTTCCACCTACTTGTAGGGGGACGGGTTCTGACTGTTGTCTGTACTTATGTGACAGGCAGCAGTTCAGATTGGCCACCTTTTTTGGAGTTGTTGGAGGGGTACTGGAGAGTGTCCCTCCTAGAGACTTCTTTGTTATGCTGGTTGATTTCAATGCTCACATGGGCAATTACAGTGAGACCTGGAGGCTTGTGGTTGAGAGGATTTGGCCACCCTGATCTAAACCTGAGTAGTGTACTGTTATTGGACTTCTGTGCTCATCATGGATTGTCCATAATGTACACCTTGTTCAAGCTTAAGGGTGTCCATATGTGCTTGTAGCACCAAGACACCCTGGCCACAGTTCTATGGTAGACTTTGTTGTTTTCCCGTCTAATATGTTGCTGCATGTCTTGGACTGTTGGGTGAAGACAGGGGCAGAGCTGTCCACTGAACGAATGGTCAGTGGAGTGACCAAATGGTAATTAGTAATCATACTATGGAAATTACTAACAAGATGTGAACAAACAAGAAACTTGACTACCTCAAGGGATTTCTCACGTTAGAGAATAAACCGTTTTATTTTCTTTAGCCGATTAAATTTAACCTTACCAAAGTTTTTCCTTAGAGCAAACAGGTTCTGAGTTTGAAGTGTGGGTCAGATGCCTTCACCCATCTGCTAAAGCTAGACTCCTGCCTTCCTCACTGTAAAACAAGACATTCTGCTTAATAAAAAATGACTAGAACAAGACTCACTGTGTACACTGATTGCGATGAGTTCAGCCAAAAGTAAAACATTCAACCACACCGAGGCAGAGCCTCTCTTTGCTCGAACCTTAACAAAAACCTTAACCTTAGCAAAATATAATTCAATACATACTAGATTTCTCTGTAACTTCATTCTTACCTTCGTGATTAGCCCTATGCAGTCGTGGCCCGCCCCATGGCGGGCTGACATCATGCATGTAAAAGGCTTCTGTACAAAAAAAAGACATGAGGAATGTGCATTGCAAGTCCTGTTGGACACCAGAGACCTCAAACTTTATAAAAGTAGTGGTTTAATATTGATTTTGTTTCATATTTACTTCCAAATAAAACCAGAAATATGATCGATCATGTCCGCCATATTGTTTTGCGCATGTACAGCACAATCAGGGAATGTTTTATGACCAAAAAGTGAATGAAGTCCATTTTTCCTGATTTCCTCAAACGTACCACATTTCTGAAGCAACCAATCGGAAAGCATTTTCGGCCATTTTGTTTGCGCTCGTAACGGAGATTTCTATGCAGACAACGGCTGACAGCCATTTTGTAAATAGTTGAAAGAGGTAGGGGACGGAGGAGCATAGACATAATATAAGGATAGACGCCTCATGCTCCGCTCTCGCCTATTGTCGCTGACGAGATTTAGGGCGGCCATCTTGTTTAGCAGGCAAAATGACGTATCAGCGCATTTAATCGATCATAACACGCTTTTTTGTACTGGAAACCATATTCAAATGTCTATCAAAGCTACATTTATAAACAATTGTATTATTTAAATATGTTTTTAATACATAGTTCTGCATATTTAAATATGATTAGTGGCTATTACAATAGAATAGGAATAGAATATTCTGATATTGATGTATGATGAGCATATTACAAAGCACACAGCCGTGAATAATTTAGTATGAACGGCTGTGTGTATAATTTATTATAATAATATATAACTATACCAACACAAATAAATAATGATTAATACTGAATAGTATTGGATACATGTTTATATGCATGTATATATGTATGTATGTATATATATATATATATATATATATATATATATATATATATATATATATATATATATATATATATATATATATATATATAAATTTTTTTCAGCTGATGAGTTCTAGCTTCAGAGAGATTCAGCAGCTGAGATCGAGTCCAAAATCCAATGTGAGATTCATCTGTGCTGCAGTGAATCTGTCTCTCTTTAAAGATATCTCCCTCTTCTTCCTCACATTGTGTCTTTATGAATCTTTCAAAAAGAAGAAGATTTGGGATGTATCTTACTAGTGAAAGAATTACATATAAATAATAGTCTTTACCACCTGTGTAAACTTTGCTGGTGAATGTTATAACATAATATAAGTTTTATAATATGTGTTACATTGTTTCATTTCTAATATAGGCTCTTGTGTCAGATAATCTAAGTCAATGTTAGAGAATAATTAATTTTTTTAGATTTACGGAATCTCAGTTATCCTTCATAGCGGGGCTTGAACTCCGTATTACACCAAGCAGTGTATTAGCTGGTATCTCACCGGTGGACATAGATACAGTAAAGTAATATTATAATCACAATATATACACAATAATTAAAAATTATACTCGGATTTTGATTTTGTGTGTCTTTTTGGTCCAATCAATGTGATAATGCATTTTGTCAAAATGAAACAAATACTGTAAAATCAGAAAGCTTAGGTTGTGCTGAAAATAATGATGATTTATGGTGAAAATATAAGGGTAAATTCAAAATTAGACCAAAACGGCCATTTAGACCCAAGCCTCGTAAGAGTTCGAAACAGCTTGTCCAACAGGTTCCATGTTGATGTAAATTTCCTCTATCGCTTCAGACTCTGTGCTGGCTTTTAGCATCGACTATAAAATCCACTGCAGTAGTGGAACTAAGTGAAAAACTGTAGGAAACAGGTCTGGTGTTCAACAAAAACAGTAAATGTATTTTAGAGATAACAACCAAATAAAGAAATTCTCCAGTGCAGTTTCAGTATTATTTTCTTAAATATCTTACACAACATAAAATTCTTGAAGGTTTCAATACTTTCATAAGTTGATACTTGCTTGTTCGGTTCTGTATCAATTAATATTTATTTCTCCTTTGTCTTTGTTTTCCTTCAGCTCGGTTTAGCCTACTCATAAACACTTTTCTATCAGTGAAAACAATAATTGACTTACATTCAAGCACAACTTTGGGGTCTACTGCATGACATCAAACATTTAAAGTAGTTTTAAATCACTGACATAACAATGAAAAATACATCTGACGTGAGATGTTCCTGCTCCTTGTGACCAAAAATATTTCCTAGAGTGATAAATTGTTGGAGCAGATGACCGGTTCTCTCCTTGGGTCATATGGACCCATCAGTTTTACAGGTCTCATTCTCTCCTGATTACTAGTCATCAGTGTTGTATAGTAACGAAGTAAAAATACTTCACTACTTTACTTAAGTATATTTTGGAGTACGTCATACTTTCCTCGAGTATGAAATTTTTTGATAACTTTCACTTTTACTTCACTATATTTCCAAACTTAATTTCATACTTTTACTCCGATACATTTTCAATGTGTGGTTTAGTTACTCGTTACAAAAAAGCGAAAAAGAGAAAGGATAGTGTTTTGACCCCACCTACTGATTGACTGCTACAAAGTCTACTACTACTTGCCTGGGCTTGTTCATCACCACCAATAGGAAACACCTGTTTCGCTTCTCTCATTAAACACAAAGTTTTGCGATGAGCGGCAGCCACATGTCCCTAATGCCACATAATGACCAGTGAAGTAGAGTAATTGTAACAGCTTTTTTTTCTTTGTGTTGGCCACATTTTCTGTACTGACTATTTTTCTCATTTTCAGCACTGACCTTACTTGAAGGAAAAACTTAAGGCTTACAAAATATTTATTTTCTGTCCTGGAGGGGAAACTAAGAAGCTGGTTCAGTTGTAAAGCAGGTTAAGTTAACCTTGTAGGTAAAGCACCTAATTTTCTTAATTAAATGTTGCCTGCAGGTTTATCTATTAGCAGGTTTAATTTTGCCTGCACTTGGTTGTGTACATTAATATAAGTGTATTTGACAAGTTTACCAAAATATAAAAAATGTCATTCAAACTGCATTTGCCTTGTTTTACTTTTTATTTGTACTTTTTATTACATTACTTGAGTGCATCCATTTTTACAGTAATTTCCATACTTCTGAATCTGAACAAGACGTTTCAGATACTTTAATACTTTAACTCAAGTAACATTTCAGTCAGTGACTTGGACTTTTACCAAAGTCATATTTTGGAGAGGTACCTATCAGTGTTGTGTTCAAGACCACCTAACCCGAGACCAAGACAAGCCCAAGACCAGAGTGTATCGAGACCGAGACAAGACCAAGACTTTTAGGGTCCGAGACCAAGTCAAGACCAAGACCGAGGGAAGTCGAGACCGAGTCAAGACCAAGACCAGCGCCGCGCTCTACATATGAAAAAATGTGAAATATGATCAAAATTACTTATCAAATTGATCTCAAAGAGCCATATTCCCATAAAAACATATAGATATTAAATACTTAATAAATTTAACCAATATTAAATTTAACAAACTTTGTTCTGCTTTGCTTCCATCTACGATCTGCGGTGGTCTCTTGCCACCCCTAATAAGATAACGCCCTGGGTGTTTACCCATGTTGCTCATGTCAAACCACCACTGTCTGCACCATTAAACATAGCAATTGAGGCAAAGCTCAACTGAACACTGACCAAGGAGCAACAAGCAAGAATGAATCTATGCAGCTGAACATAGACAACAACTTAGCCTATAAGCTACTTGTTAACAAGCTTAAGGTGCTGCATTGATATTAGCTAGCTAGTCATCTTTTAGCTAACTTTACCTGGATCAAACTAAACTACTAAACAGTCTGTTAGTTTGGGGGAAAACTGTTAAAAGTTATTTGTGTTTTGCTGGTTTGTTGTCATGATTCTAACACACCTGTGCAGCTCCGCACAGAAGCAGCATCAGGTCTCCTTCACTGCCGCACAGATGTAAACCCAGCATCGTAGCGTCATGTTGCGTTTAAAGGTGGCTCGGAAAAACAGGCTACCACATATTAACGTATTAAACAGTTTTAACTGCTGATAAAAGTGACAGAGGACACGGATATGGGAAGTGTAGAAGCCCCTACTGTATCAAATTGACAAAGGAATAACCGAGAGTTGGCCGTTCTAAAGTAAAAGCCCAGAGCATACAGTGTTCATGTTTTTTGTTTTTCTTTTTCATCCACATGGCTTCCCGGGCCCAAACTCTGCAATGGCACGGCGCCCCCTGTAGGTGGTAATCTGATAGGCTCTCAGTGACACTCCAGTCCTGTCTAATAAGTAAAGACCGGTGCAGAAGATTCGTACCGCTCCTGAGTGTCGCATCACTACATTGCAGACTTTTAGACACAGCTTGTCTCATATGTGCAACAAGTCAGTCAAACCTCCGCACAATAATTCAGCGCAGTGAGTGACAACTTTTTTTCATCGCAATGCTTATGCGTCTCTATACAAATAGCTTTGTTAACGTCACTTTAACGGAGCTTAACCTTCTTGGAGCTACTTTTCTATATGACGAAAAAAGTTAGTCGTTGTCCCACCGTCTGTGAAAGCGAAGCGCTGCTGAGTTACTGTGGCCGTCAGATTTCTTATGATTTATGCAGCTTTATTCTATTACTAACTATTAGACAGATCTTGTGCCGCTCATAGGAAACCACTGCGCATGTCTGAGAGCGCCGCGTGCGAGTGAAAGGTGAGGGAGGGAGAAACATAAACACGTAATTGGCAAGTCACGTTATTGGTTGTGTTTTTATCGGTGTGTTTTGCATCCACTGAAAACAAAGATGTTACCAAATAAACTGGACAGTTTGCTGCATGTTTAGTGATATTTTCACAGTCGCGGTCTGGACCGGTCTTGAAATAAAATGCCGAGTCCTCAGCGCCCGAGACCGAGACAAGACCGAGACCAAATGCGGTGGAGTCCCAGACGAGACCGAGATCATCAAGAAATGGTCTCGAGACCGGACTCGAGACCAAGACCGGATCCGAGTACCACAACACTGGTACCTATACTTTTACTTGACTCTGAGATTTCAGTACTTTATACAACACTGCTAGTAATAGCCTTTCTCGCAGTAAAACACACTATCAACTATTTTCCTTCTAAATCCTCTTTCATCCCTATTTCTTTCCCAGTAGCATAAACAGTGAAATTAAGAAACCACAATCCCTGAATTAGGAGGAAATATGTGGCAAATGTGATGAAAGATTTACATTATTACCAAACTTCTATCTCTGTTGGAACAAAGAATTATGGAATTGTATGTATTTATTCATATTTTAAAGGTATGGACTTTTAGGACTGCCATCTAGTAAAAGCTGCATGAGCTGGTTACTGGTGTCTAAAACTCAGCCTCCATGTCTTTCTGTGAAACAACCATGAGGGAGATCGTGAAACGCCGCCTCACTGGGCCGGCGTCAAAAGACTAACATAGTGTAGTACTTGTATGCATCTGCTTATCTCTGCATTATTTCCCATACTGACTAGGCTAGGCGTTAATGTTCATTTACTTCGTTACATGCGGTTGTGTGTTCTGGGAGGAATGTTTTGTTTTACTTCTGGATGCTCGCTGACTCTGGTGTGGACGTGTGAAGTTTGTCTGCATTGGCGTTAGAGCACTTTAACTATCCAGTTGTACTCCGGTTCGGTTATTTTCATTAAAAGAAGATCAACATTATTCCTTCCTGGAGTGGTCATTATCCCGCACCTTTACAATCCATCCGTGGTTGCCGTTAACAACTGGTGTCAGAAATGGGATGTTCCGGACCGGATTCAAGACACGGAAGGACGTCTCTGGTGCTTCGGATGAATCGCTCCAGTAAAAGTAAGGCGGAGGACAAAAACAAGGACAAATACAGTCCAGAGAAATAAGCAAGCCAGTATTGAATTCAAAGACTGAAAGCAAGATTAAGCTGTGTAAACAGCAAATCTGTTCGTGAGATGAGAGCAGGGAGGGCCTGGCGTATTTCCTGGACTGATGAGGGTGAAAATGTTCCTGATAACTTTTGCCCCACCTCCAGATGCCTCTAGAGCCCAAAGTATGTAACAGAGGATCAGTTTAAAATGCTTATGGACAAAGTCGAGCAGCTAAATTTGAAGTTAGAACGCCTTCAGACCGTGTCAGCTGATTACAAGAACAAGAAAGTGACAAGATGGCATCATGTCAGCTACCTGCTCAAAATTCCCGAGCCCGGTCACCAAGCCCAAGCCAAATGAACAAGACCATCTGTTTTCATTGTGGTGAAGCTGGGCATATGATGAGGGAGTGTTCAAGATCACCGAGTCCAATGCGGCACAGAACCAATCCCAGGGAGTCTACTTCTGAATCTCACGGGGGCGTCGAAAGTAGGGGGGATCAGCACCTTGCTCCACAACTCGGACATACAACTAAAAAGGGTCCTAGCTTACAAGTTGAAATGACTGTCAATGGCCTACCTGTTAAAGCAGTTGTTGACACTGACGCAGAAGCCACAGTAATTTCAGAAGAAGTTTATAACATGCTGCCACAGGAAGCAAAGAAGCCACTCAACAAAACGTCTCTCCATAATGCAGGAGTGGTAAGCAATATGCCTGCCTTGGGTGAGTTGGAGGTGACATTAGGAATCGGGAAACACAAGTTCAACTGGATGGTCTTTGTTGGCCGGATTCATGATGCTCTGCTCCTAGGCCTTGATGCAATGCAGGCAGCCAAGACGACAGTCTTTGCTGGTCACCAAGTATTTGTGGGTAAAGAGCCAATCCCAGCTTGTGTCATTGGAGGAAGTGAGGGGGACTACTCTGTGGCCCGTGTGCTCCTGGAGGACAATGTCACACTACCACCAGAGAGTGAATGCATTGTCTGGGGAATAGTTGATAAACCCAAACCTGGGCTTCCAGCTGTCCTGGAACCACTTAACATAACAGAAGCTGTCTCATCAGGGAGTGTTGCCATCTACATGGACCCCAGAGTTCCAGTTCAACTTTGTAATTTCTCAAATACCAACGCATCATTGCCCTGTGGAGTGTGTGTGGGCATTCTAGTTGAAACCTTCCCGGATGAGCCCCTTATAATGCTGGATTTGGATGATAACCAACAACCAACTATGGCCATGGAAGAGGACAGCCACACAGATGGACCAAAGATCTCCAAAACCAGAACCACTCCGTACCATCCTGCTTCAAACGGGCAAGTGGAACGATTTAACCGCACCCTTCTGCAGATGATCCGCTGCTATGTAGACCACAATCAGAAGAACTGGGAGGAGCATTTACCTCTGCTAACAGCTGCATATCGCAGTGTACAGAACTCCAGCACTGGATTCTCACCAAATATGCTGATGCTGGGGAGAGAAGTTCATCAGCCACAGGACCTCTGGCTTTGTCTTGCAGAACGAACGTCGAGTGAAAAGGACCCCCTGGAGTACACTCATAACCTTGAAAAGACCCTTGGTGAAGTCCATGACATGGCACCGCAGCATCTACGTGGAGCTCAGCTCAGACAGAAGAGGACCCATGACCTGCTTGCCAAAGAATGCAGCTACAACATAGGGGACCTGGTCTATGTAAAGGACAACACAAGGAAGTTTGGCTTTAGTCCCAAGCTGCAGCCCCCCTGGAAAGGCCCATGTATTATTAAAGCCCGGCTTGGACCTGTACTATATGAGATCTTAACACAACATGACAAAAAGGTCATGCACCATGATCAGTTGAAGTCATACACAAGTGATGTCACACCAGCATGGGTCAGACGACAAAGACATGTGGTCCTTCCTCAGTGCCAAGATGTAGTTCCATTACCCAAACACATGACCACTTCCCCTACACCAACACCAGATGAGCCTGGAAGTGACAGCGGAAGGAAAGCTCTGGTTGGGTCTCCGAAACTGCTAAGGCAAAAGGGCAAGCGTCAGGTTGCAGCCCGCAGAAGAAGGTTGGCTGTGCAACATCGGCAGCAAGATGAACCACATACCTCTGGATCGGAAGAAGACAAACAAGGACATCGTGTTCAAAAGACTCAAGGGTCAAGAAATACGGGCCCCTGTCTGCTATCAAAATGACTGAACTGAATAATTATCCTTCATTAAGAGATGAGTTATATTAAAGTTCTAAGCAGGGTGTTGAAAGTTAAAAAAAAAAAAGTTTTCTCCAGTAACATTTAAATTTAGCTAGTAATGTTGCAAGTGTGTTTTTGCCTGTAAAACTTAGCATGCCATAGTAGTTTGATGTTCTTTGAAAGGGGGGTAGTGTAGTACTTGTATGCATCTGCTTATCTCTGCATTATTTCCCATACTGACTAGGCTGATCTGAGCTTAAGTGTGTTACTGTTCATTTACTTCGTTGCATGCAGAATTCTGCATGCAGCGGTTGTGTGTTCTGGGAGGAATGTTTTGTTTTACTTCTGGATGCTCGCTGACTCTGGTGTGGACCTGTGAAGTTTGTCTGCATTGGCGTTAGAGCACTTTAACTATCCAGTTGTACTCCGGTTCGGTTAGCTTCATTAAAAGAAGATCAACATTATTCCCTCCTGGAGTGGTCCTTATCCCTCACCTTTACAATCCATCCGTGGTTGTCCTTAACAATATCAAGCAGATGCAAGTTGGGTGGGTTAAAATTAGAGAAACCAGATGCTGAATTCAAAGCATGATGAAGACCAGCAAGCAAAACATTCACAAAGTGAATGTAGTAGATTATTGGAGTTCAAGAGATACAGGACAGAAGGTTTGACTGAATCAAGACGTTGTCCACAAGTTCAGACTAGGGAACTAACAGGCAAACTGGCTAGTTAAGCAGAAAAATAGGTTGTATTTACTTAAATTTATGCAAACCAATTTTCTCAAAAGATTCAATTAGTGCAACATATAAAAGACAAGTGAAGATACAGTGTGTGATTTAAGTATTGCATTCCTAAAATGACTTGATCAATTTAGTTTTTAAGATACAAAAACAGCTGACATTATTACTGAGCAGCATAATAGCAAAACTTAATGGATGAGCTCAAACGTTCCATGTCGTCTGACTCACAATTGAAAAGAATGCCGGAAAAATAGCGTGGAGAAAAATGGTCTTGTTTTAGAGTTTACTGAAATAGCTTATAATATGTCGTTTCAAAAAGCTTTGTTGTGATGCTACTTGTAATTATTGTGGTAATATAAATGCACGTGTTGACAGATTTGAGATTGAGGAAACAGCATAAACAGCGCAAAGGTTGGTGAAGGGACAGAATTAACGTCACTCTGTTGATCCATCTTTTGTGTACATGAATTCTGCAGGACCTCACGATGAACTCTACTATTTCCTCTCCTACCAAAGCGTAAGCAGCTGAAGGCTGTAGCTTGACGCAAATCAAGCCTTCTAATCCTTTTAAAGTTAGAGGCAAAGGAATATAACACACACTCTTTATAACTGTTGCTTTCTGTCTGGTGTCTGTCATTGAAGCCTGGAGTCAGCAGTCGTGCAGGGGGGGTGGACGTTGTGGTGGACGTCGTGTATCAGTGACCTCCTGTGTGCCAGGAAAGATTCAGTGGTCTTAGAGAAAGGTGGGTGGTAGAGGTTACGATGCTCATCTGTATTTTAATGCAACATCCGGGATGCAACCAATCAGAAAGGATTTGATCATCTGATTTATTTCAAAATGCTCAAACACGTAAGCATGTTTGTTTTTGAAATGTCACTCTTTATGTGTTGACTGTCATGTTACTTTCATCCAACTCTTCTTCATAACGAGAAATACTAGCTATAGAACTTTGGAATAAGGAAGGCCTGTCTGTCAAGCATATTTTCATATTTCTTAAACAAGTCCCATATCTGCATTATGTTAGGTACAAAGTCATTTCTCTACAAGCTTTGCTTAGTACAGCTGAGTGCTTTGAATAGTGTCCTCTTGCTGTCTGTGTACAAAAAATACCAACAAAATAAGAGTGGTAATGCAAGTAATTTACAATTATATCATACAGGGTTAACTTTATCGTAAGCTGCATCCATTTTCTCATCACCGCTGACCAGCTTCCATGTGCCTACTGAATTATAATGCTGCCACCACCATGTTGGAGAGAGTGCATTTAGGTTGATGGGCGTTGCCATTTTTTTTAACAACAGAACTAGCATTTTGCAGGTTTCTGTCTCATTTTTATCCACATGTTTGCTGTGTCTGCTACATGGCTTATTGTTGTCCTATAAGCAGATGTTGTGGACTCTGAAACGTCCTTCAGAGATCATTAGGGATCTTGACTACTTTTCTGATTTTCTCAAGGCCTTACTTCAATTAAATTACACACTATTGGCCTGTATTTAGTAAAAAAGTGACTTCTAAAAGCGCGCTGGATTGTATTTTGGGGTTTGAGAGGAGAGGCGCATGAGTACATATACAATCCCAAGTCTGGATTTTTAATAAACAAAAAAAAAATGCATTGTGTTCCTACCATTTCACAATGTGCTACTTTGCTCTACTGCGTAAAAACTTAATGGAAAGCATTGAAGTTTGTGGTTTCTATGTGACAAAATGTCTAAAGTCTAAATGTGGATAAATATACTTTTGCAAGATTGCATAGACCTAGTGATACTTTTTCTTTAGGTTTCACAACTCTAACTTCTGAGTATTTTTGGGTCCAATAAAATAAATTTGAAAGAAGCCCTACGAGATTTATTACATCATTAGTCCTGTTCTGCAACACTCAAAATGAAACCTTCCCTTTTGTCTCACTGTGGAAAAAAAGTTGCTCGACTTTTTCATGTGGAAAACAGAGCAAAAGACAAATAGCAGAATAACAAAACAAAAAAATATGTCCTCAGAGATTATTAAATTTTACTTTAGTGTTTTCATCGCTGTTTTTATTTGTACTTTTTCTTTTCATAAGTGTCACAAGAAAGACTTCAAATATTTTATTTTTATGCTGCAGGTCTTTCATTTGTGCAATTAGGCATTGTAAAGGCTAACTATAGTTTCAGTAATGAGAAATTTTAAAATAAAGACGCTGTCCAAACCTCAAAGCGTCCATGATGTACTCAGCTGAATGCCAAAAGCTCTTTATCCTTTCTGACTGGATGAAGTCACAACAAAACATTTAGTCTTGTTTTGTTAGAATCTGTCATTTTCCAATGGCAATGGAAGTTGTCTAAATTCATGAAATTTGAAGTCTGATGAAACCATCCTGTTAATTTTGGCAACTCACTGCAATGCTAAAAAGCAGAAATGACTCGTTTTCTGTCGCTTTCTAGTCGACACCTGCATATTTTGTTCCGAAACTGACAAGCAGTTAGAGTTGCTCATAATTCCTTTTAAATTATGATGTTCCTGTGGTGATACTTAATGTCTATGTATAAAACTCATAGAATCTTTTGCTCCAATCTATCGCGTTTCTACCTCTGCTCCTGCGGCTTCTCAGACCCGTTGTTAATTATTCTTATGGAGAGCACTCAGGTACACACACACACACACACACACACACACACACACACGCAAGCACACGCACCCACACACGGACACACACACGCGAAGGCGTTTGTATTCAGGTGTTTACAGATATACTTCATATTGTGCTGCAGTTACCACTAAATGCATCTTATGTTAAATTTATACTTTGTGCTTTTTAGGGATGTTATTGCTGAAATGCATGTGTTGTTGTTTCTTGCCTATTTCTTTATTTCTCTTTCTTTTGACATAATTTAGACAACAATTCTGAATGTCACGCTGCCAGACAGGATGCAGCAAACAATGACACAAAATAAACAGACTTGTTTGATTAACCAGGTTTTAAAGATTTTATGTCTGAATGTATGTTTCAGGTTTGGGCTTTACTTTTGTCTTTTTTTTTTTATCTAAAAAGTAGACTTTTCGGATCTACTTTACTCTATTGATACGTGGTATTTTTTTTTTCCACAAATCAATGAGATACGCCTTAATTATGTTAAGCACTCCATCTTAAATTTGGTCAAATAGTGCTGATATTCTTTTCTTACTTTAATTAAAGGAGTTAATATATCTTCCCCTGACGTTAGCTCGCTGGCTGCTCTTAGGCATCAATGTTGATTTTAATTAGTGCCGCTCACTCTCCCGTGCTTCTGCGGTAGAACGACTCCATCCAAGTAAATCCTCAGCCATCTCCCAGATGGCTCCAAGAAAAATGTGCCTCACAGAGCAGCTCGCACTCCAGCCAGAGAGCCATCGACGGCTTTTGTTTGAAGGAGCTCCCATTGAAGTGACAGAACATCTGCCAACTCAGCACGGCCACTCTTTAGAAAACATCTGATTTTGTCTGGGAGTGCTTACCATCTCTAGCCTTTTTTCCATTTGCATAAATAGTTTTCGTTAGGAGGGCCTGAGAGGAACACGCTAGAAATTACAATTTCGCTTCCTGTAAATCTCTTGTTGCAGAGTATTACATCCTTCAGGTCAAACGAGAACTCCACTTAACACTTTAGCCAATGTAAATAGAGGAAGATAAAAGCTCTGCAGACTTCAAAAGGGTTCCTCTTTTTCAAACCATCAAAACACTGGGGGAACTCTGTCATTTACGTCGGATATAAAACTATGAGGAGCATTAATCCACTTGATGACTGCGTGCCACAAGCAGTTCACAAAGCGTAGGTGGAAAATCTAACATTTTAAGAAAACCAAAAATAATAGATTTTTTTTAACGAATAACTAAATTATTGTTATTAATAACCACAAACAGACTGTATTGATATAGTGATTTCTCAGTCTCAACATCTTAATATGAACATTAACTTCTTGAATGTTTTACTGAAGAAGTAAAATCACAGTTTCATGGACCAGGCCTATTAAAGGCAGGAATATGAAAAAAAAATAGAACCATTTCATTGTTTTGTACCATAAATGCTGCAAGTTGTTCCAAATAATAATAAAAAAATGCTGATTAAGCAAGAAAACGGGACACAATGATACAATGTTTTGTTTTTTTTTAGACTTTTAATAAGAATAGCAGCACAATGAGTTCTGTAAAAAAAAGAAAAAAGAAAAGAAAAAAACAAATTATGAAAAAAAAAATAGGGAAGATTGGCTTGTGGGGTTGTTCAAAAACACTAATGTGAACCAGCTTGACAGAAAAAAACATTCCAGATGATGCAGTAGAAGAAGAATAGTCAGGATATGTCAAAGTCTACAGCAAATGGAGTTTAAAAAGATTCAACTGTGATAAAATTGGTACCTTTGGAAATGTTATAGATGAATCTCTAAAAAACTTTACAATTAAAAAACAACGACAAAACTCATAACATTTCTTATAAAAGCTATTAGACAGAGTCTTCATAGGCTTATGTTTAAATATGTTTTAATTATCTTTCGTCTCATATTTTTTTCAGAAGTAGACCATTTTATTTCCTGTTAATGACTTTGCAGTTTTCAAATCAATGTAAAAAGTGCTCCTACATAGTTACAAAATAAACTTAACTGATGGTTAAAACAGAAAATATAAGACTAAAGGGCATCAAATCCTAATCAAATACTGTAGATTAAATACATCTAGCACTTAAAAAAACAACAAAAAACCACTAGGTGCTTCATAAAAACAGCACAAAAAAGACATCCCTGAGCTCAATTCTTAATTTTTACTTACAGTCCTGAAAGAAGCTTGATCCTTTCTCAATGAGGTGATCAAGCATTAACAAGCTGTGGTAAAAAGACTTCAGCATTTAATATTACTTTCTATAATGAGCTTTTTTTTTTAAAATGTTTTAAAAATAATGATTTTCAATCAGAACTTGCATCTAAAACAACTCTCAAATATTACCATATTCTGGGGTAACATATATTTGAATCAATAAAACGTTTGTTGAATTATCTCATTGTTTTGCTCATAGTGGAAATTTAAACAGTCTAAGACGAAGTTTGGACCAGCTGGAGCTTCTCCCAATTTGCTAACCTTTGATAAAGACATGACACTTTCATGTTATCACAGATTTACTTTCAAATAAAAATACATGAATGAATACATGAATACGTGGCGGTTGTTGATTTAGTTGTTTGTGGCTGCACTGGAAACGATGTTGCGTTGTGATGAAACTTGTGTCCTTTCTGTTGGTTTTATGAACGTGCAGTCTGTCAGGAGCTGGCAGCTGTGTGCTGAGTGAGTGTCCCCCGTTTTCTGCTGAGAATAGGGAGAAAGGGGAGACTAGTGCATGTGCTTTTACGCTGGACTGCGCTGCATTTGTCCTGCTCAGGAGAACGGCCTCTGAACTTGACCTTACACGCTTAGGAAAGCTCTAATTTGTCCCACTGCTGCTAAAAATATGAACGCATATATTCAACATTACAGCTACGTTGCAATTTCCCCCCAAAATTACCATGTTGTTACTTTTATTTGGTTCTACAGACAGTTTTATAGAACGAAACATCCGCTGAATTTTGTAGCCAAGTGGATTTTACCTGCTCACAACTAAAAATGTTAAACTGTTTCTTACAGTTTTGCTCTTTATGGAGTAACACAACTACAAAAAAATATTATTAGGTGGTTAATGATTTCTGGCTGCCTTCACAAGCAGACCACCTGCAGTGAGTTTCTTGGTAATTTTTTAGACAATAATGTCGGTAACATAACAATAAACCAATTTTAAAATAATATGGGGACATTAAAAAATGTAGTAAAATTACATCATGATATGGCAATAATATAATGCTCTGTAACACACGTAGGTAACATGCCCTCTGCTCTCTTCTTGTACGATAGCTACTGATTCCATTTTAGAGTTATTAAATGAATATTTCTCGACACATTCATGAAATTATTACATGTATAATCCAATAATCCAATAAACAGTATTCTATGTGAAGTCATCTCACAAACATAACATGGCTCAAAAACATTATTTCATTTTATAAATGCATATATAAGTCAATAGATTAAGCAAAATGCACTAAAACTGACATTAAATATTCTACATCTAAAAAATGCTGCCAAATTTATTTATGAACTGTTACATTGTTGTCTCCAGTATCATCTTTTCTAATGATTTTTAAATACTAGACCACTGAAGTGGAAATTTACATTTTGCAGTATTTTATTGGCTCAAACACATTATTTCATTATTTGCATGTGTTTGACTTTATTACATTTTAAATGCCAGCCATTATTATGTTATTATTATTTTTTTTTATCATTACATGGAGTTACCATAATAAGAGTCGTTTTCCTGATTTGAAATGTTTTCAAATGGCTAAATTTGCCTGCTTTGCAACCAAAAGAAAAGTTTAGAAGGCATTTTTAGCATACCGATCAGAATTAAAGCAAACGGTAAATAAAAAAGGGAAAAATGCGCGACTCTTTGCTTTACATTGCCTCTGCTATAACGACTGTTCGCTTCTCTTAAAACGGTTTTAATCCATATTGGTACGATGGAATATTTTAGTTGTTTTGAAGCAGTAACTATTTAGGATTTTATTAAATCTTGACATAGTCAACTTGTTAATGCCCAGTTATATCTTTGTAACACAAATAACACAACAATTGACTAACAGACATACGAAGCAAACGCCAAGGCCTTTTATGTGCCTGAACAGCTTTAGCCTATTTGGGCCCAACTCTTTTGCTTTGTCACGTCTTCTGTTAAAGAGTTGACAGCCATGAGAAAATCTGTAAGATTGGAACAGATGTTTGCGTCACATCACAAACATATCAACTCCCTCCTGTTACTTATTATGAATGTTTCTTTATTCTTCAAAACAAAGAACAAACATTTACCAAACTCTTCTTTTACTCCTTTTTCCTACACAAAAGCACATGAAAGTGTTTTGCTGATTCCCAAAACCAATAAGCCATCCAACACTTCAGCCCCCCACTTGGAATGACGATGAGGCCTATCAACGCCTCTGAGATGTAAAACACGGCCTCTCCAGGCTCATTGTTTCATTATTTCATTAATTATTTGACCTAATTATCAAGAGGAGGTCCCACTCGGCAGCCATGATTGTCTGAGGCATGTTTGAAGCTGCTGCTGCTGAAAAAGAAGGCAAGCAACAACAGCACACCTGTGCTATGAATTTCAATGTTTCCTGCGCTGATAGAAAACTGCCACTAACACTGGTAATTATACACTCCTGCTGATGTTGCCTGGAAACTGCAGTGTTTTCTTACCAACAGCCTAATTGTAACTGTACTGCTGGCCACTGCGTTTATCAGATTTCATACGTGTTCGTGGCACAATAACAAACAAATGCGTTGTGTCTTCTGATTCGCAAAAGTCAGAGAAATGTTTATTTTTCTTGGTGATACGTTTACATTGTGTGCATCATTTCATGGGAGGAAATCAAGCGAGCGATGCAACTTGACTTTGAATAATGAAAACATTTTCAAAGACTGTTCAATCCCAGTGTAGTGTTCTTCGTGCCCACTAGGGAGAGTTGTAAGTCAATGTATGAACTGCTTGTTTGAACTAAACCTGCAGGCCAAACATATAATTTTAGATCCTTCCTCTGATTTAACTATGCCGAGATCTAGGCAATAATTTACATGCCATGAGGAGGAATTCAAGTCTCAAAGATACACTCCAACACAAAGCTATTTCAGTTAGTTTCTTAAAACTGCAAAGATTTGTCCTGGAAGCTGAACACAAGCACGAGTTCAATTTAACCACTTGTTTTCTTAATGTAAATTTGCACAGAACTGATCATGTTTAAAGTGCTGACACAAATGATGTGCAGTCAGAGTACCCTGCAAAAATGAACATAATTATTCTGTCTTTCATTTGCAACCATAAGCTTTGATATATTTTATTGTGATTTTGTCTGACAGATTAACAAAAGTAATGCATAATGGTGAACCATGCAGCGCTAGACTGAAATCTATCTTTTTTCTTTTCCCTACTTTTTTGCCTCCGTCTCAGGGAATTGCTAAATTCTAGTTTGAACTTTCAAAACTCTGGATGTTCTTTTTATTACACAATCGCCCTGTCATTATCTCTATCCATTTCCCGAACAACTCTTAATGGGCTTCCTAAGAAATGTCTCCCCACAGAATAATAATGCCGCCACCATTTGTCACCAGGAGAATTTGTGCACATGCCAAAAAGTACAAGGTTTTATCTCGTCAGGCAAGAGCAACAATTGTACATGTGCTCTGAACAAGATTTCTTCAGCAGTAGTTTTCTTTCCTCTTACATTAAAGTCAGATTCTCCCAAGCTGTGGATTCTCTGCAGCTCCTCCAGAGTTACCACGAGTACATTGGCTGCTTTGCTAAATAATATCCTCCGTGCCAAACCTGTCACTTCATCTCAAGAAGTTTTAAACACAATTCATAGAATTAAGAGGTCTGAACCTGACTTAACCCCTGATATTTATTGGGATCACTCTAATCCACTCGGTTATTGATATTTATTGCAGCATTAAATCCAGCCACGATTTTTCTCCTTTAAAGAAATCAAAACAATTTAAAAAAAAAAGAAGCCCTCTCACTCTGTGTTTCCCCAAAAAGGAGGGAGGAATACAGTCAAGTGCTACATAAATAAAAAGGTCCTGCCAGAGGCACTTACTGTGCAATCTTCTGGAGGAGATCACATCTAAGTTCAGCTAGTCCACTCAAGTCACATTGGAGAGATGGCTCCAATCAAAGCCAGAACTGCAAAAGCCCCGCAGTCAAAAAGATAGAGAGTGAGGGGCGTATAATAATGATCCATCAGCTTTTCTCTCATTGCATATAGACATGATCTGCCTCTTTTGGAAGAATAGGCTTACTATGACTAAAACATAAGCTTCCCCCGCCCCCACCCCTCTACTGTTGTTGTTCACGAGGAGCTCTCACAATTGCATGTAAATTAAGACTATTATGGTGGAGAAATGTTATGAAACAATGCTGGATCCTGTGCTGCGCCTGTTTGTCTTTACGATCATAACAACTGACGTGCTATCAAGGAGCGGAGGGCTTTCTCCGTGAGCTCTGAATGCAGCCATTATCATTACAACAATGACAACATGCAGCTATCTTTTTTTGTTGTTGTTTGAAACAAAAGGCTTTGCTGGCTCTGAGGTGATCCTTTCACTTTGGTCCTTCCAGCGTTTTCTCTCCTGCTTTTTTTTCTTTTTTTTGCCCTTCCTCTGGTTCTAATTTAGTCGTCCCTAATCATAAAAGCATCGGCGAGCTGCTGTTACGGAGCAAACCAAGAGGTGAAACGTTCCCCCCTAAAAAAAAAAAATTCATTTTCGCTCAAGTGGACGAGCACAACAAGGAACGGCGCTGCGGACGCGGGCAGACTTTCTCAGCCGCACAGATCAAATGGCAGAGGTTCATTATTAGAGACAGACAACAAACAGCTCTGCTGAAACGTGTGTGCGAGAGTGCGTTTTGTTGTGGCTGTTCTTGTGAGCACGCAAAGGTGAGCTACACTTTTGACATAATGTGGATCCACTTTGGGCCGAGCGCATACCAGCCTGTCCTTTGAAGTTTCACTCCTCACACAGAGACACACACACACACACACCTCCATAGATGTGTTATATCCATTTTACAGTCTCTATGCAATAGTGGAGGGGTCGCATCTCTGCAGGCCCCGAGCTCTAACCCCCTCAGGGGTCACCGGTTTAACTGAACGGATGCTGTCTATCCATGATCTGTGCCGTTTCACTCTCCATACTGTAAGCTGGCAGTCCTCCTGATGGCAGATAATTTGAGTCATCAGTCTCTATTTCTACACAGCAGATGTTTCCCCATGTCAGCAGCCCCCCCCCCCCCCACCCACCCACCCAGACAAAGCAAGATGAAGAACCCTCCTTCTTTAAAGTGTTTCTGCTTCCCTTTCCCGGTGTGCCCACACCAACCTTCCTGATCCCTACAGATACTGTCACACGTCAGACCCTGATGGAGAGAGGGGTGGGGTGGTGGGGTGGGGGGGGGGGGGGGAATAGATTCTATTGTTTACACTCTGCACCCTATAATGAAAAAATCTGCTGGAGTGACGTGCAGGAACTATGTGCAGTCTGTTATTGTATTTTTGAAGCATGGCTTGATGACTAATTTACCCTGAAACACAGACAGGGATCATGGAAGCCATCTGAAAGCTGATAAAAGACACTAATGGAAGGTGATTAATAGGCAATGGGCTAAATGACTGCTGTGATACTGGTATCATCACTGATGCAGAGTGACTGAGGTCGCCCATGCTGCATGACGGCACGCTCTCTGTTTTCAGATCAATTTGCAAAATGGCAATTCTATCTTTTCAGTAATGCTAAATAAGTATTAATACACAGCACACTGGGGTAGCCGGACTTGTGGGATGTCAAAACAATTCAGCAGCAACAAGGTAAGTAAGCTGAATTAAAAACGGTAATCATATTGACTTATTAAATGTGATTCACACAAACAAAGCAAAATCAATTAAGAAGGAAATTACAAGTTTCCTATATAAATATCTATATATATATATAGATATATATGTATATATATATCTATATATATATATAGATATATATATAGGAAACATAATATATATATATATATATATATATGCAGATCCTTTAAATGAACATAAATCAAAACACGATTGCTCATTTCTAAATTAATAGATAAATAAATTACACATTTACTGAAACAGATACTCTAATTGCAACTTCTAATGTTAGGATTAAAAATACAAGCAAATCAAGGTTTTAAACTGATGGTGGTGGGTGTGGGGGGGGGGGGGGGGGGGGGGGGGGGAGAGATCCTTTTTAGTTATTTATTTTTTTCACAAGATTGATGTCAAAGTCCAAACGAGTAACTCTCTGATTCGTTTGTGATGTCTGAAGCGCTAATTGGAGGCGACATGTTTTCAAACTTCCTTCAGGAACGACCTGAAGAAAATGTTTCAAAGAAGGAAGAGAAAAAAAAAAAATCTTTTCAAATGGACCCGCGTAATATTTCCTCCTCTTGCGCCGCAAATGACTCTGGGGTGGAAGAAAATTGCAAGGGTCATTACACCGCAAAAATAAGAAGAGCAAAGAAAGTAAGAATAGTGAGGGAGAAAAAAGTGTCAGTTTTCTTTGGGCTGTCTTTGAAGCGAACCGAGGGGATGTTATTGTATCAATTTTACATGATAGAGACAATTAGGCTGTTAAGGCGCTTCGTCCTCGAGCGGATCTGCTGCTGAGACGCGTTTGATTGCTGACATCAAAGTTAAGTTAAACAAAAGTTGATTTTGGTGTCGACAAAAATTGTTAGACACTTTCAGGGGCGGAAACAAATTGTTTATTCAGAGGAAACATTTCACAGCTTATGGGAAAAGACATATATATATATATATATATATATAATATATATATATATATATATATATATTATTATATTATATATATAAAGGGAGGAGTGAGGGTTGGAGAGGGGGAGGAGGGGTCAAAAATATTCTAATAAACTACAAGGATTAGTGAGTATTATTGTATTAATTTAATCAGTTGTATACATCATTACCATAGATTAAAAAATAAATAAAGGACATTTAGCATATTTGGAGGATTAGACTGCATTCAGCTGCCACTGCATGGCGCTAAGGAACCGCAGACAGCGCGCTTTCACTAACATTGTAACAGGTTGAATCTCCTTTAAATCCATCAATAATAATAATAATAATAATAATAATAATAATAATAATAATAAAGTTGTGCAATTATTATATGAAGAAGATCTGGAATAAAATGATGCCATAGTTTACATTAAGGGACGTTGTTACACCTATTTTTTTATTTTTGGATTAATTGCTGACAAAACAAAAACAAAACCTCAAATTAACTGTTTTTAGAAATGTTTTTTACTATTTGCTTTCCCATTGTATTATTATGTTTTAGGTACACGTAGAATTACAGTTTGGAACAGTTTGGGTCGCTTCCGGAAATACTTCAAATGAGATTTACCTGTATAAATAATACGGTGAAAAAGGAGCAAATTTACGCTTTAGGTATTAGATACACACATATTGTTGCAGTGGCTTGAATGTTCTTACATTTAGGATTTTACTTTTTGCTGTTTTAATTTTTTTGTATCGACATAAAACAGACATTTATTATAATTGCACCTCCTTTAAATGCCTTTTAATGACCGTGTCATATTATACCATGAATGAAGCTATTCCTAAAGCTACACATTTTGGCTTTTTAAAAAAATATTGATTAAAAATATAAAAGATACAAAAAAATATTTCTTAAATCATTTCTGTATATTTTTATTAACACTTTCAAATTTTGCTTACTGAAGAAATATAAAACTAAAATAAAAATAATAACACATTTTCTTTTAAATATGAATGTATCACCTGTTGCTAAATTACGTAATAAAGCCACTCAATTGCAGAATTTAAATTTAAAAAATCGACAAATCCTAGCGGGGCCTGATCTACAGTCACATGCAGCAGCAAATCACTACTGGAATCTGTCCCATCATGGCGTTCAGCAGATTAACCTTTTGGGGATTTTCTTTTTCTTTTTTTTTTTCTCAAGGTGTACAAATGAAATAAATAAGATCAAATAAATACATGCCTGCGTCTCCAATCACCTTATCTCGCCTGACTGCTGTCTGTCCGTCTCTGTTCCGCAGAAACACACGGCTGATTCTCTGTGTGCTCGGAACCTGTACCTGCCTCTGCAGCAGCAGGAACGCAGCACGGGCTCTGAATACTCACACACACACACGCACGCACGCATACACGCATACACGTACGCACAGACCAGTGCATGCTTTACTCCGGTCAGCAGAAAAAAAAAAAAAAAAAAAAAAAAGACATCAAAGTGCTTCTGTGAGCTGCAGGATGGTGACCACAGCAAAGTGAGGTCTGTTGCGGTCAAAGCGCCGCTGCTTTCCACATTACACCAACCCGGCCTGCCTGCCCGCCTGCCCGGCTACATGCTGCTGCTGCTCCCCGGCTCTGTATGGATCAGCAAGAGCCAAACACAAACAGCTGGACCGCTGACATCACCTGAAAGGCTTCCTGCGGTTTGTTTGACACTGTCACTCTGCTGACCATGTGTTTGCATGATCACCGTTTTAGAAACGAAAACAGCAGCGTTTGTTTTCGCTGCTGAGAGGATAGGAGGGGAGGGGGGAGGGGGGGGGGGGGGGGGGGGGGAACCACAGAAGAACACTGGCTCATTTCATCGTAACTGGTCGGTAAGAGCCAAAATATATTGAAAACAACATATTTTTTAATAAGCAAACACAGTGCTTACACGATGTCCCTAAGAAGCAATGCAATTTATTTTACTGGAAGTAATTTACACACACACACACACACACACACACACACACACACACACACACACACACACACACACACACACCACACACACACACACACACACAGAATTGTTGTGCTTCAACATCTCAACAAAAGAATAAAAAAAATAGTTAAGTTGCTTTCTTAGCTGGGTTTATTGCTACTTAGTCTAAGTTAATGTTTAAAAAGTAATAAAACAGAAATTCCCTTGTAAATACCAAACAAAGGGGGTGCAAAAGTATCCCCAAAATAAAATATTAAATAAAATAAACAACTCTCTATTAACAATCAGTTTAATTAAGAAAGAGCTAATACAGCCCTAATAAGGCGTAAGCAATATAACTCCTGATGTTTGCATCAAAAAGGGGTTTGGTGCGAACTTGCCTCTTAACTTTTGTGTTTTGAACAGAGCAACATAATTGGTGTTTCAAACTCTCCTGTCCAAACACGCTCTGTTTGGGATGGATGAATCACTTCTTTGATTGCTTCATTGCCCATTCACGACAGAGCTCACGTTTCATTAAGCCTCCACGGATAAATGTACGTCACCGCAAAACAGCATGAGAGCAGTCAGTGGCCAACCTAAATGACAGCAGCTTGATCTTTGTGAAAACGTAACCACAGCCCAAATGTCTCGACGTTTTGCCAGAGAGGGCAGCAGATATGTTTCAGTTTTCTAACGTGTTTTAGGAGAAAAAGAAAGAAAGAAAGAAAAAATCTGCTGTTTGTACTCCTGATGTCTTGAAATTGAGAAAATAAAAGAAATGCAAACATCAACAACAAGCCACAAAATAAGCATGTGTAATAATACATTTACTACAGAGAGAGAACGTGACCTTAAAGACAACAAGCAAGCATGTTAAAATGTGATTAAACAGAAACTGCCAAGATTTATTAATCTATCAGCCTCCCAGTTCTCCTACCCCTTATCAGACCCACAAATCAAGCGGATGTGTCCTCGAATCCACAAAGAACTCCATTTTTCATCCTCAAAGTTTTTTTTTCTGCTGAGCTGCTGGAGGGATCATGTCTGAGGACGAGACCCTAACCCCCCCGTTTCTGTTCCCTCAGAGAGCAGCCTTGTTTGAAACTGTCTGTCAGTCAGTAAAAAGTGCTCCTTGTCCAATCTGCTCAGCTCATGTCATCACCAGGGGCTCCCGCTTTCTCCGGGATCTTGCTTTCCTCAAAAAAGAAAAAAAGAAAGAAAAAAAGAAAGAAAGACAGAAAAAAAAGACATCTCCAAATCTGATTACTCTAATGTTTCACCAGGTTGAGAGATCTGGCTGAAGGCATCTTGGAATTTGAATTCTCCGTCGCTTGAAAACGGAGCTCTGCTGCAGGCTGGAAGAAAAGGACGCGTTTCATAAAATATTGCAGTTGAGTTTCAGCTTTGCCACTTTGTGCCCCAATTTTATAACCCAGCTCAATTTTTCTCAAAAGACATTTTCTTTCGGCGTTAATGTGCCAACTAATTCTCAAACTTCTGCATTTTTTTTTTTTACTTTACACAACCCTGCCATGATTAAAAAGCCTTTGAAACTCAACAACCGTCTCTTTATTTAAAATCTTTCAAACCCCGTTCAAATCAGTTTTCAACGGCTTTAATCTGATGACCAAGAGAAGAACCATGAACCAGAGCAAAAACAAGGGAAGAAGACAAAGATTTTAGTCAGATCTTAGACCTTATGAGTCTTTATTACCATCATTTCCTCTTGGGATGTGACCCCACCAGCCCTCCTGTTGAATGACTAAACATTCAACCACCTGTGCAAAACATATTTGCAGGACTTTTCTTTTCTTACACACACCTTGAATCTTCAGCATGAATCTCTATAAGGAGGATCCTAAAGTGTTATGCTGAAATGAAGTCTTGTCTGAACGTCTGTCAAATAATTTCTTGGGTGACTTATTGTTTTCTACTAATCTCAAAATAAATAAAAAGCAGTACTGAGTGACTTCGTTTGAAAGTAGTTTTTTTTTTTTTTCATGTTCACGTTGGTTCTGAAGTGATCCAGCATCCAAACATCCAAAGAGCTGGGCCAGACAGCTCTGCCGGTACAGTCCTGGCTAAGAAAACCAGAGCTGAGAATCGAGTGTAGAACAGGGTGATGACCGCATGTTAGAGATTCGGGTCAAGAAGAGGTGACGCAACAAGAGCTGGACCATCGCAAGGCGTTCAGCTGCGTCTGCAAACTGGCGAGTCCAGGTTTTCTAGAAGCTTTGCTTGTTTTCTTTACTTCTCTCAAACTAATATTTTCTAGTTCAAAATCAGGACACAACCCCAGAGAGACCACAACCACGTTTGAGAAAAAGCTAAAACGTTACACTGATAAGATCATATTTTGAACAACTGTTTTTACTCTCTTTTTTGCAACAGTGTAAACTTTGTATTAGTCTTTGCTTTGTTTTGTGCTTAGATTGTAAATGAACCTTAGTGTTGTTAATAAGTGAGTAACTCAATCACTCCCTGGAATAGGGAAACAATTCATTACTGGATTTTTGATTGTTCCTTAATAAAATATGAAAATACCAATTCTGCTGAGGTAGAATACTGTCACTCAAAATAACCTCAATATTCAGCTGCATGGTGTGTTTTAATACTGGATATGAGAACAAACGTTTGAGTCATTTACCAGCTCAAATTAAGATTTCTCTCATTGAGAGCAAAGATGAAAACTCTGTAACGTTGGTCAGTTAGCCTCTGTACTTCTCTGCTCACTTTTATATTCATGCAGACTGTAAACAGTAGTTTCAGCTGACCCAACCAAGTACTCATTACTGTGACCACAAGGACAAACTCTGACACCTCAACACAAACCACATGTGTTTCCTCTGCTTATCCAAGTAAGTTAAACTGCTCTATTTAGAGGAAATCTATTTTAATACCATATCAGTAACATCAACATCATTATTTAAAGATAGTTTAAAAGTCTTTTTTTTTCTTTCCAATGACAAATTGCTAAGGAAAACCTGCTTCCTTCTACCAGCTGGCAAAATGAAAAGGCTGAGGTTTTTAAAGAAAATGAAGTTATTTCACATGTTCTAAAGTGAAATGAGCTGTAGTTGCAGTGAAAGCAGATTTGACAAAGTACTGATTAAAAGGGTTAAATGTAAATGTAAACGCCATGCTTCTTTTTCCTTGAGATTTCTTTGAAAACTATGCGACCTGTTCCTTACACTTCAAGACACAAGTGTCAGACGTTGCACATGTGGAAAAACTTCATTGTTCTCGGTTAAAACATCTTCCTTCTTAAAACTAAATCTACCTCCTCGAACATCACTTTCTGACTCAGACTATCAGAAAATAAACAATATTTCTCACAAAAGAAAGAAATCAGTGAGGTTTCCCCATCTACCAGATAATCATTGGACTGTGAGAAGGTTTCTTTAAATTATTGTACGTTTCTCTAAATCAGGGAATCTGCTTAATTTTCTAGGTTACCAAGTGGATAAAAAACACTTGATAACACTCTTCACTCTAAAAAGAAAATAGTTGAACCAACTTAATTGAATTGCTTCTGTAGGTAACAAGCAATTCAATTAAGTTTATCCAACTGAATTTGTTAAATGTATCCAACTTAATTTATTAAGTTTAACCTATTCAATATATTCTAATGATACCATGTGACAGGAGGAAGCTGGAATTGAACCATCAACCTTGTGATTACAAGACAACTACTCTACCCCCAGAGCCACAGTCACTTACCAGGGAATTTGTCCCTGGTTAGCTTGAGTAATGGTGTCAGACGAGGGATACAAATACGGTATAAAGCTTAATTATTTCAAGTAAAGTCAAATTAAAAAGGTTTAAGGAAAAGATTTGTGTATTTAGATGACACTGTAAAGAGTATTCAAATTTAGTTTGGAACGACTTAAAAGTTTGAGTTGACTTTCTGTAGAATTAAATCAAAGAGATTTTAAATGTTTATTAGAAGAAAATAAATGACTTGAGTAAGAGTGACCTAAATTTATCATGTTAAAAAAGATTGTTTCTTACAAGAAATGAGCCTCTCTGAACAAGTGAACAGAGTGATAGTTTTGAAGAAAGCACTTGACTTTTCATTGAAATTTTGTTTTTAAAAAATGACTTGTCCACAGTTATCTATGCCGATCTCAATGCTCAAAGGAAAACCTTTAATTAAATTATTGCGATCAAAGACTTATAACATCAACCAGCTTTTTTGCACGTTTTCGGTTGGCATCCTTGCCATCACTAATCTTTAAAAGCTGCATCAAGATTCTCCTATTACGTTTACGTTTCTGAATGGTTATCACTGAAAGGCTAATTTTAATTAAAGTCAAAAGAATCACATTGGTAAAATTTAAATAATACTTTAAACCCAAGCCTGTCTAACAATGACATGCAAATCATGATAAATGGAAACTCATTGAACACATATTGCATTTCCTTGAGGCGGTCTTTGTTCTTTATTTATTTTCCTTCATGGAATGTGCCTTATTGTGAATCTGATCAGATTCCTGAGACTTCAGGGCCCTCCTAATTACTTCACACTTTACCATACACTCACTCCGACCTTCTTTTCAAACAAAGCAACAGGGTTTTTTGTTGTGTGTGTGTGTGTGTGTGTGTGTGTGTGTGTGTGTGTGTGTGTGTGTGTGTGTGTGTTATGCTGTGGTCCTCCCTCTACTCATCTCTCGTGAAAACACACTCTGACCCTCACCATTCTCCATCAGCAGCCCTGCTGATCAAAGACTCTGACACAACAACTAAATTTGGAGCAAGCAGCTACCACCACCGGGCTGAAGGAGCACGCATTAGGTTTGTTTGTCTGTTTGTGTTTCAGCTTGTGCATGTGGGTGTGTTAGCCGCTGGTTTGTTAGAGATCAAGTCTTTTTTTTTTTACTATTATTACTTCTAGTTTCCACTCATGAACACACACTAGGGACACATCCATCCTTTAATCAACATGTACAGTTTTAGAAGTTAAAGGATAGGAAAACGTGTTACATACATGTTTTGGTAATATTATTATTATTATTATTATTATTATTATTATTATTATTATTTTTGATTCTGAACTCAACCTTTCAGCTGTTCCACTGCTAATTTTTTAAGGTTGCCAGAGCAGCCAAATGATTCCAGTTCATGGCTATTTTTCTCCCTTGAATGGCTATTGTGCAGTAACAAAGCATGCATGGACCTAAATGTCCTTTCTCATCATGTCCACATTTTAGGATGAATTGCTTGTAGTCCTTATGCCCATGGGCTCATTTGGTTGACCCACTCCAACTGCTCTTTAGTGGAGACATCTGAGGCCACAAAAAGCAGGTCTGACAAAAAGGCCTGATGAAGACAAATAATAGTCAGGTAGGCTATTTTGTTGTTTCAAATAAAAGGGGAGTACATTTTTAAGGATGTGAACATTTTATAATTATGTGTTTGAATACGCTTGTTATTAGGTCTTTATCAGAGATGGGAGGTTACATAAATGCTTTCCATCAGCCTTTCAGACTTTGGTCACTTTTCATTTTTAATAACTTTTTTTTCCCCAGACATGCCTAAGTCGAGATGAGAATACGGTCTATAAGGTTCAGGGGAGATTGGAGTGAGTTTTTTTACTAAAACCTTCCGTGTGAGTAATGTTTTTTTTAATATATAGCATGAGCTACAAGAATTCATGTAACATTCTTGAACAGGTGCTATTTAAATCTACCTCAATGTGATCCAGTTCCCTCTAGGTAAATACATAGCATTATGCTTAAATCATATCTAGAGCAATTAACCATAATAATGTCTGTGTAAAGCAACAAAATGCCTCTTCTCCTCCTGTTTACGTTTATTGAAAAGTAGTTAATAAAAGTTAATTTGCTCTATAAAAGTAGTTTTTTTAATATAAATTTTAAAGTAAAAATAATAATAATAGTGCTGCACAGTGGTGCAATGAATTGCACTGTTGCATTGCAGTAAGAAGGCCCATGGGTTTAACACTTGGCCTGGGGTCTTTCTACATGGAGTTTGCATGTTCTTCCTGTTTACTAGTGGGTTCCTTCTGGGTACTTCTGCTTCCTCCCACAGTCTGAAAACATGGCTGCTAGGCTATCTGGTTACTGCAAATTGCCCTAAATTGTGAGTTTATGTGTGTAAAGTTTATTTTTCCCTGTGTTACCCTGCTGGATTGGTGAATTGTCCAAGGTCCCCAACGCGGGGGTAGACCTTGGGGTAGACCTGGAGATGGACAACCCAAATGCTGTCCATCTCCAGCATTTTGTTCCTGGAGATGGACAACCACTCCCTGGTGAGTCTACAAAGAGAAACAGGTACAAGCAATGTACTAGTTTAGTTTTCATCAATGGAATCACTAAACCTGATTAATATTTTCTGTCACCCTAGAGAGGGAAAATATAACTTTAGTGTTGGCACAACCAGTGTTGGAGATCATCTGTGGCCTCTGAGTGATGTTTCATATAAAGCAACAGAAGCACTGCACTATAAACATGGTCCTGTGAAGATTAAAGTACTGTCTAAATTCTTCCCTTCTTTTATTCATACACATGCATCCTATGTCCGCCACTTTGAGGGGAGCAAGTGAAGTGAATCTTCATTACTACTGCTGCCATCAGTCAGGTTTTTAGCATGTTTCTATCCAGTGGTACGTCTTATCTCCCTCTTAGTTGAAGTGGGGGTGGCAACATGAGGAAACAAGAGTGAGGAAGAGTGGAGTAAAAGTAGGTATCCAGGAGGTTAAAAGCATGTTTCTTTTTTCCTCCAACTCCTTGTCTTCCTACTTTAGGCCTTGGGGAGATAATGAGGGCCTTGGCTTGGTAAACATTATTTCTGGTATATTGCAGCTGCAATCAGCTATTATTTATGACTTGAATTTTAATAATGTGAGAGCTAATAAGCCTTAGAAAGAGGGAAAAACACAGAAAACCTGGAGCACAACAGCCAAGCGAAGCTTTCCTACACACTCTAAGGAGACTGGCCACTCAACAGCAACATCAAACGTTTGCTCTTCGGTGCCTGGCTGACATTAATTGTACATCTATTGTTCCTCCATAGGTTCCTGGGAAACCAAAGAAAAGGAAGCTGACTACAGAGCGAAGGGGCTGATTAGACTGAATGACTATGCTATAAAACAATTTCACACTAAGAAGCATGTCACTGACATAACTAAAGATTACTGTATAAGCCCATCACTTAACAATTAAGACACCACACACACACACACGCACACGCGCACACGCACGCGCACACACACACGCGCACACACACGCGCACACACACACACACGCACACACGCGCACACACACACACACACACACACACACACACACACAGAATGTATAGTTTTAACCCACATGGAAATGGGATTTAGTGTTTAGAAGATGAGGAACACTTGTTTCACACTAAGAAATAAATAAATAAAACATATGAGTCTTTTTTTCTATGTAACTATGTACATAGTTGAAAACAGATATGTATGAAAAGATATGATCTTTTTTCCTCACAGTCAATCATTACCAAGATTGTATTTATATTTGCTTTTTGCCTAAATAATGATTCTTTTCAGAATCAGAAGTTTTAATACATCTGCTTCACTTCTTTTGGTCTACATAAGTTTGGCCTTTCATTGTTCAATGATTCTTGATATGGTTTTGAAAACATGTCTTAACATATTAACGTTTAGTATTCATATCAGAAAATTTCATTAACACTTTATACAGCATTATAAATCTGGAGTCTATCTTGCAGTCTACAAAATAATGATTAAATCACCAGAAATACATTTTAAACTAGACAGTAACAATGTTAAAAGTCCCTAAGGAATGCATGTTTGGTTTTCAAAAGAGAAATGAAAATTACTGCAGCAAAAAGATCCTAAATTTGTTTAATTTTACTGTCTTTTGTGCTGTGCAGACTGCATGTGAACAAGATACCTGGCAGTCAGAGCCAGGGCCAAGGTGACTGTGAGTTAAAAGGGCAGGGTTCAGGAAAGTAAAGGACCCTGTACTGCTTCACGCACTCCCTAGCTGTCCATATTTACGAGGTGCAATTTTTATGTGAGCGCCAGGCAACAACAGGTTTAAAAGGGCCAACGTAACCTTCCTGGGGCTCGGGGTGACCTGCACCCCGGTTACGATAGACTCCCTGGGCCACAATTAGGACGAGGGCTTGACTGAGTCACCCCAGCGTCATACTCCATGCAGGGTCATCTTAGCCTGAAATCCTACTCCCCGCATTTGCTAGCCTACTTGAAACTGTCAGATGGCTCTTCCCCCCCCCCCCCCCCCCCCCCCCCCCCCTGGGGACAGTTCATTCTCAGAATATAGATGGCAGCAAGTAGCTTAACAGAAAAAAGCAAGACAAAAAGTACAGGAGGGTTACATTTTAGTGTTCCCTCCCTTCCCCTTTCTATCTCTGCGGCACAGTGAGCTGTAACAGTTGCCACGATGTTCAGCGACAAAGTGAGTATACAGCAGGAGCTCACTGGGTCTGGCCACGCAGACTTGTCACCACCATTCACCATCAAACCCCAAACTACCAATTACCTTCTAAGCCCACCCCCACCTGCCCCAAGGCACAATGACCTGCCCCCCCCTTCAGTATGCGCTACTCCACGCAGCACAAGCCCCCCACTGCCTCCCGTTCTACTCCAAAGATGCCCCATGACTCCATGACATACAGATGCTCAGAGAAATATTTCCCCCCCATCTGCGTGTGTCCCTCCGTTTGTCAGAACCCTGAACTTTACGAAAAGGATAAAGTCAATTTGTCCGCGCCTGTTCCAGGCGGAGCCCAGTGCAGCTAAATCAACAGCTTCTCATCTGAGGTCTAACAAGGTGGGACATGCTGGCTTCAAAGCAGAGGCTCAAGACGCAGGCCTTTTCTGCACAGTAAGTGGCAGCTGAACAGAATTAATGCATGATTGACTGGATTGACTGCAGGAAAAGTTTCTCGAACTGCTGCGGACGACAGGCTGTGACTGCGCTCGAATTATACCTGACAGGTCACACTGATCTGTTACAAAATGACGTAATATCTTAGCAACATAAACTCGGAAATGTGATTTTCTTCACATTTTAACACCAAGACCAAAGCTTTTGCAGAAGAGCTTCATCATGATGTTGAAGTGAGCTGAACTAATCCTTTAACCTATGGGTGATTCCTTTAAGTTGTTAAATGCCAACTCAGAGACAAATTCATCCAGCCTAACCAACATTTAAAGATTCAATAGCTTTCTTATAATTTTCTTTTGTTTTTCCAGCTAATCTTCTTTACAGTTTCAGTGAGCATCATTTGTTGTTGCCTTCGTGCATCTGCAGTCAAACTGAAAACTAATTTATCTAGAAAGACTACCTCTTGTACCATTTACAAATTGATTTGAAGGAACCTAATAAGAAAAATGGAATTGCGACAGAAAAAGAAAAACTCCAGTCAAAGGCAGACCTTCCCTGCTGTATAATAGCTGTGTGTCAAGATATTTGCCAATGAAAGCGTCCAAGATGGGGGCAGGAACTGCATCTACTGTGGTCCAAACTTAACCTTAATACAGAGAGAGGTTACAGCAAATGCTGATTTATGAAAGTCGTTATCTTTTTAGTATTAGTGTCAGTGTGGCAGCTGACAAAACAATTGGACAAAGGTGGCTTACTTAGACTTCATTCTTCTGTGTTGCCTCCAAACCTTCCCATTAATATAGAAAAGCTTTTATTTGTATAATTTTTTTTTACAATTCCAGTGTCAGTGTTGCAACTCTGTGGACATTTGTACAATCAGTCTAAGTCTGACCTTACCTCATTTTACTCTAATCTTAATTGTTTGAGTTTATTTATTTCTACCCATAGTGATGCAGGAAATGACAATAAGAAGCTCGAACTATATCTCTGCTGGTATTTAATATTGAGCCTTTATATTACAAGTTCACCCATTTTGAAAGAACATCTAACAGTAACACCTAAAGCCGATTGCCTATGAAACAGGCAGACTGTGTTTTCAAGTAGTTATTGACACTTTCTGGCGCATGTTATTCCTAAACCTAAAATTTCGATTGATTATGGCATGAAACTTGCTGCTAAGATCAACAAAGTTCTCGAAGTTGTGCAGTTTTTCCTAATAAGACTAACTTCTTTAGAGATATCTGTGTGTAAAGGCCATTTCTAATGAAACTTTAGAAAAATCTCTCTTTCTTTTACAAGTGGATTTTTATTCTATTTGTTAAGGATATAACTTTCAACTTTTTATGCTTCTCAAGCTGTATTATCTTCAGTATTTTTTAGTGATGCAACACAAGAAGCTGGAACGAATTATACATTTGTGGATAAGGAAGCTATCAACAAAGTGTTGAAAGTTATGCTATAAAATCGATTTGGCTTAAAAACAAAGAAACTTGTTCACTGTAAATGCCCTGACATAGGAACTTGTGTAAAAATGCAAGAAACACACAGAATTAAAAAAAAATGGGGAAGACAAAAGTTTTAGACTCCTTTATTATAAAACCTAAAATGCTCAGAAAATGCCAATGGAGTCAAGTGAAGTGTAGTTCTGTATTTAGTCTTGATATTGTACATTCAAATTGTATTTAATAGCACATTAAATCTGATTCAAAAAACAAGATTTTGGCTATGAGTAACCATCAGACATATTGGGCAATACCCGCCATGTATAGGCCAGCCAAGGATTGATGTCACTTAACCTAAAGAAGCATATTATAAATATATTTTAACTACACCATTAGTCGCAGAAAAGCTGAGATGAAAAAAGCTAAAAAGTCAACAAGTGAATGCATAAAAAATATGCCAATCTTACTGATATTTGATTTTTTTTCCATCACAACCTCTGCTGCAGCAACAGGTGAAGGCTGTATGAAATGTATGTATGAAAATGTTTCCCTTACTGATTTGATGTAATAATGTCATCTTAAATGAGCATTTCCTTTAGTTGTAAGTGGAAAATACAGTTTGTCTGTGTAATAAATATATGATCTGTTTCAATTAGTTAACTAAACAAATGAAAAAAAAAACTTTTTAATGATATTCTAACATATTGAATATGACTGGATAACTTCTGGCCCATTAACTCCTTGGATTGTGCCACAATGAGCTGAAGAGAGAAATGTCTGTGACTTTTCCTGGATCTGTACCGTCTGCAGCCCAACTTTGGATAAGAAGAATGAATGGATATTCTAGTGTCAGGAGTTTGTTTACTGTGGATTCACTTTTACTCAAAATCTCCAAATGAACCGAATCATGCAATGAGTCAGTTTATCAATAGATGTCAGAGAGGCATGGTGGGACATAGTTTTGCACTTGCAAACCAACAGTGGGCATGTAAACAATCACATTCTCAAGAAGCTGCTATGTTTGGAACATGATGCGATAAATCTAAATTGAGTATTGGGGAATTACCAGAGAATCTATGTAAACAGGGGGACCCAGTGGGAGTTCTTGAATGAATCGACTAACTTTTCCTTCACTTCCCCCAACCCTTACTACAACACAGTTTGCAAAAACATAATTATTTTTGTTAAGCACAGATAAAAGTACCTCCTAGACACAGGATAATTTGCAGCTCTCTCAATGTTAGCTCAGTGTGGCAGACAGTAAGCTGAGCTTGATCTGTTCCTTCTTAGAAGCGAGGCTGCAAAAAGCAACATGAAGCACGTTAAGGGCATAATGACAGTTTTGCACCAGCACTATGTTTTTACAAAATGGCGCTTGTGCATATCCTTTTCTAACACCACTCTGGACAACGGCCCACGTAGGCCGAATCAAAAGCCGTCGCTGACTCCGTGAAGGAAACCATCAGTTTCACCATGCAATGAGTCATAATGCAATCAGTCTTTTTATGTCCTGAAAAATCATTGAAAAATCTGTAAAACAAGAAAATAAAGATATAGTTCTAGTTAGGAGCAACATGAAGATGAACAGATGAAAAAATCAGTACCAAAATCTGCAAGACCATAAGCAATATGAGCAAGCTGCACATGGTCAGTCTCTACTCATCCAGTCCCTGTTGGATTCACACTGAATGTTGCATGGCAGTGGATAATAAATTTGTGTAACAGGCAGCTATGCTGGCTGAAACCTTTTCATTTCCCCACCCTTCACTTTTACAGTCAGCAGTAACTTTGACTGCAGGATTTCAGACTGAGCCAATTGGGTGTTTTCTTCCTAAAAAACCTTTTAAGAATTTGAGAACAGCTCAGCTGGGAAAATATATATTGTGATATCTCTTACATACAGAATTGAATTAATTTTCTGTAGCTCCTCCATAAAACTGTGAATGAAACTTGATTGAGGACGATTATATGCTATTTCCCTGAGTAGGAGATCCATGTTTCACTTTTACTGTTGCTTTAGGGAAAGCCCAGGTAGTACTATCATTTAGCAGCACAGCTTACAGTGTCTGATTTTGTTCACTGATTAGATAAAACAGGAGGTGGGGGTGAGGGGGGGAAGGCAAACTGTACTGTCAGCAGATCACGAGAAATATTTGCTCATTATGACAAATTAATTCATCTCTGCCGTGAGGGTTCAGATTTGAGACAGCATACACTCTGTGCCTTGTTTTGCGGAGATGGATGGGAGCAATACTGGAGCAAAGGACTCATGACTATCAGTAAATGTTTGGCTAACTCTTAAGATTGCAGTATCATCTGACTGAGCTCCATCATGCACCGTCCTGTTATTACTGATAACACAATTAACAGCTAAAAAGAAAAAAGAATGTGTTTTTGTTTTCATGAATATACTACCCTAACCCATCAAGATGTGTAAAATCGAATCTAAAGAAAAAAAAACGTGTAATTTCACATAATTTTTACTGAGTTTTTGACCTGCTGACGTTTCTCTACAGGAATCCTTTCATTTACGACCTCCTCTCATCTCCTTTCATAAATCTTCTGCCAACTATCTCACAGCGACCACTAGAGAACCTCCTTTCTTCACAAAAATTAAGTCCCGGATTCCTTGATTTTCTTTTTTTTTCTTTTTTTGCTCTAAATTGAGAAAAAAAAATAACACACAGTGGTTAAAATGGGAAACAGGAAGTTCGATACAATAGAGAAGACCTTTGATCCATGATGAGGAGGAAGACTTCCCCTCTGGGTGCAAACTATTAATGTGAAAGTGACTCTGCCCAATACACATTTGTTACAGCAAATAATGGGCCTAAAATTAGCACACAATGGCAGGCAGACGGGCGACACTTGCACCCGGCCATGCTCAGGAAGGGAGCGGGAGGGAATTGTATAAAAATGAGTGATTTGTTGAGGTTGGGGCTGGTTTGGAGCGCCGGACGGTCGGTGTGTGAGGACAGAAGAGAAAAGAGGAAGACAGAAGGTGAGACGAGAAAGTCTGATCGCTCTCCTTTGTGCATGTGACCACACATCTATGGTTCGTTTTGTACTTTCATAGTAAATGTTTGAGAGTACAAAGGAAAAAATGTAAACACTGCTATATTTTCAAAAAACAGCCTGATATTCATTATTGCTCCTTTTAGATTTAATAATAATTTGACCCTTTTTTCATTTCATGTTTTTAAACTAGTGTACATGTGGAAATTAAAACTATTTTAAGAGTTTTGAGCTTTACTTGTTCCTTTTAAACACACTGCTGTGTTGTATAGGCACCAATTATTTAGAAATAACTCACCACAAAGCATCCAAAAGCCATTTTGCTCATCTTAGGGGAAGAAACATGCTGGCAGATAAATGCACCCCTCAGAAATTGTCCTGTTGATCAACATTTTTCAGAAAAGACAGAGGAATATGAAAACTATTAAGACCATTAAACCTCTATATAAAACCTTTTGATGAAAACCAGCAATTTTCCTCTAAACGGTTGAAAAATGCATTGTTAGGTTTTCATAGTTAATTCCAAATTGATGCTGGAAATCATTTTTTACAGCATCTTCATAGGTTTAATACCAATTTTGTCTTTGGGCTGGATGATGGTGAGACTGTAAACACTGTTGTCTGGCAGCAAGAAGAGCCTGAGTTCAAATCCCAATTTCAAATATTTCTGCATGGATTTTGCGTGCTCTGATTGGCTCTTCGGACACTCTGGCTTCTTGCAAAGTCCAAATATGTGAGTTTTGTTCTCTAAATTTCTCTTAGGTAGAGGGGTTTTTGTGCATGGTAGACAATGGATGCATGGGTGGATTTTTCTCTGTCTTGGTGGTAGAAGTGTGACCTGCTTAATGTTAATCATGCTGTGTGTTTAATGGATCATTTTCTACGTAAGGTTTTTATTTGTTGCGTGGAGTATAACATATTTTTTCTATCAACACATTTTTTTTGCTACAGCTTCTCTGCAGGTAACATTTGCATAGTGTGAATTAAAGCCAAAATGTGAGATGTTGTTCATGTTCATCATGTATTGTACAAACAGAAGGCATATACAGTAATTTTTTTTATATAGCAATTTATTTGTAAGATATTTTACTCATGTGCAGCATAGAAAAGCATCGGGGAATTCTGGTTCTGAAGAGCTGTTATCTCTGAGCCTCCCTACCTGAATCAAACTGTAAATTTATCAACGTTGCGTGTCACAGGAACCTGATGATGACCTACTTATTTAATTTATGTCTGTTTAAGTGGGGAAACAAGAAAAACATGCTTGACCTGTAACCAAACGCTTCATGTTTTCCCGCAAGAACTTTGCGTGAATATTGAATATTGTCATGAACAGTAACTGTACCACTGCTATGTGATATTTTTTAAATGTTACCTTTATTCTTCCATGAAATAAATCTATTGAAATTATTTATTTCTTTTACAGTGATGCCCTGTACAAGATAAAAGCAGAGCACTATACATCTGTGCTACAGGTGGGTAGATGTTTAAACTTGCCACTTTAAACAATTCCTCTGTAATTTTTTTAATGTAAATCCACAGTTTCCACCAACTCATCCTTGAAAGACTTCTGTAGTTTACTGAAGTTCTCAGGTGGTGTTGTTTATGCACAACTCTATAGTTTTTCTAAATTATTTTCCAGCATGTCAATGTTAGGAGTTTGAGTAAACTGTTGCTCTTGTTGAGGCATTTTGCTGTAGACGCAAGGAAACATTTGGAATCATTGTCCTGCAGATGATCAGTTTTCACTCAATCTTCACCTGTCAACCAGATGGCCTCAAACTGGACCCCAGAAGCTTTTGGGTGTAGAGAGGAATAGGTGCTCAGTGCAAAGACAAAAAAGTCACTACGTCCTGAATCTGTGAAATAAACCTAAAAAAAAATTGCCTTCTACCATGAAAGTCGGTGTTAAAGCTTTGAGAATATGTTTTTGTCTTAATAACATGCCTTGCTTCTTAGAAAAACATGTTTCGCAACCTGAGCTGTCATACTGTTTATACAGAGAGAAGATGCTTTTTCCTTGTATCCCTTCGAAACAAGCAAAACTTGTTCAGTCTGTTTCTAATTGAACCCTCATAAATTTTAACCTGCAACATGCTAAGTAAGGCCTGTGAGGTCTAAGATGTGCCCATCGGGGATTTTTTTGAAAATTTTCCTGATCGTTGCACAAGCCGACCTCAGACTGAACTTACTGGGACAACCACTTCCGTGGAAGGTCGGCGGCTTTCTCCAGGTGTTCCTCTTACGAATAATCTTTCTCAGGGAAGGAAGAGGAAATCGACGTTCAATAAAAATGAATGATTATTGTTTCCAGAGTTGATGGGCGGCAACAGTTGCTTATCTTGAATGATCAATCCTGTCAAAATTCAGGAATCTAAATGCTCCAGACTTATAAACTGCTAAAAGGTCTGCTCACAGAGAAGGGGTTACACTCGTTGATGGCTAGGTAACCAAATGCTGCCGGTTCCTCTCTTGGGAGTGGGGATATGCACTTAGTTATTTATGCACTGCTTCTGACAATGTAATACGTCCTGTTTTGTTGCTCATTTAATGGGAAATTTATCTTGCACTCCAGGAACAGAAAAATGCAATTTTTTTACCTATTTTTCTTTTCTTTCTTTTTTTTTTTTTTTTTTTGCTATGTTATGACTTACAAAACTTTGGAATTTATGAAAATAAGGTTCTCACCTAACAGAATATACTCTCCGTTGGTGTTAAGCTTCTTAAAAAACATATAATCAACCTTCATCAAAAGCTACAAATGCTCGCAGAACAGTGTTCTAGCAGAGAAATTTGAATCGCAGGAGTATTACTCGACCAAACAAAGAAAAGCAGAGTGGAAAACAGAGACATAGGGAGAGACAGAGAGATCTGTTGTGCATTAACGTTTTTGGACAGCAGCAAACTTTTTCCAGGTGCTGAAGGATTCCTGAGAGGCTGACAGGAGAGTGTGTTTATTTGCCCTTGTGTGTACACATGCATGTTGTTTTTATCATTTACTGCCATAACCTGGAGGATTTTCTTGGCGGAGAGATCAACTGTGTGTGCACACACACGTACAATACATATGCATGAGTTTCAGTAAAACACCCACTCGTCTTTTTACTGTGGCTTTGTCTTTGTTTTAGAGTTTAGCTGGCAGTGAGTATGGTGAGCATCAGCTGATAAAAATGTCTTTATTTGGAGGTGAGCAGTCAAGCATGCTGGCATTAAAGGAATTGCTAAGCAGAAAACGGTTCATTTCCATAGCAGGAACGTCTGCTATCAAAAGCATTAAATATTATCAAAATACACTGGACCTTCTAAAAGTATTTATGCTTTTTTTTCTCACATCCTCAAACCTCAATGCATTTTTTATTTTTGATTTTATATGAAACAGTTGACTTAAAAAGTGGTCAATGAAAGAGCAAAATGTCCAATTTGAAAAAAAAAAATAAAAAAACAACAACAACCAAAACACACATTGTCATTGTGATTTAAAGTGTTCCCAGCAAATCTGACTGGAGGTTCATAAACCTGGAATTTTCTTGCAGATAGACTGAATTGGTACATGTTCTCATAATGTAAAGTGAATTGTGCTTCAGTCGTTTGCAATTGAGCAGAGGAGGGAAAGGGAGGCCAGTTTTTAAGATAGCTTACAAATAAAATGCTAAATAATAAAGGTATGAAAGTAAATGAAAACCAAACTCAAATGACATAAGCAATATTCTGAAAAAAAAAACCCTGTTTATTTATGATTAATTTAAGATTAATCAAGAAAGCTCATGATTGATCAGATTTGAGGGAGAGGATCTCTGAACATCAATTCTGGAGTTTGGTCAGAGGTTCTTAATTGGATTTATGTATTAGCTTAGACACATGAGGATGCTCCGCCTCTGAGCCATTCCATTATGGTTCTGACTAGGATACAGCTAGAACCTTCTCTCTTCTGTTTGTTGCAAAAGGTTACATTTTGGTCTCTTCTAACAAGAGCATCTTCCTTAAACGCACCCAAAATGCAAAGAGAAATGTGTTTTCAACTTGACAAAATGTGAAAATGTGCCAGGAGTATGAACACTGCACTTGCAAATGAATGAAGATGGAGCAGACTGACGCGGTAGAAAATTATTGATCATTTAAGACTGTATGATTCCTTAGTTTACCTTAATTTACCTGTGCAAAGGGGGAAAAAAGTGTAAGCAAATACAATTTCAGATTAAAACACTTGTTTAACAGGAATAAGGAAAATGTACTTATTTGACTACAGAGGACAGACAGACAAAACAATGCCAAAATGACCAGACTGGATGATGGGCTAATTTTGATTCAAAAGTGACTTTCCCTGATGCAGAGACCAGGAAAGACTGAAAGAGTGACGGTGGGAAACGGTGTCCCCAGCTGGTTTCGGCTATCTAATAAACATGTAAACACTCTGCGTTCTCTCCCTCATTAGGTGATTGCAGAGGCTGCTTGCTCTCCATAAATCAGGGCCCAGGTTATCAAGGCCTCTGATCTTAACTGTAGTGGGCGCCCAGCTGTCTACAACCACACTGACTGGGAACAGCAGGCTTACAGAAATCCAATTCTCCACTTCTCCTACCTTCCTTACTCATTTCACTAATAAAAAAAAGAAGATATGCTTGTAAGTTCACAGATGCGTGACTTATTGAATAACTAAGCTTAAATTATGCAGTTTGTCTGGGTTAAACCCAAGAACACTGCGTCGATAGTAATATCTCACTTAGAATTGGTATGATGTTTGGAAGATTTTTATTTTCTCTTCCCAAACACACCCTAGAGGTGTTCCCGAGGACATCGAGGAGCAATTTTCATTTTTAATCGCAGTCGTGAGAAAGGCGTGTTTGCCACGGAGGAAGCATGACTAAGAAGTGAACGGTTAAAAGAATGAAAAACGGCTGTGTGAGTTTGACTTTGAGCACCTCTCGTACCATCATAAAGGTTACAACATGCCAGGTTCAAGCACAGTGTCACTCACTCATTCTCTAATGTAAAACACACTCTGTGCGCCGCATGCTCTGCCAGAGTGCTAAATGCTACAACGCTAAAACACTTAATATTTCTGTGGTGTTTTCATAGTGTTCATCTATAAAAATATAGACACTGAAAGAATAATGAGATGAAATGCCCGAGATCAGACTTACAGGTAAACTGTATGTGATTAAAAGCACTAATTAAAATACATAGCACATCATTAAAGTGGAAATCAGTCCCTCTCCCCATTACCGATCAAAAGGGTCTGCATTTTATTAATGCTTCTTTTAGTCATTCCTGAACAAGCTGACTTGTTGGATCTAAGAAGATTATGAAGCTGTAAATAGTTGGTGAGGGTACCGCGGCCCCCTCAGCGCTGGAAATGTACGTAGGAGCAGTAAATTTTGGAGTTAAAAGCCTTCCTCTGAGGACCTAAAATTCCTGGCTCAGGTTTCTGAGCAAGAGGTGTGGAATGAAGATTTCCCAAAGCTGAGCCCAAGAGACCCTGTCACTGGCTGATATAGAGACAGGTGAATGAGAACGCTGCAATGCTTGCTGTGAGGGGATTGTTTTGTTAGCTGGTTGCTTTTATGAAAACTTTCGGCCAATTTCTGCATAGTTATACCAACACTGAGTGCTTAGTCTGACACTGTGTCACAGCAACATTTAAGACATATTGATGGAGTCTTATTTGATTTCTCATATAACATGTCATAGTTTTCAAGCCATTTTTTTTAAATATGCTGCAATTGTTCTGGATTTTTTTTCTCTTTTTTCAGTTTAAAGTTGAATCTAATGAAGAAAATAATCAAAAATAAAACAGATAAGATTTGTACATGCAGAAAATATGAGTCTTGGGCTCAGAGTCAGCCCAAACAAGGCTTTATGGAACTACTACTGCTGTTTTAAATCATCCCTGTTTGAATGCTGTCCAATACATATCTTACAGAAATTTTTGTATATATCGACTGTGTGTCAAGCAGAAGTAGCACTTCAGTATATCACATGAATTGACTGTCCTGCAAAATGAATATCTTACAAGTCACTTGGGAGAAAGTGAATATTTTTCTTTAAATGAGTAACTATGAGCTTCATGTGTTCAAAAATGTATGGTTTGTTATTATTTATTAGTAGAGTATGGATAAAGTAGAACATCACTAAAATGAAGACTCGGTTTCAACCCGCAATTTTACAATAGACAAAATTTTTTAATAGCAGAGATCCATTGTTATTGCTATTAAAATAATTTTCTGATGGTATATTGCTACCAGTAAAAGGAAAATATTGTCTGTCTTAATGTTGTGGTCACAAGCAAATAACTTTTAGAAAATGAAAAAGACACAAAAACCCACACAAAAACAGATTTATGAAAGAGTTTTTTTAAATAGAAGGAAAAAAATAAGAAAAACATGAATCGTAAATAAATAAACATAAGAAATAATAAAACAGTAATAAAGGAAAATTGCTGTTTTTTGTTTTTCCTGTTTAAACTAAAAACAAAACAGAAAAGCAAAAACACAATTTGAGTTAGGCTCCAGCAACAGATTTCTACTCAGTGGCCCTGGAGCTGCACAAGCGTCTTGCGATAAGGAGCGCTATTCAGTTCTTTTTTTTTCCTTACAGCATTTCCTATTCAGTAATGAAATTATTCATGCCACTGAATGCCTGAACAAAAGTCTGTTTATTATTCTTGCCTAATCACCATAAAAAAGTCAATTTACATATTCCTCATAAACTCCAGAAGCAGTGAAGATCAGCAAACTTGCTGTACAACAAACAGGCACATGCATTCTCATTCATCGCTGAATCACGAGTGAATTTATATTGAACGTTTCTTAAGTGGAACATTGTGACTCAGTGAATAATTTTACACAAGTAACTTTCAGTGCTTTGTTTGAGATAGTTTCGCAAATGTGAAAAAGATCAAAGTTTTAAAGGTCATCAAAATTTTCTACAATTAACACTGTGTGCAGTAGCATCCCAAACTGTCCCAGGAAATTTGTTTTGCTATGATGACTGAGCACAGATGTTGGCCTGGCAGAAAGAGAAGAGTTTGATTGTAATCTGCACTTCTCTCGTTACTCACTTAATGCATTTAGTCAAGTGTTGCAGGAAAGACGCCAAACAAACCAGAAGATAAGTAACACCCTTTTCCGTTCCAAGAACAGCATTACACAAACAAAGTCAAGTTGTTTTTCATTGCTGGGTTTGTATTTCTAGTGCCGCTTCATTCTGTAAATGTGCCTCAAAAACCACTAGTTGACACTATCTCACAATGGCAGTTAAAATAGTGATGTAGAAGTAAGTTTATGATATCTTTAAAACATATTCAACAAAGTCCCCTGTCCTTATGTATCCTTTCTGCAGTTTGTTGCAAAAGTATTCCTTGACGCTATAATTACTAAACGTTGTTTTCATATTCAGGATGTTTTTAATACACCAGAACAATACATTTTATAATTTGGAAATGGAAATAAAATATACATTTGCCCAAAAATTTTATTTATCATTAGTGTTACACATGTGATAAAGAGACCTGAATTTCCCCGCTGTGGGATTCTATTCTATTCTATTCAATTCTATTCTTTTCTATTAAATCCCCAAATAAAATCTGACATAGCCCATTGCTGGAATAGGTCACAGAATTACAGAAGGGTTAGGTTATAAAACAATTTGGCAATTTTTAAAAAATATCCCTCAAAGAAAAACAGCAAGGAAGAATTGCAGAGCTACCAAGACACGTCCATCCACCTAAACTGACAAGTTGGGCGATGGTAACTCTGGAGGAGCTGCAGGCTTCCACAGCTCAAGAGGGACATACCAGCACCAAGTCATCTATTAGTCATGCAAAAACATGAGACAGAATACTCTGAAAAATCTCCTTCAGAGATGACCACGAGCCATTAGGGGATAAAACATAGGTGGAGGAAAGTATTCTGCTCTGATGAGGCTGAAGCCTAACTTTTTAGCAAAGTTTCAAACATTATGTGTGAATGAGAACTAACATTTCACACACCACACATACAGCGCAACATGGTGGCAGCATCATAATTACAGAAGATGTGAGAAGCTTCATCCTCCAGTCAATGAGTCTAAATGCAAATCTTTAAAGTATGGGCTACCCCAACATAGATCCCAACTTAGAAATTGTGGCAAAGCCTAAAAATTGCAGTTTACAGACACTCCATCCAACATGACTATGCATGGAAAAAATGTCTGTTTCTGCATGTGCATAGCTGGTACATACCATTAAAAGACTTGTGGGAATAATTGCAGCAAAATGTGGTTCTAGAGCTCAAGGAAGGTGAACGCACATGTCACATATCTTATATTTTTAATTGTAAGAATAATTCAGAAAAACAAGTAATGTTTCCTTCAACTTCAAAAATATCCACTACTTTATCTGTCCATCATGGAAAAAAAAATCTCAATAATTACAGCTCTAAGTGACAAAATGTGAAAAAGTTCAGGGGGGATAAATAGTGATGCATTAAATTTTGGTCTACCTGTTAAGGCTGAAGCGTTTAAATGAATAGCTCGAATAAACATAAAGGCTATGGACTCCAGGAATGTAAAATGGCAAAGTTGAATTGTGCTGATTAGGGAGGAAGAAAAGAGAAGACCCCCTCAACTCAGCACAAAGCTTGCCAGACCAGCCCCGCTTGGAGTGATTAGTCGAACTAGCAGAGGTGAGGTTAACAGTTATTGACAGGCCAGGCAGGCCTCGGCCACTCTTCACCTCTAATCAGCCTGTGCCTTTAATCAAGCACGAGGCTGGGACGCGATCGCCGAACTACTGAGGAATGGATGGACGATTGAATTACCTCATGACCTGGGTCTGGACTGGAACGCTGACACACTTACCGCTAAATAAATTAAACATACGGAAAGCTAGTCAGACATGATGTGAACATTTGCCCAAGCAATCTGTGCATTCATTCTTTCCATGGTTGTCCTAGCTCCTGTTGTTTCTCAATAAATTAATAGAGTCTGTTGTACTGTAATGTATGTAATTTGATGGGAGGCTGCAGAACAAGGAAGCGGGGAATATCCTGGCCACATCTTTAACCTATTCAGGCAGGATGATGTCATGATTAGAAGAGGAAATTGGGATCCCTCCAGAACCTAAACACCCCAAGGCTGTCGGGCCAGCCATCGAGACGGCTGCAGGGAGGGAGACAGAGAAAGTGTAGAAGAAAAAAAAAGAAAGAAGAGAGAGAATCAGAGAGAGAGAGAGAGAGAGAGAGAGAGAGAGAGAGAGAGAGAAACGGAGGCTTGTGTTGACCCACAGTGTGAAGATCAAAGCAGAGCACCACTTGGCCTGACGAGGAGGGGGGCACACTCCAGGGATGAGTGTGTGCACATAGGTTGCAGTGTGCATATCTGCGCAATGTGGGTCTCATCTAGTCCGCCTCTTCACCGGAGGCCCGTGTCAAATATGCCATGCCATTAAACGTATCTGGTCTCCTCTCATGCGCACATCCCCACACCTCATACACAAACCCATTCAGCAGATCGGACCCTGATGCTCTCCGTGGCTTCCTTCCCTCATGGTGGTGAGACGCCAGAGATGATGAGGTGAAGGAGACAGAGAACAGAGACATGAGGGAAGAGAGCAAAAGATTCCCTTGCATGGCCCCTGAATCACTCTCACATATACAATATGATCACATGTGTGAAATCCCATAATGAATCAGCCACAAGGCATAAGAGAAACAACTGGCTAGTTGTAATGATGAAGGCTTTTTGCCCTTTATTAACTCTTAGTAATAGAAAAAAAAGAGAAAATTCTCTCATACTGCGATCAGTGGAGCAATTATTTCCTCCTTGTCTGAGAACTCAGCTGAGTTGAGCTGGATGAGAGCCAAGACGGGCACAAGGGATACTGTACACATAAACAGCATACAGACGCTGCACTCCAGTCATCTATTCACCCTTTATCATGTCACTTTGACTCCTACTGCAGGAAAACCCCGACTGTGCTTTCCCAGGCATGTTTCCGTTACTTTTCCCAATAGGGCTGATAGTGGCAGTTTATCACTCAGGAGGTTGCGGCCCCGAAACGAACTTTGTATTAGCTGGAAAAAGAAAGGGAGCCTTTCAGAAGTGGATTTTATTGGTGAAGAGTGTCTTGTACTTGGCATCTGTAGCGAGAGCAGACACTGTGGGTGTGGTGTTCAAACTAAAAATTGACGATAAAGCAAATGATCATAGGTTTGTAAATCATTGCACCTTCTGTTGCACTATTTGATCTCCAAAAAAAAAGCCATGCCGTTCTTCAGTTTGTGACCACACGTTGCCCTCAACAGGCACTCACAAATCACCTCCGTGTGGCTCCGGGTCTTCTTTAGTGTGGGTGTGTTGAAACAAGTCTTGCTTCGCCCCGAGGCCAAGATAGCAAGGGGGGAATCGCTTAAAGAGCTTTAAAGGCTCACATTTCCTGTCCTCATCACATAGAATTTGACTTGCCTTATGACCTCCAACACCATGAAATATGTTCTCGCCTCGAACTAAAACAAACAAAGCATAATTCTTCATCAGCATCATCTCAAACGTCCCAAACGGGCCAGAAAAACACGTAGAGGAAAGATGGGGAAAACAGTTTGATGGGGAACCAATTCAACCTTGCAATCACAGGTCCATTTGGAAGAAACATTGCAGGTGTTAACTATATGTAATTTACAGCTCCTCTCGTGCAGGTCATGAACAAGTTGCCTCATTCGTTCTGTAAACACGCCATTCTTTGGCGTCAATGCAGCAATTTTGGACAATGATTTAGGGATAGAGACGCACCTGTCACACTGAAAGCATTTGAGGAAGCATAAACTAAAAACAAGGTCTCGAGTAATTGAACAACTGAAATTCCTTATAAAGCAAGCAAGAAAATCATGTCCTTGTGAAAACTGCACCAGTTTGTCTCGGAAACATTTACAGGTTTAGTTTTTCAATTGTTGGTCTTGCTGAATATTCCTCCTGTCCTCAAACAGAAGATCTAAGCAAGACAAAAGGTGAAATTATTTCCATCCTGCTCAGACCAAGAATACCTGCTGCTTGAGACATTCGGTATGTTGTTGGCTTGGCGAGGCAGCACTGCCACTGGTGGAATAAAGAACAAATGCCTCTCAGTCAGAATCCCAGCAAATTGCCTTAATGATATGGCATTAGCATTAAATAATGTGCACAATATTCCAGTTCAGGTTTGGCTTGTCTTGAGTTGATCCTGAGGCAGGATACTCAGAGCTTTATCCTGCCTGTTCTAAAGGAATCCACCTCCTCAAGATGACATCAGGTTCTGCAAAAGGCTGCTGATGAACCATCTTCTCTATACAGGCATGTTGGACCAGGTCAGCATCTGGCAAAATATACATAACACCAGTTCTTGAGGAACGAAGGTCAAGGGTTTCAAGAAGAATCCGAGTCCAGGTTTGGTCGGTTTACATATTTTAGATTTTGAACCAGAAACTGTGAAATGTAGTTCAGACCTCTTTGAAAAATAACTATGAAATAGTCATTTAGTTCGGTGCCAACAGAAAGCTCTGAAACAGATGTCAGCTTCAGTGTTTATAGTGACAGTCAGTCATAGTTACTGTTACTTTGTCTTTTGTGTTACTTTGTCACTTTCTTTCTACACTGTGGCCAAAATGCTGTGAGACATATTATGCAAAAGTGGAAGTTTTGTTGCCGATATGAAGTTTTTATTAGTAAGACCTGTTTGCACAACAGGGAAACTCATGAGCTGCTCCCTTTCTTCAGAATACGAGTGAGAATATTTCATGGACGTCTGCCCTTGTCGGAGGAACTGGACCCTGCAACATGACTCAAAACATATCGGTGAATTCATTAAAAACTGGTAAAATGATGACAGAAAAAAAATCTGATCGAAACAATGTTGGGTGCTTTAAAAGTTAGATGAGTACAGGAAACCGAAGGGAGTGAGAAATTTTAATGGAGGAAAGTGTACCAGTGTTTTGTAAGACACATTTTGTTTTTTTTGTGTTTTGTTTAATGAGTAAAATGATGCTTGTTTGTCTTTTTAAGTGTAAATAAATCATTCTTTCCAATCCTGAATTAACTTACGAATTATACGTGGCTGTATTTTAAAAGAGTCAATCAGTGACAGGAAAAAGGAATGAAGCAGCATTTTACTTTCATGTACTGCAGTCATGGATCAACTTCAAAAAGTTCTCAAACTAAAAACACTCACTTCGAATAATTATTTCTAGAGTTTCATAAAAAACAGTGAATGCACAAGGAACGCTATTGTTTTTTTAGGACGACATTGAGTTTTAATTTATAAGTTAATACAATAATATTGTGTTACATCATCATAGTTAACCTAGATATATACTTTAAAGTAGGACAACAGCTTAACAATCTCTTAATTTGACTAATTAATCCCACTAAAGGAGATCTTCGTAACTTTGACCAAGTGTATTCAAACTGAAGAGTATTTTTTTTAAACGAAGGTCTATTATTTTGTCAATTGTTCTACTTTTTCATTCAGAAAATACTAAATTTCTAGAAAAGTATGAAACATTGTTTATATATTAGGCCACAAATTGCATCAAGTTTCTTCTCCATTTTCATTAAAAATGAATCTCATTTAAGAAAAGTAAACCCCACTGAGATTAAAGACCTCTATTTCAGGGCTATTGTGTCTAGCAAAATGAAATGTTTTTCTTTGTTTTACTACCCATAAAAAATATCATAGTGCTTCCTTACACTGACTAATTACAGTGCATGTATTCACATTGCTTCACCTTTTCCAGGTAAGATTAGGTTGGTATGCTGAACGTTCTCAGGTTAGAACCCTAAGTTTCTCTGTGCATGTTTATTCTTTTATTTAGTTCAACAGTAGATGGACAGCAAGAAGAGCACAGAGAAAGAGAAGCAAATGATGCAGGGTTGGGAATTGAACCAGGGACAACTGCGTTGTAACCTCTTTATGGTGCGTCTCCTCTACCACTGAGAGATGTGGCGCCTAGTTAAATAAGTAAGATGGAGTCAATGTATTTAAATCCACTAATCAAGCCACAACTCTCTGAATGTCATAGATAATTGTTGTTTTGTTTCTTTATATTTGTGAGAAGGAAGGGATGAACTTTTTTTTTCTTCTCTGTGGTCAATTTCACCCGAGTCTGTACAGATTTGGAGATGAAAATAAGAAGCTTGGCACAGCTCTGGAAGCTATTTACCATCAGAGTTAAATGAACTGAGCTCAGGTCTGGCCCCTGTCAGAATGGTGGAAGGAAGGTGGAAAGAGGTTAAAATTAGTGAGGAACATAAGGGGCCTCAGGTTGGGTGTCAGTCTTGATTATGTGCATTCGGGATTTTGAAAACAGCTTGCAACCAAAAACTTATGCATGGAAAAAGTCAAATCACACAAAATATGATGCTGATGGATGTGTGGAAAAACAGACTTTCCAAAATTAACTCAACTCACACTAGAGATGATTTTTTGGCTGTATTCTGGAAATGACTGGATCAGAGCATGTCTGTATGCAAAGAAAGGGAAAAAAACCCTGCAATTCCTCATTCAGTTTCAGATGAGCGCAATGTTTCTGCAGATCCTGGAAGCTCCTTAACAAGTCTGCGTCGAGGAAGGAGATGGAAAGAGACTCCAACCGAGCACCTTTTTGTCAGAAAATCTGACAACTGCTTTCCGAAAAACGTGGCACGGCTGCCAACTGTAATATCCATCTCGGCGTAAAAATGGGGAGCACTTTAACAGCTAGCTCGTCAAAACTCGCTTGATCTCACACGTGTAGCGATTAGACGACACATTACACCCATTTCAGCGACATCTTTCTCCTGCGTTTTCCTGCTTTCCACCATTTGCAGCTGGAAGAAATGGACTGATTTAACAATTACTAGATGGCTTATTTTTTTTAGACAAATAAGGGTATAAAAAGTAACACAACATACAAAATATAGTCGTGAAAAAGACCATAGCAGCATAGGGGAAGGGGACGCTATTTACATTATGGTGTGAGCACAAATGGTGCGAGCTGTATATAATTAGGCTGCTTTCTTGAAACATTCAGCATTGGTCAAAACAGCAATTACCAATTAATTTTCCCCAGAAAATTAACTAACCCTAACCCTAACCCTAACCCAATTACCAATTAATTTTCCCCAGAAAATTAATTGGTAATTAACTTTTCATATTGCTTTCAAAGTTCTTAAATATTTATGAAAATGTCCACCAAAGGTTTAAGTCTACCAAGACAAAATTAAGTAAATGTATCTACATTTTAAATCCTAGAAACTTTCACAAATGAAGAAAAGTCCTTTTCATAAGCTAAACAGCAGGTTTTCTTCTCTGTGATGGAAAAGTTAAGAAACAAAGAAAAATGATGTAAATGCTACCTGAATGTTCGGGACTCCTCGTCTGGAAATCAAAGAAAAGCTTTTTTTGAAAAATGTGACACAGCTGCCAAATACAATATTGCTCTCCACTCACAAGTGGAGCATGCGTTCAGTCATTAGCCCATCAAAAGCCAGCTTGATTACACTCATCACAATTACAGGAGACATTTCTGCCATTTCTGTTTAATACATGAATCAAATATGAATGGCTTTTCTCTCTAAAGCAGGCAGAGAGGTATGGTGGATGTCTCTGGGAGGAATGTCAAGGTGAAAAGTTCTTTTGAGTTGATTTTATGGAGATGGTTCTACTAAAAGATAAGAGCTGATGGAGAGATGGAGGTGACCCAGTGAGGGCGGATAGGGGGGTGGAGGGGCAGTGACGGAAAGCGCTGACAAGACTGAATGGGGGGTGAAATGAGATAACACATATTTCACTTTGGACTTTGTGGATGATATGAATATCTACATGTATAATAGAAGAACTGCTGCCTTATCTATTGATGCGCTTCTTTAATTTAGATGCACTTCCAGGCTTTATCTTGTGCTTTAATGGTACGATGTTGCTAACGTCCCATTAGCAAGACTGTGCTTTTGCTGAATGACCACTAACTGACTTTGAATGGGGGGTTAAATTAGATAACACATATTTTACTATTAGCAAGGAGTGAATGGAGGAGGTGTGATTAAATACTGGGAGAGTGAATGCTGGAACAATAGACCTGGACTGATGAGTTAATGGGCTGCAGGTGTGAGGAAAGAGAGAGAGGAAGAAGAAGTGACACGTGGGGGGGGGGGGGGGGAGAGAGAAACTATGAAATCAGTCTAACAAGTTAACTAGACATAAGGATCATAAAAAAGCTAGAGGAGGTAAGAAAGGACATAAGAGAAATAACTAAACTCACTAAGAAAGAACTGAAGTAAAAATGGACACAAGACAAATAGTGGAAATAAGAAACTAAGAAACACAAATATAGATCAAACCCAAAACAAACTAAAAAAAAAAGATCCTGACAGTTTCTAAGCAAAACATGGCTAATAAAATAGCTTCTGACTGTTTATATTATTACTTTCAGCATTTGATGATTACATCAAATTAACTAACTGCATAGCATATAATCCATCTCCCAGTGCTGTTAACAGTATTTATCTTTTTAACCAAAACAGCATTTTGGATTAATAAATCTTCATAAAGCTGCTAATGATCAAAACTCTGCCACTGTTGCTGCAGTTTATGAATAAGTTTCCCCTTTTCCCCTCAGCATTCATATGCTCTGGGGACCAGCTTGTCCAAGATGTGGAGGATGCTAGCTCTATTATCTCAGGTGCAGCCATCAAATCCGAAAGTGAATGAAACTGTCACTTAATCAGACAACCAGGCAGTCACTAAGCTTGACTCGTGAAATATTAATCAGTAAGTGCATATCATCTCGCTTCATCAATGCCGAAGGAGGCAGGAGTATTACACAAAGTCAATTATTCATTCCTGAGCCTTTCTCTGTTTCTGACAATGTTCAGCTGTCCAGAACTCTGATTAACTTCACCCCAGTTTGCAGTTGCAGTTCTAGCCTTTCTAATTAGGTGTGATAGTTTTTGTGATTCTGTTTTATTTGGTTGTGTTCATTTCCCTAAAGAGCTTTATCAGTTGTAACATTCTCTATACATTTGTTTTGTTTCTTTTTCTTTATGTCTTTTGTGAACAGACGGTGTTTTTTTTCTCAATTCAATCTCATGAAAGCTATAACTTTACAAGTTATTGATCTTCAATCATCATTTTGAGCCCTTTAACGTTCACAGATGATCTTGGTTCTGTAGAGCAAGCATGGTAAAACCAGATGGCCCAACCCAGGGATATTGAAAAGATATTTTTTAACAATAATCGAAATGTCCAAGGTAATCGATAACTTCTCCTCCAGATCTGATTGCTGGTCAAACTCTGCGAACCAGACAAGTAACTGAGTGACATGAACAACAAATTGCAAATATTGCAGGAACAGGAAGCAAAGCATTGCCCGATACAAGTGGTTTCCTGGACACTCCTCTTATGCACCACAGCAAATTTGGATCCTTGAAGAATTCAAAAGTAAAAGAAATCAAACAAAGGTTGTCCATTTACCAGGGATTGTTTCACTTGCAATAATCAAAGTCCAGACACATGAAACAGGGATCATAGCCAGAATGAATAAAGGCATATTATTTCAGAAGTTTTCCTCTGGTGATTGACTGCACCAAACTTTGTTTATATTTTGCCAAAACATCTAATTTGAAGCTATTCTGCTGCAATTTTAACTACATTTCTAACAGGAGGTATTCTATTTGTGAATTAGCAAATTCTGGAGGATAGAGGTTTTCAAACCTGCTTTAGATGTCAACTTTATTCTAGTGCCGCTTTTTTTTTTTTTTTTTTTGTCGGATTACACAATTTCACCATTGCACTGAATGCTCTGAACAATGACCGATGCCTTAATCAGCCATGCTGTGGTAAAAGAGTTATTGGATTGGTATATGGTAAGCCTTGAGCCCTAAAATCCAAGTAGGGTATGTGGATGGCGCCACTAGTAGCCAGCCAGTCTCTCCCCCACCTCCGCCTTCCTCCTGCCTCCCTTGTGAGGAGCACTCAGAGCCAAGGTCCAGGAATTAGCCCCAGCACCCGGCCAGACAACAGATCAATGGATCCGGTCCTGTATTGATAGGGCCACTTGGGCTCCAGAAGTGCTTGCTAATCCCGCAGTTTATCAGCTGTGCTGGTGCTTGTTACACGGCCTCGGTCAAACGGACAGGCTTGTGGTTTCGGACGCAGTCGTTCCTGTGGTCGTTTCCCTCAGTCCAGCCACATAACGTCCACCTTCAACTGCTTCCATCATTTTCCCAATTTTTTCCCCCTGAACATGGCGTCAATTGCATTACTAAGGGTGTTAGGGCCACAGCTATAGAGTTGCCTTGTTTGAGTTAGGTGTGGCTGCATGGCTGTAACCATATCCAGTGTCCTGCTAAAGGGGCAGGAGGCTGGCTGGCTGGTAGACAGAATGTCTGACTGGAGCGTGGACCATTGATTCTAATGGGCTTTTTAGGGGCGTAATGATGGGAATCTGTTCACGCCTCGCTTGTCACGCCTAATTAACCCCAAGCAACAATAAGTCCTTTCACACTGGATCAAGTTACCACTCTCACCCAATCCCATTACAGCTAGATTTGCTGACTTTAGCAATTCTGAAATGACCTACTCCTGGGCTCATAAAAAGATTGCTACAGAGGCATTTTTGGTCAGACATTTTATAATTTTATTCTGATGTCCTTGGATTTTCTTTGATTTTGTAAATCATACTAAGACGTTTTTAAATTCTCACTTTTTACGTTTGGTTTCAACACAACACAGCCGCCATACACACCTGTTCTGTGAAGACCTCACTTGTATGTTAGATAGAGAGTACTAGTGAACACACAACCTGAAAGGTCAGAGATCAAAGGTGCAAGAACATAGCGCGATGTATGAAACATGGTTTAAGAAGGGAAATGACGTGCTACTGCGGACCTACCAAAACATGGCAATCCACCTAAACTGAAAAACAGGTAATCAGGTTATTCATGTGAAAAGTATCCAGACAGCCATTGTAGCACCAGATTAGTTCCCACAGCTTCATGCTGTGTGGAACCGCTTTACCTTAGCAACAGATAAGACATAGATTGTGGACAAACATTTAACCCTCAAGATTTGTGTAACTGCTCTGAGCATACTCCAAAATAATAGCATAACATGTTATTATGCTAAATACATTGTATGTTACACAACTTTTCAGACTGGGTAAAAAAAACAGATGAAAACCATTGGAAGTCATTTTACCATCCACTCCAAAATCTTTCCCAACCTGTGTTAATCTACCACGTAAAAAAACGTAAAATTGTAATAAAATTGTTCAATTAATTTCTCATTAAAGACACTGTATGAATAAAACACTCAAACAGACGTCCAAAATATATCCAGGATCTTTCCTTTTTTTTCTTATTGGTCACTATTCATAGATCAATAATTCAATTTTAAACGCTGTGGATCACACTTTTAAAAAATTACGGATTGTACACAGTGACTAAATTGACAGTGACAGAATTGGATCAAAAATGTTTCCACTCATTTCTATGAATAGAGGCAATTTAAAGAGTTGTTCTTTTTAAATTTGTCACAGAGTTGATGGAGAAAAGATGTGCCACCAGGCATTTACTAATTGCTGGCTTAGGATGGATTCAGGCTGTTTAGTTTTGTGTACACATTGGTAATCCTGTGTACATGCAGCCACACATTACATTCGCAGCTCAACTCACCTGTGAGGTTAGATTGAGTCGCTCCCCTTTAAGCCGGGCGATGGCTATCTATCAGGTGTTTGACGGAACTGACAGAGAAACGGTGTGCACAACCTTTCTGTCGGGTGCTGTTTGTGTACACATGCTTTTAGCCAGCCACTTAAATGCCAGAATTATGTCTCTGAGGAGATAATTGCAGGGTGGACGTAGACAGCCTTTGGTTCATGTGCGTGCGTGTGTCTGCGTGCGTGTTCGACTCAAACGATCCATGCACTTTTTGTCAACCTTTACCTGAGCGGCTGCTTTTGTCTCAGGGCCCCTGTGTCTCTGTGTAGTCAGAAAGGGAGAATAGACAGAGTGTATACTTTTGTCTGAGTAAAGGTGCAGTGTGTGGGTTGGACATTACTTTGGCAATGAGTCGTGTTTGTTCTATCCAACATGAATGCCGTCTAAAGCTGGGGAGTGTCTGTAAATATTGATCTGTCTGTTACTGCACGAAGCACTCTGGCACAGACTAATTCACTCTCTGCGTTTTCTCTTAATATCTTCTTCTATATCATTTGATTTGCTTGACAAGGAGAGAACCGTTCAAATATGAGAAATAAGAGACGTACATTAGGTCAGCCTAAACTGAGATCGGACGTGAAATTCAGTGACAAGAAAGAACAAATTATTACTTAATCCCTAAGCATTAAAGCAATGTTTCAAAACATATTTACCTTCAAGTCGTCTCGTACATTTTCAGTTTGTTACATTTAGGCAGGTTAAGAGATGAATGAGTAGGGTAGACTTTCTGTGTGCGCTTCATTGTTGGCACTGCTCAGTATCATGCTACTGCTGTATGTCATCTGACCTTACACTAACCGTTCTCAAAAACAGGTCTTGTGATAGCAGAAAAGACAGAAACGACTGCCCCTTTTAGAGGTCCTGACCGAGTCTTCAACCCTTAATCGTTATGAGTCAGGATTGGAAAAGACTCAGAAGAAAGAAATATAAGGCATGACAGAGGAGATACTAATTCATAAGGCTCTGCTGCCATCGTTTAGCTTTGTTTTAATAGGCAGCCGGCTGTGATTTAGAAAGGGATGGGTTATAGGTAAACACTAAAGCAGATCATGAAAGGGACTGGCTCGGTGAGGGTCAGGTTTGTTTCTGTGTGATCGCTGCCTGTGTTTGTTCTAAAACCTCTGCAGGGGTTGACTCGTTGTGCATGGTTTCACTGTAAAGCAATTATACTTTGGAGATGAACTGTCAGAGTCCTATGTGCTGACAGGCAATCGCAGGAACACAGAGTAAAGACGGTGCCCTCATCCCAAAGTTCACATGGCGCCTTGAACATAGCCCTGAGGTGCTGTGATCAGTTTGGGGCCTTGATGACTTTACTTGTGTTCGTCTGGGCTATGTCCAACAGATGGCCCTGATAACACAACTTGTCTTTCTCCAAGCCTTTCATTGGCCTGTCTGGTTGGATGCCTGGGGTTGTTGAATCACACCTACCATGACAATTTGACACTGAAAAACTATAAACCACTTTACAGTATTTGAGTCAGGTTTGGAGAGTCATATATTGGATATTTTCATGCTTGTCTGAATCTAAAGAGGTCCTAATGAAGACAAAAGCATGAACATTATTTTTGTGCGAAATGCCAATGGTGTTTGGTGTCTATTCTAAAATAGAGATGATCAAAAGAATTTACACAGTGATTAAAACTGTGATATAGCCCTTTATTTTAGCTCCCATTAAATTTTGCAAAGCAGATAGAATATAATAAATACAGTATTTGTCCCAATAGGGAAATGGGTGAACGCATGACACTGGTCATTTACACAAACAAAACAAAAAATACTCAACTAACACATGGAGTCTCCTTCAAAACACAACTAACTGCAGACAGAATCAACAACAACATTTTTTGCTGAGAACAGCTTCTGTGCTTGTGACTCAATCATCCACTAAGGTCATCCAATTTCTGAAAGTACAATAAATACATAATTGATCACAACATGTTCTCATAAAAGAAACATAAATGTTCTACCAGTTAAAAAAACAAAACAAAACAAAACACACACAAAAAAACGGTTGCTTCCACATGTTTAAGCACAATTGCTTTTAGTACAAAGGACTGTTTTGTTCTGTTTTATTCAGAGGGCTGTGTAGCTGCACCTTTTGAGGGTGGCAGTTTGAGAGCAGTAACAAGTAGATCCTTCTGATCAACAAGAACATTTTCTACCATATTAAAAGATCTCTGCTTAGGGACGAGTTCTAAATCATCCACACTAATTCCCATCAGCTTCCTGGCAATACCTACTGTTTTCCTCAGGCTGCTGTTTCGTGTTTCTGTTACGCCACCAAACCAGTACGTAATGCAACTATTTAAAGGATTTGCCACTAAAGTGCTGTAGGACATGCATAGAATTTTACAGTATAAAACCAGCTTTTTCAGAGAGTGAAGTCTTTACATCGCTTAGCAACACGTGATCTCGTCAACATATGTGTTCATAGCTGCTTGAAAAGCCTGAATAAATCACATTGCATGTTTTAGTTACTTTTTGTATCTTGTAGAAACTTAACTTTTTAACTCGTGTCTCTGTTTACTTAGTCTTTGTTTTAAAGGCCTCATTAGTACAAAATTACCTTATTGAGTCAGTTACTCAGGGCATTTCCATGCAATGACAACATTCATATTCAAGAGTGTGACCTGTTAGCACATTGTAGCTCAGTCCACTATCCAATTACTTGGCAAATCTCCACTTAGTATAAAAGTCTTGCACGTTGAATGTTTCTAAATAAGCAACTTAAATTTTCATATTTCTGTTGCAAAATAATACAAAAAAATGTGCTTAAAAGAAAATTGGGAAACTGAAAGTAGACTTGGGAATCCTGAAATCAAGTAAGAATTGCATGGTTTGGAATAAAATGTTAGATGAACATGTCTATAAAAGAAACTTAAACATCAATATTTTGTCTCAGAAGTTTAAGAACTAAACACTTTAGTTAGCAAACAAACATATTAAAGATGTATTTAAATAATATCCAGAGATGGTAGCTCCCCTGGTTCACTTGGTGATGATAGTATATTTTTGCTACGTTTTTCCTCGCTGCAGCCTCTGTTTCCTGTTGCCTCGACTCCACGCTCCCTGCTTTCAGAACCGGTGAGCCTCACACAATGTCACCGGTTGGGCATATTGCAGCGTTACAGGTTTGAGCGACCTTTTGTGGCAGCTATCTGACCCTGTGTCTGGCAACGACCCTCCGTTACTGTTATGCTTTCACATTCCAGCCTTTCGAAGTCCCGTCGTAAAAATGAGTCATAGCCTGGAATATTGTGGATAGTAACTAGTTGCTTTCAAACTTTGGGTTAATCTTTTCACTAGCTGCTTCTTGGAAAAGTGCTGTACTCCTTTAATGCATCTGTAAATGCATTAAAGCATTAAACAACCTGCTGGGTTGTTTTGTAATTTGTAGTGAAGTTACTCTCTCTCTGGTTTCATAGCTACATGGTAATTGTTGAGAATGCATCTCTGGCCATTAAGCCCCAGGGTTAAAAAGCTTCTGAAACATCTTTGTATTTTGTTGCATTTGACAGTCAGGGTCATCTTGATGGCTGATCTCGCCATTGCTTGGACCGTGCTTGAACAGCAAATATGTGTATTGAAACTCATCACTCCAAGCCACCCGCAAACACTGAGCAGGGCTGCAGTGACAGATAGCAAGACAAGCCCCGACGCATCGCATTTTCTGTCGTGATGTGACACCTAATGAGTGATCTCCGAGAAATACAAAAACAGATGCACTTGTGAGAAAGCTGGGCCTGAAGGGTCTCAAAATAAGGAGAGAAGAGTATTTTTTTTCCACTAGCGTAAGAAAGAAAAGAAGAACAAAGCGAGTCCCATAAATCGTCCCAGAAAGTTGTGTTCCCTTCAAGCCTCCATACTGCATGTTTTGAATTTTGTGGAAAGAGTTTCTCTTTTTGTTTGCACAATGTTTTAAACATTCAGCCGTGCTGTCGGGCCAATTTAATTTCGTCAAAGCCTTCTCTTTGATTTTTATGTTTAAAAAGTTGTGTTTACGTGTCCTCACCCAGTTTCGCAGCGGGAAGGTTGGAATTAGGAATATCAACAAGTCTGTAAGTAGCGTGTTAAAAAGCCGTGGATTATGATTTTGTTTATTCACGCTGGGTTTTTACTCGTTCACACTGCTGTGCCTGAGGCCTGTTTGGCTCTGCAGTGATGAGGTTAGCAACTGGTCATGTCTCTGCAATGTTTCACATGATGTAGCTGGTGTGAATAGGCCTGTTTGTTGGGGGCTCAGCTAGAAATGGATTCTTTGTCAAATTTGGGGAATTTTGGAGAAGAGAGCACAAACCTAAATGTTACACCAAAACATTTGTGCAAATGATCTGCAAAGGTTAAAAAAAAATACCCCAAAAATGATTTTGAAATTTACTGGCTTTTCAGTTAGTAGTACTGCTGTAAGCTCTTCGTAATTAGTAAAAGATTTCCACTTGAACACTACTTAAAATGCAAACTAATTTGGTTTAGTCTTTTGCAACCTCTAACAGGTTTTTCTCTCATGTTGTCTTGTATTTGTCTTAATCCATTTTTCCATCCATTCTGACTTGCTGCCCTGTTCGTAGAGAAGACAAGCATCCCCACAGCATGACGCCACCACTGTGTCACCGTGAAGCCCTTTGTTTGCATATGCCACATTTTTCAAATATAAAACATGTTGAAAATAAACTATAATTACTCTACAACTTCATGATACACAGCATCTTTGTTTTGCTCTTTTACATAGAATCCAAACAAAATACATTGCTATTGGTTGTCATGTGACGAAGCATATGTATACTTTTAGAGGGCACTGCAATTGTTTTCTCCTTCCCCTTGTCAGAAGAGTTTAAATTCTCGGTGTGTAGACATTGTGGTTACAATTCCCTTGTTGCAGTCCTGATCAATCTTTTCAGTTTTACTTTGTAACCCAAGACTGTTCTGCAGTCAGCAACATTACCTGCCTCCCCACCAACCCTTTGAGTCCAGCTGGCAATCAGTCCACCTGACACAGGGGAGATGAATATCAAATGCTTTGTTTACCACCACAGGTATTATTGCTTCTGCGGTTAAATTTTGAACCGCATTGCCTGGCAAGCCAATTTTTGGGAGGTATTTACACTTCTGTTTGTTCCGGTGTAGAAGAATTTGTAGTATCTCTTATATGTTGTCCAAGACTTTAGGCCATTTTACAAAAGCATGAATTTATAAATTCCAGTTTTTGTTTTTACTCAACTTCAATTATAAAATGGGCGGTTTTTAGATTTTAGCACTGATATGTTGGTGGATGTGCCTACAGCATACCATTTTGCATACACTACATTGTCCTAAAGATCACCAGTCATTAGTGTAATGAGTTCAATCACAGCAGACAAGCTTTGTCCAGAAGCTACAGCTAGTTACGAGCTACACAAAGTAACCTTTTGCTACCCTCTAGCCCTCTTAACAATAGCCATATCTGCTTAGCTTATCTCCCTTCAAAGACACTTCTTCACTGAATGTAAACTGTATTTGTTAAAGCATGTAGCTGTCAAAGCAACTTAGCCACCAGCCTCTCAGACAAAGCCCTGGGGAAGCTGTCCTTTCTGGGCCAATGAAGCCAGATTTTGTTTTCGGGCCTTGGCCATGCTAGCATGTTTGTAGCTGGATAAAACGATGGGTGGCATACATTTACAAAGTTTTTTTATGCCTTTTTTTTAAACACAATTCAAAGTAAACTTGCATGGTTTTAAAAAGTGAAAGCTGAGTTTCAAATTTGATGGCGCTTACATCTCGAGATAAATTTAAGGTAATCTACTTTTAAAAGTGGTGAGATGAGTGCCAACGATGATCTGCATCTGTGTGGAGAGAGCGGGATTTTTGTGGTTTGAGGATGATGAACATTCTGTGGTTGCTGAACTTTGTCTCAAAGACAGACAGAGCCGTGGATCTCCAAGTGGCTTTCACTCGAGACCTTCTATTCAGCAGCAGTGAAATACATTTTCTGCACTTGAACTGAAGTATGTTTTATATAAGGTTTCATGCAGTTGGATGTTTTTGCACATTAAGGGCCAGGTTGGTTCATAACTTCAGCATTATGGGAGCCAAGGAAAATATCACATTCCTCAAAGATTTTGTGCCACATTTACATAAAAAGCATCACACATTTGCTGCTAATTTGTCAAGTGTAAATCTCGTACCACAAGTGCTCCATTTAATTCAGATCTTGTGACTCTGGAGCCGATTTGAGTTTAATAAATTCATTGCTATGCTCATCAAGTTGGAAATGGTTTAAGCTTAGTGACATTATCATTATCTTGATAGAAGTAGCCTGTGATTGTAAACGTAGGAACATAAGGGAAGGCCCAACTTGTTCCAACTAAAACTCCATCCACACTACAACACCACCAGCCGAGACTTTCTGCGTTGAAAAGTAACTTCAAATAAATGCTTTAATGTTGTTTACACCCAGTTCTGACTATACCATCTAAATGCGCTAAAACTGTGACTTGCCAGACCGGACAACATTTTTATAATCTGTTATTATCTCATTTTGGCATTGATTTCCTTCTGAAGTCATTTAATGCAGCTGGTAAATATATCTTCAGTTTACCTGGATAAGTTCAGCTCTTCCTTTTTTCAACATTTATAAATTGCATGCAAAACAGACAAAACCATTGAAAAACAGACAGAACAACACAGACAACATGCAGTCTAATACAACTATATATTTTACCACAAAAAAAAAGCAGCACATGTTTCACATGTTAAATTCATGCTGTTTCCTGAGCAAATTTTTTTCTGGCAGTTTTTTTTTTTTTTTTCTATCCTGATCTCTTGCAAGAACAGGTGTTAGCCAGCTGATTTGTTACATGGATTAGGGCAAGTTTGTGAAAGATTGCCAGTGAAGGCTTAGAGGTTGAGATTACACATATGGGCAGGGTCAGAAATAACAGAAAATTCACACTCAAATCTGGATGAAGCTCTACGAACACGATGTAACTGAGGAAAGATATGTTCTATGTCCAGGTCCTTGTACCTAGTTTCACAAAAAAATCAAAAGGTAAAGGTCAGTGTAATTTATAATTTTATAATATAGGTCTATTATTATCATTGCAACAAGCATAATAAAAAATAACCTACAACTGGACACAATAGCTTCATCCCCCTGTATAGTCTGTTGGCAAATGTTCTAATAATTTTAAATGATATGCCAAAATGGCTCCTGTGTCACAATTTCTCTTTTACAGATTTTATTTTCCTTCTCACTGTTATAACGTTTTCCTTAACTTAAGTACTTTATTGGTAGTTTAAAGTAGAAAAAAAATTATAATATTCTTATAATATTATACAGAATCTACAAAAACTCTGACATAAATTTCACATTTTAGAGTATGATGACTATGCTGCTCGACACACATTTTCCCTGGTCTTAAAAGTTAATTTATCTGAGAATATTTGCACAATGTGTCTTTCCAACGGATTGCTTCCCTTCATCCGCTTTGGCAAGGCAGTACTTGGAATCTATGCTACCAGTGTGCCAGCGAGGAATGTCAATTAAGTCACTGGTTTTCTAGTTCCAAGTTGCAGATAGTGTTGTAACCACTATAGACTATAAATGTGGTATTAAATAAAATAAATGTCAGTTTAATAATCATTGGCTTGAAGTTGCTGGATAGATAACACAGAGGTCAGAACATGTAATAAAGAGCAAGATCTAGGAAAAGTGTATAATCTTTGTACGATGATCAGCCTATGTGGTAGAAGCTTCACAGAGTCTCCATGCACACTTCTCCTTGAGTTGTCAAGGTAGCATCACAATGCTCTGGGAATCTCAGCGCTCTTCTGCCTGTTTGCTCTCAGACAACTTATTCAAAAACCTGCCTATTTCCTCCGGAGCCTTACCTATTTCCTGGAACCAGTTAGCAGAGCCTCTGGTTCTTTCTCCTTGCCACATCCTACTCCTCTCTAACCAGTTCTCTACTCTCTCCGATAGGTGTCCCCTAAAACAAAGGATATGTATTGTGAGCAAACCATTTGCCTTTTCTACTTTGTGTTCCCTGAGTTCTCTCTGCACGTGGGTCAAGAAACTAAATATAAAAACGACATGATTAGGCATCCCTGAATATCCTGAAAGCTTTGGACCGGCCTACCCAAAGTCTGGACCTAAATCTTATTGAGATGCTGAATTATGACCTAAAAAAAAGGTGTTTATGCTCCATAGCAATATCAAACACTAACTTATTGCAAATGCCATGGTAAAGGTAGTAGCTGTGGCACAGCTTAGTGTTCACCTTAGAGGTCAAATGTTTTTACACATTTTGTTTTGGACAGTTTTTTTTACATATTTGTTGAAATTGTCACCATGTTGTGACATAACAGGAGACAATCTGTGAAAAAAATTGAGCTCCTCTGTTTCCTTGCTGTAGCCTTACAGCCTTCTACATAAATACAATGTTCCTGGTCAGAAAGAACCAATGAGAGAGAACCAGAAGGAAGGTCTTAGCGCTGTCAATAATTCTTGTGTACTTGCTGCTTAATGTTCTAATGGGGCAAAACAACTTACAGTTACAGGAAAAGAGTTTATCGGAGTGTGATTGACTGTGCCCTCCTTCTGGCTCTGATTGGCAGTTTCTGACTACATGGCTTATTTCTGCAGATGAAATACGCCATATTACGTCTAATACAATTCAACAAATCTCTAAAAAATCATATAGTTTATAAATTTATAAATTGCAGCTTTAATGAATTAAATCTTCTAAAATAACTGTTTGCTTTCAGAGTGAATCCTTTATGTAAATTCAGTGAAATAGATAAGCTGTTTTAAAAGATCAGGACATGAGTGAGAATGCCATGAAGCAGGCATATTAACACTGAAAAAAAAAACCAGAAGAAAAAAACAAACAAACAAGCATAGCCACACTTGTTTTGAGTCATTGATATAGCAATGTTCTTCTTCTCTGGCCTGCAGTTGGATCAATATTATTAGGGTACCTAGTGAAATAATGTCAGTTTATTTCATCCAATTGTTTGGCTTGTGTCCACATAAGCTAATGCCAGTGGCTCTGCAGAGTGTCTTAATAAGAGGCTGCAGTCAAAGAGGGTCAATATCCACATATTACTGGGCTCTAACAGAGCCGTAGACAGTCACAATGAGACAGGATCAGCAAGTCTGCAGCACCTGCCGCTCTCTGCACGAGTCCATGCTCACAGCCAAGGACGAACAAACAAACACAGATAAATACATGCACTAAGATTTTCAAACACATACGCACACGCACGCACACGCACACACTACAGAGCTCAGTCACAGCTTAATTTAATCAAGTGCGATGGCTAGCTCGATTAATAAAGCCAGCTATTGACTTCTAATTGGCGCCGCTCTGCTCTGCTAATTTCCTGGGACAAAATTACACTAATGCAGTTTGCCTGATGGAGTACTTATAGTTGGCTCCCAGGAGAGGTAGCCCTGCAAGGCGGCTAGATAGCAAGGTTGCAGAAAGAGAGAAAGAGGAAAAGAGGGAGGTGGGGGTCTGAGGAAGGCGTGGCATCAAGGAAGAGGTGTGTTCAACTTTGATAAAGATCGCAGGCTGTTGTTCCAGTGTGGACCATTTTCTAATCAGTGGCCTTCTGTCTTTGGAAATGTCATCCATGCTGGTGTAGCTTTACTGTCTGAGCGAGAGAGAGAGAGTGGGAACTGGAGGGAGTGGAGTATGAGACAGCTCTGGCTGCTGACTTTCACTAGTGGAGTGTAACACTAGCCACCTGTCTGCTCACTAATGAAGTCTCTTCGAACCGCTCACTTCCACCCTTTCAGTACTTATATGCTCAGACAAAAAAAAATAAATAAAAAAATGCTCTAACCACATTAGATTTGCAAAACAATCCACAGAGATACAGACCACAGTTAGGGGAGGGTGTGAAAAACGTAAATTGTTTTCACACACATGAATTTTGGAAAATGAGTCGAGAGTCATCCTTTACCATTGTTCTTGTATGTCTTTCAAGAGATGCACAATCTTACTAGTGAAATTTATCCCTCATAACAATATATGCCAACTATGTTGACATTTTATTTACTATACATTTTATGGCTTAAATTTCATTAGCACTGCAGCACTAAAGCTGCAGTACCTTGCAAAAATATTCAAAATCTTTAAAGTATGATGGTGGATAATTATAAAGTGGATTGGAAATGTTACATTGTTATAACATAACCTACTCGGAGCTTGGATTAGTTTATTCTTTTAAAAGTGTTTTTGTATTTATGTTTCTACATAAATGTAGAAATTTATGTTTCCACACCCAGACCCTTTATGATGGACACAAACTTTGAATCTGGCGTTCCCTCGCCCGGACGCGGGTCACCGGGGTCCCACTCTGGAGCCAGGCCTGGATGTGGGGCACGATGGCAAGCGCCTGGTGGCCGGGCTTTTAACCACGGAGCCCGGCCTGGCTCAGCCCGAAGAGGAGACATGGGTTCCCCTTCCAATGGGCTCACCACCTGTCGGAGGGGCCAAAGGGGTCGGGTGTTGTGTGTTACAGGCGGCGGCCAAGGGAGGGGACCCTGGCGGTCTGATCCTCGGCTGCAGAAACTGGCTCTTGGGACGTGGTGGAACGTCACCTCCCTGGTGGGGAAGGAACCAGAGCTAGTGTGCGAGGCTGAGAGGTTTCGGCTAGAAATAGTGGGCCTCACCTCGACACATGGCTCTGGTTCAGGAACCAGTGTCCTTCAGAGGGGCTGGACGTACTTCCACTCTGGAGTTGCCCACGGCAGAGTGGGCCTACTTGTTGCCCCCCATCTTGGCGCCTGCACGTTGGGGTTTACCCCGGTGAACGAGAGGGTAGCCTCCCTCCGCCTACGGGTGGGGGACGGGTTCTGACTGTTGTCTGTGCTTACGGGCCGAACAACAGTTCAGATTACCCACCCTTCTTGGAGTCCTTAGAGGGGGTACTGGAGATGCCCCTCCTGGGGACTCCCTTGTTCTGCTGGGGGACTTCAACGCTCACGTGGGCAATGACAGTGAGACCTGGAGGGGCGTGGTTGGGAGGAACGGCCCCCCCGATCTGAACTCGAGTGGTGTTCTGTTGTTGGACTTCTGTGCTCATCACGGTCTGTCCATCACGAACACCATGTTCAGGCATAAGGGTGTCCATACGTGCACTTGGCACCAGGACACCCTAGGCCGCAGTTCGATGATTGATTTTGTCGTCGTTTCATCGGATCTGCTGCCGTATGTCTTGGACACTCGGGTGAAGAGAGGGGCGGAGCTGTCCACTGACCACTACCTGGTGGTGAGTTGGCTCCGGTGGTGGGAGAGGAAGCCGGTCAGACCTGGCAGGCCCAAACGTGTAGTGAGGGTCTGTTGGGAACGTCTGGCGGAGTCCCCTGTGAGACGGAGCTTCAACTGCCACCTCCGGCAGAACTTTGAACACGTTCCGGGAGAGACATTGAGTCTGAGTGGACCAAGTTCCGTGCCTCCATTGCCGAGGCGACTTATCAGAGCTGTGGCCGCAAGGTCGTTGGTGCCTGTCGCGGCGGCAACCCTCGAACCCGTTGGTGGACACCTTCGGTGAGGGATGCTGTCAAGCTGAAGAATGAGTCCTATGGGGTCTTTTTGGCCTGTGGGACTCCAGAAGCAGCTGATGGGTACCGGCGGGCGAAGCGGCATGCAGCTCGGGTGGTCGCTGAGGCCAAAACTCGGGCGTGGGAGGAGTTTGGAGAGGCCATGGAGAAAGACTTCCGTACGGCTTCGAGGCGATTCTGGTCCACCATCCGGCGTCTCAGGAGGGGGAAGCAGCACCAACACTGTTTATAGTGGGGATGGTGGCTGCTGACCTCGACTCGGGACGTTGTGGGTTGGTGGGCGGAATACTTTGAAGACCTCCTCAATCCCACCAACATGCCTTCTGTTGAGGAAGCTGAGCCTGTGGACTCTGGGTTGGGCTCTCCAATCTCTGGGGACGAGGTCGCCGAGGTGGTCAAAATGGGGGGTTCTCCGGGAGTATGGGGTACCGGCCCTTTGATACGGGCTGTCAGGTCCCTGTATGACCGGTGTCAGAGTCTGGTCCGCATTGCCGGCAGTAAGTCGGGCTCGTTTCCAGTGAGAGTTGGACTCCGCCAAGGCTGCCCTTTGTCACCGATTCTGTTCATTACTTTCATGGACAGAATTTCTAGGCGCAGCCGAGGTGTTGAGGGGATCCGTTTTGGTGGCCTTAGGATCGCATCTCTGCTTTTTGCGGATGATGTGGTCCTGATGGCTTCATCAGATCGTGATCTGCGGCTCTCGCTGAAACGGTTCGCAGCAGAGTGTGAAGCGGCCGGGATGAGGCTCAGTGCCTCCAAATCCGAGGCCATGGTCTTGAGCCGGAAAAGGGTAGAGTGCCTTCTCCGGGTCAGGGGGGTCGTCCTGCCTCAAGTGGAGGAGTTTAAGTATCTGGGGACCTTGTTCACGAACGAGGGAAGAAGGGAGCGGGAGATCAACAGGCGGATTGGGGCGGCGTCTGCCGTGAAGCGGCGCTGTACCGGTCTGTCGTGGTGAAGAGAGAGCTGAGTCAAAAAGAGAAGCTCTCGATTTACCGGTCAATCTACGTTCCCACCCTCATCTATGGTCATGAGCTTTGTGTCATGACCGAAAGAACGAGATCACGGATAAAAGCGGCCGAAATGGGTTTCCTCCGCAGGGTGGCTGGGCTCTCCCTTAGAGATAGGGTGAGAAGCTCGGTCATCCGGGAGGGACTCAGAGTAGAGCCGCTGCTCCTCCACGTCGAGAGGAGCCAGTTGAGGCTCGGGCATCGGGTCAGGATGCCTCCTGGACGCCTCCCTGGTGAGGTGTTCCGGGCACGTCCCACCGGGAGGAGGCCCCGAGGAAGACCCAGGACACGCTGGAGGGACTATGTCTCTCGGCTGGCCTGGGAAAGCCCTGGGGTTTCCCCGGAGGAGCTGGAAGACGTGGCTGGGGAGAGGGAAGTCTGGGCCTCCCTTCTGAAGCTGCTGCCCCCGCGACCCGATTCCGGATAAGCGGAAGAAAATGGATGGATGGATGGATGGATGTTTCTACACCCACATGGACCAAGAATTGACCACTTTTCCTACTTTTTAAGAAAAGCATCCCCACAGAATGATGCTGCCAACATTACGTCTTACAGCAGGGTGATGCTGACTTCAGGGTGATGTTTTGACACATATGTATTGCATGTAATTTTTTAAAAATTCTGTTTTTCTGTTTGTTTATCATTTAAAATCCCAATGAAAACACTTGACTTTGTGGCTGTAGAATAAATACATTTAAAAGAGCAGATATTTTTTTGTTTTGTATTTTTTTCACTTATTTTTGCATGAGCATAAACATACCAATGTTATCACCAAAGGTATTGAACATTTATACCAAAACCTGTAAAATTAAATATGTATATTTTTTAGATTTTTCATTATATTGTTTTGAACTATATCCCTTTAAGCATAATCTCATTTCATGCAACTCACACAAACACTGAATTACACCCACACACATGCACAGACCATGTTGACACTGTTTGCACGTAATTAATTTTTTAAGGCCTGCTGACAGATTATCTTGTGAATTTAGCACTATCTGCGACTTTGCTCCTAATCCATATTTTAATCTATGTTCAAATGATAGTAAATCTTGTGTTGCATTCACAATCCCTTAGCAGCACATACAGTAATCCCCAGTTGACACTGATCTTGGAGACCAGCAACACCTGTTCTGTCTTAAGACTCAAGAAAAAAACACAAGGGACTCTTTTACCCACTTTTGAACCCCCATCTATTTAAACATTTTAGAACCATTCTTTAGATCTTCTTATTACAACGGAAAAGCATTTTATTTAATATGCTTCAGTACTGAATGATGCACATTCTGAAGACGTCAAAGCACAAACATAGAAACAGTTTTCATTTGTGCTGCCTCTATAAATCTGTGTATCTAATTAAAATGAATATTTAAAATGTCAGAAAAATATTATGCCTGTGCTCATTAAATCACATTAAAAATAATGATATGTGTTTGGATTTTACAGTGATACTGTTCTGTCTACATAAGCAATGAATAAAATACTTAAAGTAACAAATTAGTGAAGCACAGTGCTCTTATTGAGGTAGTGAAAGTTGAAACTCAAGCATTGTTCGCTCTTACCATCTTTAATATTCTCACTCATGTCCTGGATTGTCTCAAGTTGTTATGAACGAGTGTTAAGATCCGGTATTAAGAGACAGATTGGTGTTTCTTTGATGCCCTAGATTACCAGTAATCTTATCTTCTTTAGATTTGAAAAAAAAAAAAAAAAAAAATCTGGTATGTATCATGCCAATAGGGATTTACTATTGACATCAAACCCCAGGAAAATCAAAAACATACCCTTTGTACAGTGGTGGAGGGGCGCAAACGAGATTTAGAAACTTTAATCATATTTCATTTCCTGTCCTGTGTTTTCAAGTCTGCAAATTAAAAGCTGATTACACACAACAAAAAACTCTGCCTGCTGAAAACATGTTATGGGTGTTTTGGGGGGGAAATAAGATCAAATAGGCCTAAAGCATATGAAAGCTGCAATCTATTTATTGTTTAAAGTAGTATCTATTAATATAAGAAATGCAGTCACCATTGTTTGTGTTAATTTAATCTGCCTGCAAGCTATAGATTAGGTAGAAGAATTTATAAAGTCAAGTTTATTTTAAAGCACATTCCTGCAAAAAGGCAGTTCAAAGTGCTTTACATCAGAAACATAGTACAGTAACCAATTGTTAATTGCTAAAACATTTTTGTTAAAACTCAACAAAATCATCAAGATTCGCTATACATTTATTGATCAATGTTCCAGATATTTTGAATCAACGGCAGCATCCTGGTTTCCAGTTCCTTAATTTAAATGAACTCAGGTTTTAGCTGGTTTGCAGTTTTCTGAGATGCTTGTTTCACATTGGTGGAGGATTAAAAAAACCCTCAAAGCTGCTTCTGCCTGTTTGGTTCTGATTCTGGAGATGCAGAGTAGACTACAACTAGAAATCCCGAGTGGTCTTTAAGGTCGATATAATAATAGATCTTTCATGTGTTTTGGTGTTAAGCCATTCAGTGATTTAAAGACCAACAAAAGTATTTTAAAGCCTATTCTCTAAACTACAGGGGATACAATTCATGCAGATTTAAAATATGTATTAAACGTAAGATTTAGAGTAAATGAAATAAACACAAGAGGTACAGAAACACACACAATGCATGATCTTGCACGTAGTCTTACTCACACACACACACACACACACACACACACACACACACAACCCAAAGGTCCTCCTTGAATCTAGTCCAAACACACACACTCTCAATTAGCCGGGGCCGCCAAGGCGACGTCAACGCGAACTTCTAAACAATAGGCACAGGGGATCCATAAAGCACAAGGAGGAAACATGAGCTAATACCACTATTCCAATTAAAGAAACATTTGTTGCCTCTGACACCTAAATGTGATTCTCCACAGCTGTGGCGTGCTCCAGTACAATAGTAGGTCTGCGAGGGCAGGGTTTGTTGTATTGTTGGCCACCGATTGTGTGAAAGGTTGAGTCAGGCCCAGACCCGGTCTCCTGAGAGGAATGCTTCATCACAACAGAGGAGACCTTTTGTTTTCCCTTTTCAAAGGATTTCCAGCACTCCCTGCTCCAATCTTAGCCTCCTTCATAAAGACACGGAAAGTTCAAGTGGATGGTGATGAAGCACATAAATTTAACTCCGTGGTTGTAATGTTCACTAGGCATTGTTGTAATGTTGTGAAATCTGCTGGTGGGACAAGTCAGGAAAAAAAAATAACAAAAAACTTTCATGTGTTTTTGGGAAGAAGCTTTCTCATGTTGTTAAAATGTTGACATTTATACTGTATCTGGACAGTTTCAATGTAATGCTTGATTATATAATTATTCAGAGAGAGAGAAATGTTATCACCTATTGTGTTGGGTATTGTCTGTAGTGGTCTATAGTTTCTGTAACAGTAGAGGTCACTCTTCTCTCCTTCCTTTATAAACAGAGCCCTGTAACAGACATGTGAGCTTCAAAAGACATACACACAAAATGCACAAAACTAATCCAACATTTTAGGGCATATAAATATAATTATTATCAGCAAAAAAGTTTTTTTTTTTCAGTTTATGCTTGTAGGTCACTATTGTTCAGTTTTAATTATTTTTCCCAAATTAGAAACTTTATAAACAAAATTGTGAAATAATTTGCTTGATTACGTTATTTGTGTGATGGCAAACTTTGATATCAGAGAATAACACAATGTCCAGCTGACAAGGTCTTCATCTTGAACTTAAAAATATAACTTGAAAATGTATGCATCATTTTATCCACTAAGGAGGAAGAAGCCAGAAAAGAAAATGTGTCTTGAAAACTCAAACCAGCACAGCTCTGTGCCAATGTCAGAAATTCACCTCAGGAAGACAAACTGCTTTCAAAAACTAATTCAAAATACTTCTGGCAGCATTCAAGTAACACATCACAGTTTCTGCTCCAGTTCTGAACATCATTGTCATTAGGGTGCGTAAGGATGTCAGCATTTAACAATTTTCCAAATAAATCTCTTCATCATGGAAAAACCATAAAGTGATTAGACAGTCTTACCTTTTGCGTTATACTTTATTTATGTGGATTTATATGAATGAATGACTATCATAGCCCTCCAAATTGTTAAGACTGTCTAGAGTTTTCTCATAGCAACATGCTCCAAAAAGCTACTTAAAGCCAAAGCTACACATTTTGGTGGCTAGTATTGCAAAATTACAGTAGATGGAATTTGCAGCCAAGTGTCCTATTCTTTATTTTGAAAACTACCTGTATAGCTAATGTGTTTGCTTTTATTCAGCTCATCCTCGTTTCTCACATGAATAACTTTTTTAGCATAAGTGCTCCCTTCATTTGTTTGTTTATTTTGTTAAACAAAAGTCACATATTAGGTAATTTAATCTCATTAAAAATGCCTTTTTTGATAGGAAATCAATCCATTCTGTTATCAAAGTGGAAGAATTCCAGACTCTTCTTTTAAAGATGCTACATCCTCGCCCAGAGATGTGGCAGTGCCTTTCTGATTTAATGAATATCACTCAAATGTTTTTGTTTCATGAAACAGTTTTAAAGCTACTCATGCATTCTGAAAGCACTAATTGTGGTTCATTGTCATGTTTTCATTAAATAGTCTGGTTTTCTGGCAGTAAAGTTGTTTGATATTTGGTCTTGAAACAAATTCAGACATGCACAGAAATGGCTTCATGCCTTGTATGTCAGCGTTATAAGACAACAGCAGTGCCACTTGTTTTGTGGCAGTTGTGGTTAATGTCATACAAGAACAGCTACTTAGATGCCTTTGGACTCAGTGAAGCTTTATGCCTAACAAATGTGGGGCTGATGTGTCAGATGTCTTACCGGCGTGACGAGTCCGGGGGTCTTTAACTCCGAGAAGTCATAGATCTATAAAAAAAACAACAAAAAAAACAGATCACTAACCATGCCACAAAAACAGTACAGGAAATCAGATTTTTTTCCACCAAGAAATTAACTCCCAGAGACGATTTTCCAATTTGTATATCTCTCTTATTGAATTATAGAAAAAAGCTTTAATGCTCCTCTTTTGAAAGTAAATATGTTGAAGTTCTCATGTGATTTCTATACTGTTAAAAAAAAGCAACATCTGTTTTCTTTCAAGAAACTCTTGAAACAAATTCAGTTTACATATTGGAAATAGGGAAAACAGTTGTTGTTCCTAAGAATGTTTATAATTAATGATTTGCATTTCTGGAGGCCGTGTAAACTTGTGTGTAAAAGCTGGATTTTCCCTTTAATTTTACCACCGGAGTGTTCCTCTTCTTAGTGGTAAAGCCCTGATGAAATCCAGAGGTTGAATAGCTTTGGTGGGTGCTTTCCTTTTCAGATCTTTCATCTCAGGCGGGCTAACCTGATCTTGTGCAGTTAGACTATGAGCCGGGGATCTCTGAACTTCCTGGTGTCCCAGTAATGATTGTTAATGATGTCATCTGATCAGGAGGAGCGGATGTGTGTAGCTATGAGTATTTTGTGTTCAAAATCTGGTCTGTGTGTACATCCAGTGTTCTTTGGAGCAGATACCTCATTAGATTGAGATGGGGCTCATTTTGTTTTGGTGGTGGAGGTGGAAGGGAGTGCAGCAGGAAACACACTTGACAATGAACCCCAGTGTCTGAGCAAGCAACCATAAGTGGCCTCATCTTCTGGTCTGAGTAAGAGGCCGTGACTTCGATTTTCATCAGCCCCGAGTCTTAGACAGTACTGACAGAAAAGTTGAAAAGGAAACTGAAGCTTACCTTGGTTATTTATTATTGCAGAAAAATACAAAATAAGTTCATTTCTGAGGGTTAATGGTATTGAATCACATAAAGTGAACTTGTCAGATTTAATTATACTGAACTGAATTCACCCGATAATAATTCAATTTAATTTAATTAAACTGAACTAAATTTAATAGAATTAAACTGAATAGAGTTTAAAATAAGTATAAATAAAAGTGAAGAATAACACAGTAGAACTGGAGTGATTTAAACTGTGTAAAATTGGATAAATAGATACTAAGCTAGAGTAACATATTATGAATTGATCTGAAGTAATCTGAACTTCACTAAATAAGAGTTGAGTTGTTTCAATTGTGGTGACTTGACGTAACCTGAATGGAACCAGTCTGATTAAAATTAGGATTAAAAGAGCTTTAGGGCTTTAAAGCATGTCAAAATCATTCAAAAGTGGAAGAAATAGTTTTAACAGGTCAAAGCAGCCTGAACTTATTATCAGTAGCTTTGGGAATGCCCAATACTTCATAATTGACAGCAGAGAGAATACTTAACTTGTTCCCGTGTGAGAACATTATATCACTATTATTTAAATTAAACTTGGATGCATTTAGCTATTTTACTTTAAATACTCAACTTGCACTGTAGTTAATATTTCCTCTGAAATTCATCATTTCCTTTGTTAATTTGCAAAGTAGATTAGTGGAATTGTAAAATTGGTGTTTCAACCAAAGACAAGGGGAACAACCTCTGATCAATGAGGAAAATTTATGTCCTTATATCTGGTTCTAAAAGTTAAGTCAAACGTAGCTAGTAAATATGGGACTAAATGTTTAACCATATGGTTTGATTGCAATTTTGACTGTCACATACAATTTTTCATTCATTGTGTAGCCTGAAAGTGTAGTTCAATTCGATATTGATGATAAGTTTCTACGGTTTTTAAAATCTGTTAAGAGCACTTTTGACTATTTTTAATATTTATTTTATTCTTTTAAAATTGTCGCCATGCACAAATATATACTTCACAGGAAATTTGCTGAATATTTAAATGTATTTTCTAATGTTATGGACTAGAAATCCGAACACCATATCCTCACCAGAGGGCCCCCGGAGAATATGGCCGAGCTGTTAGATTGCTTGAAATCCTGCTTGTGTCTCACACAAACAATGTTTAATGATTTCCTCTCCCAAACATACAGATGTGGGCAGACAAGGCATCATAAAAGCTTTGCAGATAGTGCTAATGGGGCCGTGGTTGTTAATGGGGCCAGCAGTACTCTCATTGATAAATGATGCTTATCATACTCAAAGCACCAAGGATTTGTTTCACTTTTCCCACTGCCAATTCTTTGATTCAGCCACAGATAACACCCTAATGACCTGTGGTATTGATGTGGCTTACCATGCTTGTTGTAATTTGCCGAGATAAAGGCAAACATTTTCCTGTTTCGTCGCTAAAAGCACAGTTTTGGTGTGACTATGCAACGCCTGGTTAATGAAATATAATAAAGTGAAGAAATGACATTGGAAAAATAAACAGGATGTCCGCTAATAACGCTGTTGGCCGCTTATTGTATTTCTGGAATATAAATACAGCTCATGTTTTTTTTTTGAGCAACCTTCTCTTTGCAGAGTCCCATACAACCATTTGCTAGCCCCACATTTAGACCTCAGCTAAATGGCTGTAATTACATCATGTTTTCCTCCCACCTCATAAGAGGGGATGGAAATAAAGGGGGATGACCCCTTACTTCCAGAACATGACCTGGGAATGTAGACATGCAGCCTGTGACAATGGCAAGCATGGTGACCTGTCTAATGGGCTACAGCTGATGCCCTGCAGCATCCATCTGTTCACTTCACTTCTGTAAGTCTTAGACAGTGCTAATCATGAGGTAAAGGCATTTTTACAGAGTTTGTACATTAGTTATGTTGCAAAAATGCACGCCAAAACTTTACTGCTCATCTGAGTTTCTGCAAAAGATCACAAACTGGGAAGCAGCAACAAATGCACTCCTTCATCCAAGTGATATTTTACAATATATGTTCTGATATGGAAAAAAATGCATCCCTCTTGACTGCAAGCTGGAAGAAATTTATGTCCTCTCATTTAATATACGTAGTTGTCTTTTGATGCTTAATGCACCATTAGGACTATGTTTTATGTACTGTTTTATGCTGCACTCACTACCTAAGACCTGATTATGAGCAGCTTGATCAATATCCTCACGTATCTGGTTCTGGAGGGGAGAGAGAGGGCTCTTATTTAGGAAGTAAATTGAGCCCAAACTTTCCTGTCAAAGCGGTAAAAGACTTCTTGAAAATTTGTGGTAAATTAGTAGCAGATGTGTATGTTTATGCAGATAAATTGAATTATCTGGGCTTTGTTGCTCAGGCACTGGGTCCTCAGTGGCCCTCTCTAATCATGCTGTCAGTGATTTAACTGGCTTCAATGGGTATTGCCATTTCAGGGGAACTAAGGCAGGCACCAGGAAATGAAACACGGTTTCTTTAGCATAGATTGTTTAAATAGTGACTTAACTCTCCCCCCACCAACCACAAAGTCAATCTCCGTCTTTAGTGTTATGAAGGAAAGGATGGATTAAAAAAAGAATACATTATAGAATGTACATGATAAAATATATCCTTATTTTGTTGCTGAGTCTTAATTTGAGCATTGATCTAATCACGTGTAAGAACAACAAGCAATTAGTTCGTAAATATTCATATGCAAGTTATTAATTTAAATGTGAAATTCTGATATGTAGCCAGTTTTACATTCTTCTTTCTTATTCCATCCAACTTATTTGAATAAGAAGTTGCCACTTAGCAGAAAGAAACAATATGGTTTTAATTTGTGACGATTGTGGTCACACTGAATGATTTTGACCCAGAAGGTTTTGGTTTAAGTTCAGTACAAATAAAGAGTTAAATAAAACTGTTTGAACTGACATTAAAAAGTAAGGGTTTTCAATTAAAAGACTCACTGACAAGGTAAAACTGCAAACAGATTCAAAAGATGAACTGTTGTACTTTCATTCTGTGTACACAGAATCCTATAATAGTATTTTTTTTCTTAGAGACTATTATGAAATCCATGTCATTGCAGAGTGTCACAGTTTTTGTCTGTAGTAATTGGGTCATTCGGCAAGTCAAACTGTAAACAAGTGAGGCTGAGTACACAGAAGTCATGGGGTCAGCGCACTACTGCTAAAACAGAAGAAGGAGTGTACAAACAAAAATAAGGAAATCTGAAATAATGTTCTTTAGTCTGCAGGACATGTCCAGATAAACATAATAGAATCCAACATGAATTCTACAATGTGTGAGAAGATGTTTGAGTAAATGAAAGGCTACATGTGCAAAAAAAATACAGCTGAAGAAGACTGTAATATTAAAAAGTCACATCTAAACTGACAGCACATAAGATGTATTTCCATTATCACTTTGGCAAACATTAGCACTTGCAAAAATGTTGGTTTAAGTGAGACCTAGATGTTCCTGAACAAAATTAACACTATATGGAGGAACTATGCAACCACCTCAAGCCATTCAGCATTTTGACCTTGTTCAAATAACACTGGAAACACAGATTTGCTTCATCTTCATAAACTAACAGCAATGAACACCTGCCCATCACTGATGCATGCATGGCATTCACTGACAATATTTACACCAGCACTGAATCGTGGCAAAATTCTGATGCCAAACCACTTTTCAACATCCTTCTATGTCCAAATTACCCTTAGTATTTACCTTTGTAGGTCAGTTTTTAAAAATGGTTGAATATTCTATGCAAGTAATCTGCTTTCCATTTTGCAAAGGAAAATGGAAAGCAAGCTTCACCACTCTGTGATGAAGCTTGTGTCAAGGCCCCACTCTATCCTTTAGCAGACCCAACCCTCGACCAGGGGAAGGTCCTTTATTATTCCCCGTCAGGTCTGCCATTTTTCACCTTTGTCTAAAAATACAATGGAGGAGGTGGGGAGGTCTGAAAGATTGCTCAAGAATTGCCGGAACAAAGGGAGCAAACTTGGAGGGGCTAAAAATACAGCACAGCGTGTGAATACGATAAAGGACTTCACGAGAGGACGCTGACAAAGCTTTGCTGACTTTCAAGTGGGAGAACAATGTGGCAGACACTTTCAGGGCGTTTGGCTGCTCGCAGTGGCGGCTGGACAGGCTGTGAAGCAGGATGTCGACATCAGCCCTCATGGAGAGAACTGAAGGCTGCCTAAAGACAGCATATGAGACAACTGGGAGCAAATCATGATTGTTATTAATATAAAAACTTGAGAGACTTCTTTCAGCTAAACTGTTACACTTTGTGATTGTGGCTGTAAAGACAATGCAAAGCAAGAGAAATAGACAGAGGGCTGAGAAAGGGCATACCAATAGGTGCAACATGAGAAGGGCCCAAGACCCCTCATCTTATTGACTTAGACAGAGGGCTGGACTTAATTACCTTCAATTTTCCTTCTGCCATCACTTTCTCTGTTGATCACTTTTCCCAGGAAAGTAAATGCATGTGTGCATGCGTATGTGTGTGTGTTAAATTGTGTCTCTCAAAGTAATATGTTGTATGTTTTTATGGCTAAATTTGTAATTTAGTAGTGGATGTTGTGCTCTGGAAATTCTGGGCTCCCTCGTCTGTAATCTGATTTCAATGGCAGTGCCTTTAGAGATGGAGTCAATCTGATTTTCTTCTTTGACTGAGTGACTGGTTTGTGTGTGTATGCATGTGTGTGTTTGACACAGAAGCTTAAATACTTATAAGGCGCCACCACTCAGGTGGTCAGTATCTTTTCTGTTGAGGCATTATGGGAGTATTTGACTGTGCATGCCACAGAAAATAAGGTAAATTAGAATGCAAGGAGATATTGAAGCTTGTTAAAAAAAAAAAAAGAAATTATGCAAAACCATAAAATCTTCCTGATTCCATCAGAAAATCTTAGACATCACCAAAAAACCCTGGAGCTGCTCTGAAAATGACTAAGATTACAGCTCTGTTTTGTTTTGTTTTTTCAATGTGGGGTTCTGTGTGGCAGTTATCAGTAGTAAACATAAGCCAGTTACTGGTTATGTTTCAAGGTTTTAAATCTGAACAATTTCAAAACTGGTAACATTTTCTGCCATTCTGTTCTTTCTGTTCAAAGTAAATTTAAAGCGATACCAGAGGAAGTCATGGAGTGACCAGTGTCTTCCCCAGCTGTATGCAACATAAAGTAGTTCCTTGCTCTCCCCCTGATACTTCCTGCCAGACGGGTGACACTTTTTTTTGTCGCTTTCGAGGCAGACAAATTCACTTGTTTTGAAATACTTTTAGTTGAAAATAAGTCCTAACATGGCAACTAAGTGTTTTCCAGACAGTCTGTATCGCCCAAAACAGAAAGTCACATGTAGGATTTTTTTATTACATTTTTACATTGTTGAAAGGTACGTTAAAGTAAAAACAAACAAACAACAAAACAGACACTAGAAGGAATCCTGAAATACATTCAACTCCTGGTCTAAATTGATTTGGTGAAGTTTTTCTCTCTTTGGTTGAGAAAATACAAACAAACTAAGCAGAATAACGCAAAAAGATTAATGTGATTTAGAAACATGAAGTGTTTGAAACCTTTGAGTTGGACATTGATAGACTAAATCCTGCATGAGAGTTTACTAATTACTCAACTTAAAATATGATGACCTTATGACATGCAACATTCTCTACTGCTTCACTAGTAATGACACCTACAAGGAGCCCTGACATTGTGCCATTAGGCCTTAGCTCAAAGCAAAATGTCTTGAATGGATGCTTTGTTGATTTGAATTTGACTGCATTGTCTCCCAGGGTGCAGGTATTGCTCACAACATGTTTGTGTTTCTATTAAGATTGACATTGAAATACAACCATCAGCAATCATGCTCCTTTTTCTTTAACTCCAGTGAATAAGAAACCACACAAAGTAAAAACTGGACATTTAAACACAATTGCTTAAAGATTGAGACTTTATCAATGTTTTAGAGAAGAGTGGAGTTTGTATTTGGTGTGTAATCTGCCTGGAACATCAGCATATGTTCTCTGGGAGGAAGGAAAGGTTTGATGAAAGATACAAATCACATTCATCAAATAGGAGGGTAAGAGAAAACTAACATGTTCAGGAATAAGAGAAACTATTAAGTTATTGGAAGCCTCCCAGGAAATCATCTGCAAAATATGTAAATTACTGACATAGAAAATGATAAAATAACATAAAAAAGCAAGTATGTAAGCATCAACAATGCCTGCACACACCCACACCTAAGGAGAAGTTAAAGAGACCAATCAACATGACAGCCATGTTTTTGGACTGTGGGAGGAAGTTGGAGTATCCAGGGAAATATTACGACTGCACAGGGAGAACATGCAAACACCATGCAGACTCCGAGACAGCATTACAGTGTTGTTGCCTTCTTGCTGCACGGCAACAGTGCTACCAACTGTGCCTCTGTGCAGTCCCTATATCATGTTTATGACTCATATGATTTTACAAAGCATACAATATGACAAACTAATCTTTTTGAAAGTAAAATATATTTGATGATATTACAGTGCTTCTAAATAGTTGAGCTGGTCCAGTTGACGAATATGGTCTGTTGATCAGACGAGCTTTTGGACACTAAACAAAAAACTGTCATCCGATCCTTTAAAACAGCCTCCTTGATAATCAAGACGAGTGATTAATTGATCACATTGCTGCTTAAGATGGATGAGTTGGACTCTCATCTTCAGATTTAAACCCCCGTTGCACACATGCATGGATGCCTGCTTGAAAAATTCCCAAATCATACAACATTCCACAGGGTATGTTACTGTAATTCAGTATCAGTCCATTGCAACCACTGACCAGGTTGACCACCGATCTGGTCAACATGACAAGCTGCCCTACAGTGGAACCTTGTCAAGGTAAGGCAGGCCATCCATGTAGAGTGCATGTCAGTGTCCAGAGTAAGAGTCAGATGATGATCTCTGGGCTCGAGTGTGTTGTATTGGTGCGTATTTGTCACCTACCCAGGTGTCCACCGTTGTGTGGTGGGGTGTGTCCTGGATGTGGTGGCGGTGGCGAATGTGTGTTAGGGTGTTTGTCTACAGGTGTCTGTTGGCAGTGACAAGCGTGGCAAACTGTAAGTGTTTCTGTGCACGTGTGGGACTTGGTGGCTGTGTGAGCGTACTCCTCATTGTGCTGGACTTCAGAGGCCCGAGCGTCTCCTGCTTCCTCTCGGAGGCAGCGGGTTAAAAATAATGTGGTGTGCAATGAGCAACGGGGAGCAAGGCGCAGACAGCAAGGAGCCAGAGCGTCACACATACACACACCCTCAGCTAATCACACTTGCTCCTGCGCGCACGCACACACACACACACACACACACACACACACACACACACACACACACACACACACTGTACAGCAGTGCTCTATGGATTTTTTCCTGTTTTATTGGTATCTCTCTTACAGACCAAAGATCCTCATAAACGCTCTCATACACAAACAGAAAGGATTGTCATTCAAATCACTCACACTTCATCCTTTATTTCAGAACAGACAGAAAGCAGATTTAACATCTGCTTAGGCCTTTTTATTTGCACGTTTTATAAATACTTAATACTCCCACCTCATTTTGCATCTGAGAAAAATGAGTTTCTCAGAAATTTTTATTTTTTATTCAATATATTCCACTGAATCAAAACAAAAAGATACAAAAAAAACCAAAAAACAGACAGCTCACTGATTGACGAACTGCACACTGATTCTTGATCTACAACTAAATATACATTTAGTGACACAAGGTGGCACTGGGATCTTGCTGGTGACCAAGTAAATCTTTGACTCCGGCGTACCCGTGTGCATGTTTACGCTGACTATCAGAAAATTATGAAGAGAGCAACAATGACTCACAGGTAAATGTCCTATCGCAGCTTTCTCCATATCTTTCTTGTCTACCCCTCCCTCCATCGCGTGAGGAAGCCAGGGCGGCAGCAGTCTCTCTCCGCCCTGAGATAAGCCTGACTCCAGTCAGCCCTGCGCACCTCCTGTCATCTGTCTGGTCTCCTTATCAGCTGGACTGTGAAGAACAGTGGTGTTGACGCTCTAATTAAACCCATGCTTTCTCACCTGGGCCCAGCACACAAGAGTCTTTGATCTACAAGTAGAATGTTTTGCTACATAATCTTACAAAAGGTTCTGTGGAAAATTGTTAAATGTTAATGTTGAATATATTTGTTGTCTCTCTATAGGAAAACCTGTTTTCCTATAGAGAGTCTATAGACTCTCTATAGGAAAGACTGTATGATCTCATACAGTCTTCCCTGAAGACTGTATGAGATCACAACAGTGTTTATGTGCACTGTGTAAAAAGTTAAAATGTTTAATAATAAATCAAATACATTTTTAATCCTGCTTTTTAAGTTATGATCGCTATTTTTTATAAATTGCAGAATAACAACCTTTTTTTTTTTCTTTTTTTAAAAAAAAATGTTATAAAACTCAGTTTAGAGGTTAAAACTAATATTTGGTGGCCTTTCAAACTGTATGGCTCAAATATTTTGAGTCATACACAAACTTCTTGAATTAATTTAGAATTTCTGCCCATTCCTCTTGAGACACAATTTTAATTTCACATTTCTTCATTTGCACTAGGACACCATTCCTGGACCGGGTAAAAACTATTCAGTTCTGCCTTATTTCACCATTAAAGTCCAGTCTTAATCTAGCTTGAAGGGGGTGAGGGGATAACTGGCTTATTGACCATTACCATGTCCAGACTGTGTTCTCTTATGATGGTGCCAAGCAGAGTTTATGATATGTACAGCTCTATTATGCTGACTTGAAGAGACACAGTGGCTACTGCAACACCAGACACTGCAAACAATGATTTGTATCTTTTAAGATGCATTTCTGCTGGTACGTATTGAAAATCTTGATAGAAAAAATGATTCTTGTTTGATAATTTTTTTTAGCAGTTTTCCTAGTAAGGCTGTATACCAGGGACGGCCATACTACTCAGTATTTTTCTTCAACTTTATCTGATGTTGGTGTGTACAAAGTGGGAGTCATTTATGTTCTTTTGAGTCATGCATTTCAAAGATGAATTTTCACACCTTTCAGTGTTCTTATCAGTCCCTCTGACCTAAAGCAATTAAATCACCTCCATGGACAAAAATCAATATTCACAGGCTTAAGCCATGACCAACAGGTTACATGGTTCCAGCCATTAAGGTAAGTAAAATGGTCTATTTTGCCTCAATTCAGTGTATCTGAAACAACATATGGCTGATAAAGAGACTCTGATAGAGGTCTGCAGAGACACTTGAGGAGAGGGTTGCACACAAAAGGTATACTCATAAATGTTTATAGCTCACCATTAAACTTTGCTTAGATGTCGGATGTGTCAGTCGCTGATAGCAGAGCTCTGTCAGTTGATTTATGGCCTTCCTTGAAATTGCCTTAGTGACGCCTGGGAAGGATGACTAACCAACTCAGGTAGGGTCAACAAGCTCAGACAGTCAGATAAGAGGAAAGCAGACACAGAGACAGAGACAGATAGCCCCTGGGACGGACAAAAAGAATGAGGGTCGCTTCATGTAAACATGGCAGACATCTCTTGATCTGCCCCGAAGACACAAGACCAGCCGCAAGCTAGTTTATCTGATGATGCTATTGTTTATCCCGATTTGATACAGAGGTCATGCAAGTTAATATTTAACATTATCAAATAAATTTGAAAACCTTCCCCCCACCCCCCAAAAAATACATTAGTCATCTATTTTATGTGTCTTTCGGTGTGTTCTTGCTGGCAACAAAAGCTCTAATGTGGCATTTATCCAGCATGATATCATTACACAGAGTGTGTCCATCTTTTGCACTTTCCCTCTCCTAGTTGAGATGTCAAGCCTCAACACCATTTGTCTCAATCAGCTGCCACAGCTTCCATTTGGCCTGTGCACCCATTCAATATTGAAACCAGCAGCTTCTAGTTCAGACATTAAAACTTGCACACACATCCAAACGCACCCAACCAGCAGCGCACCAGCATGTCTTGCAGCCACACATCCCACCATATTGCCATTTAGTATAATAGCTCTGCGAGCAAATAGCAGTTAACTGCGTTAACGTCTGAATCTGGTTCACAATGCCTATGTGAGCATCTGTCATCTTTATCAATAAGCCGAGGTTCTGACGCGAATCCAATTTGCTCCCCAAACCCCTTGTTCCGATGTCATCTGAATTTAGATCCAAACACAAGCAGTCAGTGACAATAATGTCACAGGTGCTTGTCCTGTCCTCTGACCTCGAAAGTATGCGTGTTTGCAGAGATGGACTTTCTCTTCTCTCCAATTAAGGCACAACAAATCTTGTCTGCTCTGCCCTGAGCTGAACCCTGGCCATAAAAACAACACTAATTTTCAGGAGGGGAGTTTGAATTTTTTTATATTGTTGGGAGATGGGGTGGCATTGATGGTTGCAGAGCCGGGTCTTCCCCCTGATACTGACCTGCTGACCTTCTTGACCTCCGAGGTGGCTCGGACAAAGGAAGCCTTTCGCTTTTAATTCTGCCCAGGGAGCGTTATATGGGACCTGACCCTGTGCTCCTCTTAACCTTTTGGACCTCTGGCCTGATGTCCATGATTTAGGGCAAATTTCATTACATGCATTCTCCGGATGAGACCGTTTGCTAAGAGGATACGGTAAAGTCACAACTCAGCCTGATTAAAACGTCAGGTATGGCAGACAGACAGAACACACACTCAGATGTCCAAAATGCATGATTCCTGAAACTGTAGCAGTACATTATGGATTGATGCAGAACAAGTAAACTCTATTATATTGTGCAAATGAAAAGGTAAAGTAATACAATTCATTAGACTTTCTTTAGAGATGTGGTAAAAAAA
>CM065364.1:12351796-12564296 GCA_033032245.1 Poecilia picta | reverse complement strand
AAGCAGGGTATGATTGGTTCTGGCACTTTTTCCATCCTTTAATGACCACCACGGATTATTCCCAGACCCACTCTGCTTTCAAGTTCCTGCCCAGCAAAAATAAACAAGAAAGCAAGGATTCATCAGTCCTCGTAGACAGTTACCTTTCTCTCATGCCAGGATCTCTTCACTCCTCTTTGGTTTCTCGTTCACGAAATGCAAATCTGTGCCAATTTGAACTAAATGTAAAGCTTGATTAGTCACACAAAAAGGTTCTCCCTCAACTTGCTAAAATACACATGTACTGCCAAGCTTTAAGTAGAATAGTAGGAAGTAAATTTAGCTACATTGCAATTTCCATATACAAAAGATCTTGAGGAAACATGCTAGCAATATTTGCTAATTGTAATGTTGGAAAGCTCTGTTGAATATTCGACTGACTCAATGACGAAAAGGAGTCGGGTGGATTTTTAGATTAACTTTAGTGGATTAAGAATTAACGAATCGTACTAATACAGTCAGACTCAGCTAACATGCTAACAGCTCATTTTCGGAGGGAGATCCAGCAACAAACTCTTCTTCTTTCCTCAAAACTCCAGGCTCCTCCTTCACTAGTTCCAGAGCATCATGGGATACGCAGTCCGCTTTGCCAGTTACTAACTATGAAATGACTAAATCAATGAAACAATTGCAACTAAAATAGTTCTATTAAATTATAATATCCCAAATAATAATTCCTAAGCAAATTCTAGTTAAATCAAACAAATTCTCAAAATCCTCCCCCCGATAAACAACTGTTTATCTAAATTTCCAAAGGATATAGCAACTGGACTGGTCGCCGCCAAACAGTCCCGGCTGTTGTTCGGACAGCATAAGATCTCACCAGTCCATCACGGCCTGGAAACAGTTCTTCAATTCTTCCCAGCTTCCAGCTCTGCCTTGGAGTCTTGTTCTCTCCAATGAGCACTACATCCCCCACCTGCAGGTCGGACGGCGTCGGGGAGTCACACCGATGCGCTGATCTTAAGTCCAACAAGTATTCCTTCCTCCATCGATTCCAGAAGTTGGTCATGAGTCTTTGCCTGTAGCGCCATCTCCGGGTCATCTCTTCCTTGGTTGTTGTTGGATGTTTAGTATCAGCTGAAAATACTCTTGGAGGCAAACTAGTCAGTCTTTGGCCCACTAAGAAGTGTGCAGGTGTCAGAGGCTGTGGCTCATCCACATCATTGTGCACATATGTTAGAGGTCTGGAATTTATTATAGCCTCTGCTTTAGTAAGAGTCGTCCACATTTCTTCAAAACTTAGTTTTGCTCTGCTGAGTACCTTTCATAGGATTACTTTTACTGACCTGACGAGTCTATAATTAGCTCTGTTGCGACTGAATTCTGAGTCATCTCCCAAAATCCTCCCCACCAGGATGCTCGTTCAGCAATGAACCTCCAGATGATGCCCTTCTCAGAGAAGAAGTTTTGCAGCTGTGGATCTTTAATGCTCTCCCAGAGCTTCTTTAAATCCTGTTCAGCTCTCTTGAATGCCATTGCATTATCTGAGTAGATCACTTTACACAAGCCTCTTCTTGAGATGAATCTTTTTAGAGCCAGCAGAAAGTTTTTCGTGGACAGGTCTGAAACCAGTTCTAGGTGGACTGCTCTAGTTACAGCACAGGTAAACAGTGCAACATATGATTTTCTCATGGAGCCTTGTTCCTTTACATAGAGCGGCCCTGCAAAGTCTACACCTGTGACCTCGAATGGTGGGGATTCTGTGATTCTATTTTTTGGCAGTGGTGCAGTAGTCTGTTGTCCCGCCTTGGCACTGAATTTCTTATAAAATGTGCATCTTGACACAACCTTCTTGACCACTTGGCGTGCTTTCACTATCCAATATCTTTCTCTAGTTTGCACTAAAGTGTCTCGTACACCTGCATGCATCATTTTCTCATGTTGCCACTGCACCAACATTTCTGTGCATCTGTGATGACCAGGTAAAATCCATGGGTGTCTTTCTCTGTATGAAAGTTCAGATTGTTGGAGCCTTCCTCCAACAGAAAGCAGCTCATCTTCATCCAGAAATGGTTTCAGTTCTCGAATTTTAGAGTCAGTTTTGAGGCCTTTTCAGCATGTCAATTTCTGACTTGAAACACTGATTCTGAGTCACTTTTATCCAGTGTTTTTCTGCCTTTTCCAACTCTTCTGTTGTCAGCTCACCACTGATTTTTACACTTGAGCGGGCATTTGTGATAAATCTCCTTATCCAGGCTGTCACTTTGAGCACTGTCCTTGGCTTGCTGTATTTTTCCAGCTCTAACATTAGTTTTAAGTACTCTGCATCTTGATTGACTAAGTGTACTGCAACCTGGTGTTTGGTTCTCATTTCAGATCTCACCTCATCTTCCTGAACAGGTTCTTGGATGTTTTCTGACTGATCAGGTAATGTTAGTCTGCAAGGTCCATGCCACCACAATGTGCTCTGGATCAGCTCTTGGACAGACAACCCTCTGGTGGGAAGATCAGCTGGATTGATTTTCCCTTGGCAATGCGACCATGCCTGTGGATCAGTTAGAGACTGGATTTCTGTAACTCTGTTAGACACAAACTGCTTCCACCTGCCGGCAGAGCTTTGAATCCAATGCAGCACTATCATAGAGTCTGTCCATAAATGTAGCCGGGTTTGGTCTAGTTGAAGAGCTTTAATAAGCGTGTTCCCAAACCTGGCGGCTATTACAGCTCCCATTAGCTCCAGCCATGGCAGTGTCATCCTTTTAAGTGGAGCCACCCTGGACTTAGATGCCACCAGACTCATTATCATTTCCCCTTCCTTAGTTTTTCTTTGCAGATAGGCGACTGCACTGTAGGCTCGTTCACTTGAGTCACAAAACACATGTAACTTTACATCCTGACTGTTCAGTTGTTGCATGTCCATTTTGTGCTATCGTGGGATTGTCAACTGGTGCAGTTGAGGGAGCTCTGAACACCATTGCTGTCACTTCTTGGACAAATCAGGTGGCAGTTCTTCATCCCACTCTACTCCTCTCTCCCACATTTCTTGAAACAAGCACTTAATCATGATGGTGAAAGGGGTCAAGAAGCCTAACAGATAAAATATGCGAGCAGACGACTGCAGGACGCTTCTTTTTGTGTTCTTTTTCTCCTTCAGAATGTCCATCAATCCTCTGAGATTGAACACAAAATCATCCGTTACTGGTCTCCACACTAAGCCCAGGACCTTTAGCACTGATCGACATGTCTCTGGGTGTGTGGTGCAATCCATTGAAGTTCCTTGCCACATTTCTTTGAGCTCAGCCGAGTTTGTCATCCATTTACATAGCTCCATTCCTGCAGCAGACATGATGTTCTTAGTTGTGGTAATCACTGTGAAGGCCTCTTTCAACTCACTGGAACTTGAAATGAAGTCATCTACATAGAGAGATGAGCTGATGGTTTGTACCACTTCTGGTTGTTCTGACTGGTATTGTCTCAGATGTTTCCTTATAGTAGCTGCTAGTAAGAATGGGCTTGATGAAGCTCCAAACACCACTCGTGTCATTCTGAGCACAAGCAAATGTTCATCTTTGTCATCTGTAGGTGGTCATGAGAACCACAGAAATCTCACTGCATCACGGTCACTCTCTCTCTGATAGCAATATTTGCAGAAATGCCTTTTTAATGTCTGCCATGTAGGCAATATGATGCAGCCTGAACTTGAGCAGAACATTCATCAGGTCTGGGTTTAGATTAGGGCCTGTTATGAGACAATCATTCAGGGATGGGCTTCCCACTTCATGAGAAGAAGCATCAAACACAACTCTTAGCTTTGTTGTTGCTTTATCTTCACTTATCACTGCATGGTGAGGGAGATGGAATGTCAAACTGCTTGCAGCAATTTCCTCTTTTGGCACCTCCTCAGCCATTCCTTCGTTTAAGTAGTTCTCCACTACTTCATTGCATCTGCTGTACAGCACAACATCTTTCCTTAGTTTTCTTTTCAAACTCATCAGTCTTTGTTTTGCAATGCGGTAGTTATCTTGGAGGGGTGGGTGAGTTTGTCACAATGGCAACTGCACTTGGTAACGTCCATCTTTAAAAGTGGAAGTTTCCTCAAACCGTTGCAACACCTCCAGATCTTCTGGGCTCTCTGGCTTCTCACTTGCGATTCCTAGGGACTCAAGCTCCCAGAATGCATGAAGCTGTTTGTCAATCTGGATGTCTTCATTGAGTTGAATATGCATGCATGTTGTCTCTGACAAACTGGACATTACAACTGGGCCTTGGACCGCCCAACCAAAGGCACTTTCTAGAGCCACTAAACTCTCAGTTAGTCTTTCTATACGGCCTGTTACGATTTCCAAGTAATAATCAGAGCCAATTAGCACTGAAAGTTCAGGTTTATCTTCTCCAGGGAAATCTGCTAGTTGGAGACCTCGCCTTTCCATCTCATTGTGCACATGTTCGCCTGGAACTTTCATCATTGCTGCACAGACCTTCTGTGTCACTACTGCTTCTATTTCAATGCTCTGTCCTGTATCCCACACATTTCTCAAGCACTATGTTCCGTTCAACTGGGGTGGGAGATGAAGAGCCAAATGTATGATGCATAAGTGTCCCTTGCTTTGTGACATTAGCTGCAGTGCTCTCATAACATTCTCATGCACAAAACTACCTTGACTTCCTCCATCTAATAGGCAACGAACCAGCTTCCTGCCTGTAGGTCCAACCGCCCATGCTTTGGCAGTTTGAAGCAGCACAGTGCCTTCATTATTAGGCTTGGTTTCCTCAGCTTGGGGAATTATAGAGGAAACAACGGTTTCCATATTGGTAGAGACTGCAGGGGCTGGGGTCTTGTTTTTATCACAAAGAGCTATGTGATGCCTGCTGCCAGATGTGGCGCATGACCCACCCTTAGATCTGCAGAACCTTGCGATGTGTTTCTGTCCTAAACACACAAAGCATCTGCCAAGCTTCTTCAGTTTCTCTTTACGCGCTGACACCCCATGTTCTGGACAGTTTTCAGCCTTGTGTTCAGCGCTATCACAGAAGAGGCAGGTTTGAGTCTTTTGATTAGCAGTGTGGCGTGCAGCTGCTGATGCCATGCTTGGTTTCTTTTGCTTTATGTCAGTGAATCCATATGATTTGCTGCATAATCTGGGACCAGGCAGAGTTTCCTTTTGATTATATGATCTCATCATTTGCAAAGCTCTCTCTCTACTCTGAACTTCTTTCTGTAGAAACTTCAGTACTTGATGCACCTTCCACTCATCCTGATCTCCCCTCTGACGGCTGTACTCAAGAGAAAGTTCTTCTGGCATCATCTGGAGCAGTATTGGGCATAACATGCCTCCATATGTGTCTGACACTACACCCAGTGACTCCAAGCTCCTAATTTGAACTTTGCATTCATCATACAACTGTCTCACAGCACTCACATCAGAGGATTTCTTTACAGGAGTCAAATTGAGGAGCTTTGACATGTGAGCGTTTATTATTAAGTCCTTTCTTCCAAATCTGCCCTTTAGTATCTTAACTGCAGCATCATAGTTACTGTCTATCAGAGTGAGTCCTGCTACAGCCTTTGCAGCTTGCCTGTTAGGTAAGTCTTTATGTACGTAAACTTCTCTCATTTACAAAGAGCTTCATTACTGTGAATAGCCGTCTCGTATTGGCTCCAAAATTCTTGCCATAAGCTAACATCTCTGTTGAATTTGTCAATTATTAGCTTAGGCAGCCTCACTGTAGCATTACTGTGCTGTGTGGAGTTTGCGTTGGTCTCACTCACTCGCGCCTGTCGGGGCTCTGTACTCAGTTTCTAACGTCCTTATCACTCGTTTAGCACGGTCGTTCGTACTGATGATGCAGTCGTTATACTCCTCTGCGAGTTCGGTCTCCGCCTCCACTTCGTCCAGCGGAATGTGCTCCTCAATAGCGTGGTTCAGCTCATTCAAACTGTCCCCCTTAGCCATTAGCACAGCCAGCATTTCCTGCACTCGTCCGACGTCCGTCTCATCCTTTAATAATTCACTATCAATCTGATTCAGTAGTCGCGTAGTAGAACTTCGTATTTTCCGGCGCTTCATCCTTGTTCTTTCAATACGCTGTTCTCCGCTGTCCTGTCGCTCCATGCCGCTTCCTTCGTCAGCCATGTCTCCTGCTTCCCGGGTTTCGGCACCAAAAATGTTGAATATTCGATTGACTCAATGACGAAAAGGAGTCGGGTGGATTTTTAGATTAACTTTAGTGGATTAAGAATGAACGAATCGTACTAATACAGTCGGACTCAGCTAACATGCTAACAGCTCATTTTCGGAGGGAGATCCAGCAACAAACTCTTCTTCTTTCCTCAAAACTCCAGGCTCCTCCTTCACTAGTTCCAGAGCATCATGGGATACGCAGTCCGCTTTGCCAGTTACTAACTATGAAATGACTAAATCAATGAAACAATTGCAACTAAAATAGTTCTATTAAATTATAATATCCCAAATAATAATTCCTAAGCAAATTCTAGTTAAATCAAACAAATTCTCAACAAGCTCCACCCACAACCAAATGGGATTGCCTCCAATTGTTCATATTTAGTTCAGTCAAACTGAACTAATTTGTGAAAATTAAAATGTCAAGTTTAGAAACCCATCTGTTTCAGTTTTTCTAAAAGCTGCTATAATTAATGTATCCATACGCTTACTTTTTCTAAAATGAGCGCTAATCCACCTGTTACAATATGCAACCATGTCAGTATTTCATCATACTCTACGATTTTGCCACAGAGGTCTTTGAGGTAGAAAATCAAAGAGAGGTTGAGCTAAAAGAGCTGCTACTTGTTTATGGGGTTTTGCGATATAAGGGGATATAATTCTGTTTATACACAATGTAATGCAAAATTGTAATTATGCTAGCTAAATATAATTTACAATTATAAATGTTTCAAATCATAAATGTTTCAAATCATCAATCAAATTTATTTTCAGATCTAAGCAAATACAAATGCTAGTTTTAAGATGATCAGTTCATGTGGGGAGCTAGCCAAACTGATATGTTTAATTAACTGGTATGTGAAATTTTGCCAACATTTTCACAGAAAATCTAAACGTTGCAACTGAATTACTAGCCTCATTCACTTGAAACCTCAAAAACAAACGGCACCCTCTTTACGATGTCTGACTAAATTGATTTTTTTAAGTTTTAATGACTGATGCCCATAACATTTTGTTTGTGTGGGGTAACACAAGCTCGCACATACACACACAGTAATTAAAAACAACAATGAGCAAATGCTTAGGAGAAATGTCCAGCCATGGTTCCAAAAGCTGTTTGTTCAAGCGGTTTCAGAACTATTGTTGCTTGTTCCGCTTCTCGTTCAAATATATTTTTAAGAGTTATGAGTTACTAGCTCTTCAGAGATTTTAGATTCATCTATCTACCCGTTGTTCGGCCCAGTCATAATCATACATCCATTGGTTATAGTAGTTCTTCTTCAGCAAAACTTTTTGACATAGAAGTTGTATTCAAAATTATTGACTATAAATAAAGGTTACATACAACAATTACAAATGTAATATTCAATATGTTGTGCAGTTAAACCCCAAAGTATTGATACTCCTGACATATTTAGGTTTTGTTCAAACCAGAAGTTTATATCTGAAAGAATGTGAGGTGCTTCTCAAAACATAATGCAGAAATATGGAAAGGAGTACAATTTTTAGGGAAAATAATCTATTTTTTAAGATCAGAAATTGTCTACACCCTATTTGATAATCAATGGAAAAAGAAGGCTCAGAGGCTCAAAGATCAGAGCCTTCTTATAATCGATGACCAGCTTTTTGCATGACTCCACAGCTACTCTGATAATTTGATCTTTGATGGTGAGCTGTAATCCTTTGAGATTATAAAGCTTAATCTTTAGGTACTTCCATAGATTCCCAAACAGGTTTTTGTTTCAGATCTAAGCCGTCAAATCATATAAATTATTATTTAAAATATTTCTGTTTGTATTGTGAAGCTGTTGTTTATTCACATAAAGTTATACAGTGACCATTTTAAGCTCACCTATACTTAACAGAGTTATATATTCATGACTAGGTTTATTAATCTTATGAAATTTGGTGGAAAACGACATCCGCTTGAACATCTCGTTTTCTTCAGGCAACACGTTTTTTAAATCAAAAAGCAAAACAAAAACTTAAAATCCTTTTTATTAAGAGGTAAATGGATGAGTTAAATTAACTTATGATTCAGACTTTTTTCTTTTACCTTTTGGAGTAAAAAAAAAGCTGTTGAATATTGTGTCATATGAAACCAGACACGTCAGAGAGCTTATGTTTGATTTTTTTTCTGGTAAAAAGTGCAACTCTTGAAGCAGATTTCTGCTACCCTGTTCAAGCTGCCGGACCCATCAGAAACATCTATCTAATTTGGGCTGGCAGGGTGGAACAGGCCTTTGAACTAGCAAAGGACCTTACCACAGCGGCCGCTTTTCATTGACTAAAGCCCATTTTACATCACAGTGCAGCTATCATATGGGTTACCATCTCACATACTCATGCTAATGTACATTGTGGACAGACAGAAAATGTTTGCGTCAGGACTCAAAAAAATATGGTTCTCCGTCAGTGGGGTATCTGTACAGGCGATGCCAGGTATCCTGATCGTGTTTGTGGAACTAAAATTCACAGATTTCCAAAATCTGAAACGGAATGCCTTGCTTGGATTAAAGCTTGTGCACGACCGCATTTGCAGCTCAACTGTCGTAGGATCAATAAGAACAAAGGATTGTCTGCTGGCGTAAGTATTATTGCTTTGCTTTCTTTGTGTTTAGTGAATGAAAAAAAGAAAGTCAATAATAAACACATCAATTATGGAAACCTTTTAGCCAAGTACAGCATAATGGCAGTACCGATACAACTTCTACATCCTGAAGCCTGTCTGTTACAGTCTTACGCTAAAACATCTTGATGTTTCTTGATGTTTCAAAAAGGATGACATGAACTTGTTGGTTCCCCTGTCCATTGTTGTGGCTGATATTTTGTGAAAATCTGGCAGAAATGCTACACTAATTGACTAAGAATTACTATGCAGAGAGTCAGTGGAAATGAAAAATGCCATGTTTAGACATAGGAGCTAAGCTGTTAATAGAATAGAATAGAATAGAATAGAATAGAAGTACTTTATTCATCCCAGCCGGGAAATTACTGTGCAGTAGCAGCATGCACAAACACAGATGAAGTTACCAATAAAAATATAAAATACTATAAAAATGTGAGACATCTAGTAACGTGGGACTTTCAAGGGGCTTTTCTGGGCGGAGCTTGGTAAGGTCCATCACTGCAGCATTTAAAGAGTCGGATGGTACATTTCAAAATGTGCAAACATGCTGTAATTTGTTTGCATTTTTACATGGCTGTGTACTGCATCATCAGGCGTACTGTGTATCTGATCGACTTTTCGTCTATTCTATGCTTGCTGATTGTGTCTAGACATGTTCTCGGTTTTCATTAAAGTTGTGGACGTGAAGATATTCAGACTCTAATGAGGCGTATACAGTTTGACTCAAATACATAGGATGCTGTCTGCAAATTATTAACAAGCCAGTGTGGAAATAAGCACTGCTACCAAAGCAAGTGTTCACAAGGCTTTCAACTCCAGTGGCACTTGTGTTTAACATTCTTGCTCTCTTTTCTCCTGCATGGGCCGCAGAATAATTACTTCCACGTAGTTAACAATTATGAGCCCGACCCTCGGAGGAAAGTGAAATTAGAGGAAGCTATCAGCGCCGTGTTGAGAAACGTTTAAAACTTTGGGTTTACATCTCAAAATATAAACCCAGATCTTGACACGGCACCAGCTGACAAAACCACAGTTTGTAATTTCTAGGTGACAAATTGCAACTTTTCTGATGTCTGCACAGAACTTGAGTTTAATCCAATGAAAGATAAATTTTTGTATTATTTGAAAATTTACAGTCTTGTTCCCACTGGCAGTAATACTTTATCCTAAACCACAATAAAGGTTAATGATGGTGTTGGTTTATATCCATGCTGCTGAGCCAAATTAAAAAAAGGAAGCAACAAATACATCCTCTTCAGGCGCAGCACAGCCATCAATAGGATGAGCACAGACTGTGCACCCTCTGCTTGTGTTCGGTGAAGTCAATACTTCTGGCGGTTGTTTGATTGTATGGTTGATTGTGGCTGCTGGTGTATGGATATATCTGTGAGACAGATGTCTGAGGGTTGTGTCTGTCTTGCAGATGTGATATTTACTGCCTGAAAACAAAAATATGGCAGCACTTTCCTCCAAAAAATATAATTAGCTCTGTTGCGACTGAATTCTGAGTCATAATTTTCATCATAGATTAACTATTACTTTGCATTGTGATATTTGGATGACGAACATGTCAGTAATAGAAGGGAAAGAGCAGCTTTCCATTCTTTAGGTAATATCTTTTCTGAGATATTCTTAAAAGAAAGAATGTCTGGAAGCTTAAGAATCTTCATGATGTCTTGAAAACTGGCTGTGTACTCTCATCCAGCAATGTAGCTCAAATTGATGAACAAATTTAAGCTGCTGCCACACCTGCACCTATATTTGCATGTACGTTGACATTTTGAGAAATACACATTATGTGGGTCTAAACACAAAGAAATAAAAGGACGATTTGCGCAACTTGACAAGTACTCCGCTTCTGAATAGTACAAGTCTGTTATTATCAATAGTGTGGATACGTCTTTGTTCTTTACTTCTCTGTGATGTATCCAACTTGTTATAAAGTATTTATTTTGAAGTAACTGACCTCAGGTAGTCAGGTAATTATTAGTCGAATTAAGAACGTGATGCCATTTGGTCCACATTCAATTCACATTGAGATGTGAATCAAATAGTAAGTGATGTTATTATTGGACACTCATGAGATCTTCCTTTCTTTTTCCATCTTCACTTTTCCTCCTTTCCTTCCTCTTTCCCTCCTTTCCTTCCTTTCCTTATGCCAATGTTCTTTATTTTGTCCTTCCTTTCTTCTCCTTTTTCCTTCCATCTCATCCTCCATCCTTCTGTATTCTTGCAATAGTTTCTACATGGTTTGTGTTTAAAGCTTGAACTTGTAAGAGGTGTCTGCAGTAAATTTATACTTTTACACTCGAAATGGTCCAAAAATATGAACCAAGAGGTTTGATAAAATAATTTCCCGAAAAAGGAATTCCTTTTTTATGTACATATTTTCCAGGTGTACATGGAAAATGTAGAGCTGGAACCCCATAACTAGTTGGGCTATCTGCAGCCGTAGCTGTCTATAGTTTGCTCACTGTGTCAATAAGAGGGAACGGGACAGAGGTTATTATGTAAAGTCGACTTTTTTGAGCTTTATATCAGATTATTATGTTATTCATTCATCAGAAAATTTTTTTTGAAGGGACTTTCAGTATAAGAGTAACTTGATCGGAAAATTTTGGTGGTTTAAATCTTTGGTATTCCTTGATACTTTTGACTGACCCATGCTAATCCTCTGTATCCTACTCTTCCTCACAGATCTGGAATAGAAGTTATTAACCACCGGCTTCAATAAAGCCATGTTTTATGTTTCTAGTTTAGTCAGTTTTATCTGCAGTTGTTCCTTCAAAGAGCGTGGGACCGCATTATATCAGTAACCAGACACATTCTGGCAGTTCCAACAAGCTCACTTTATTTTTCTCTCTAAATGTGCATTAAACCTCCCACTTGGATGATTTGTTATGGTGTCTTTGCTCAATAATCAGCTGGATCAGCCCTCTAAGAAGAAAATACTCATCCCACACAAACATTCTTTTGTGAGGCTCATGTGACATTGCATAATTTTATTTTTAAACAGTAAAACATTCCAGCAAACGAACGACAGAAACCAGACTGCTAGAACCTTTCTGTGCAGCGGAGTATATATCTAGCTGAAATAAATTATCACTCAAAGACTTGAGTTGTAGCTTTTGAGAAATGCAAGTTTCTGATTATGAACTCGCTCTTTTCTCCAAAAGCACCATAAGGGGGTCTTCAGAAACAGAAATACTGTGTAAATCATATGGTTTCACAAAAACCGGTCTAGACGTTTTGCTCTATGTCACCTTCTCAGAGCACCTCTGTTTATGCAGTCTGAAAATCATGTCTCCCCGATGTGGAGTTTGGCAAAACTTTTGGTGCTGCTGGAAAAAGGTCAGGTCAGATGAGGTGTTTACTCATGTTTCTCTTATCGCTGCAGTTAGCACACTGATCTCTGTTTGTTTCCATTTCAAGTGCATGTCGTACATTCCAAGGAAATGACAAAACTAATGGGGGAAACAAAAACAGGATTTTTGGGAGAAAAGGCACTCCAGATTTACTTAAAACTAACTTTCCTCCGCATTTCATGCCTGAAACCTGTTCAAGAGCAGATTGCTATCAGCGCACTCTGGGGATTCTTACGGTTGTCACTGATGGTTTGCATTTATGGAGAATTATCTGTGCGGCAGCTCTGGCCTGTATGTCGTGTAAGTTAGCTTTTTGTAAGACCTCCTTTCTTGTGTGTAAGTGCTTGAATGTGTGTGTAATTAAAGTTAAGTGCCAGGGCTATTTCGGCAAAGCAGGGTTTGTAGGCCACAATGTGTTCAAAGCCACCAGCTCAACCGCAATGAAACAATTAGAATCACTGAGCCGAACTGCTGGTCCCTAATGGCTTTCTGCTCCTGGGGATGAGCGATCAAGACTTACCCAAAGCAAGACCAACTGAGCACCACTGTTCACTCATTGTCTGCGAAGTCAATAAAGCAGCAAACATTTCTGCTGAAGCTCTTTGGAGTGAATCAGATTTCCACCTGTTGGATATTAATGTCTTGCTTCTAAACGCGTTGCTGTTCAACCCGACTCATCTCTTTCCAGGATTTCGTCCTGAAAAATCTGATCATTTCCAACTGACAACAAAATTACAGTAAATCCTGTTTTTGAAATCATTATCTATTGAGTAATATTTTCCAGAATACTGTCTCTGCTGCATCAGATGTAGCAGAATCTGTGGAAAAAAAAAAGAAAAATAATCTAATAATTAAAAAAAACTCCACTCCAGCAGTGTTATTTACGGTAACAGTAAAAAACAAATGAATACTAGGCCTGAGCAGCTTTTAGACGAGAATGGCTGAAATTTGTTGGAGCTGCTCCAACAAGTTGTTTTACGGTGGGATGAAAGTTTTTTTCTCTCTATCTGACAGCTTATTTCCAACATCTGAGTCTCGTTAGAGCTGTTACACAAAACAACAAGACTGCAGGGCAAGGCAATGAAGAGATCAGTGAGAAACTGATAGATTTCTCAACATTTGCTCAGCCATGATTTGTTTCTACCATTATCACAGAGAGCAATGATTGTACGGTGCATTGTCAGAACGGTCAGTGGGATGGGCTGTGTGTGTGTGTGCGCGCGTGTGTGTGTGTGTGTGTGTGGCTGTGTTGTCAGTTTCCCCCCCGAGCTCAAGCCATAGAGTCACTGAGCAGATGTTTTTTCTCCTTTTCTCAGTCTGGCTCCAATGCCTGGCATTTTTCATCTCTCATTCCCACTCCTTCATTCTTTTCCCTGCTTTCTTTTCATGGAGGACTCGTCTGCAGCAAGTTTGTTCATAGTTAGCTCAGTTGACCCAACATACTTTGTTTGAACTGCTGCAAACCAAAGCAGAGCTTTGCACATCACTACAGCAGCAGCAGCTTTGGAATAGCATTAGCAATTGAGTAACAAGTAATCTCTAAATTAATGACATCTGGAATGATGTTTTTATGGCTGTGCCTCATTACTTGGCCTGACATAGCCGATGAGCAGTTTGTTTGTTATTTTTTTAGTTAATTGTTAATATACACGTCCAGAGATACTGTATGTTGTCAGGACATGCAGCATCAAATTAAAGAAATGATTCAGGATTTTTAAGCTGAGGTTATGTTAAAAACAAAAAACAACTTTTTTGTTAAAAGTTTAACAAAAAAGGTTATGTAAAACTTCATAAAGCCTTCAGATTAGCTCAAGATCAGTTCCTAGAGAGCTTCAAGGAATCAGCCTAACTGCTGAACTCTCATACTGTGGAGATCTGTTCACTGGAATAACAAATCATGCCTGTCTGCCTGGGTTAGGATGTTTCCAGGAGAGCTGTCCAGGCCTGACAGCATTGTGAAGTCTAAAGTTTGATGAGGAGCGGCATTTGGGGCTGTTTTTCAGACGATGCCCTCGGCCCCTTTGCAGTTCCAGTAAAAGGTATTCCTACTGGTTCAGCAAAGCAAGATATATTTGCACATGTCTTGTTCCCAATTTTGCAAATTCATACATTTTAAAGGTTCAGAAAAGCAATGAATAAACTGATATGATGTTTTTAAATTAGATTGTGGTTGCTTTTTATTTAAGTCCAGAAGGTAATGCCAGTTTTTTTTTTTTTCTAAAGAGAGAACTGAAACTCAGCATTTTTCCTGCCTGATTGCAGACATTTGCTTCTTGATAAACATGACATTTTTGTCAGTGTACATTTGTGAAAAAAATTATTTGAGGCATTTGACCTCCTTAAAGATATATCGGAGATGTGCCAACTTGTTGTTACTTTTAATATGAACTTGTCAGCACTGTTGAAACAGTTGAAACAGAATTTAACAATATGAACTTGTCAGCACTGTTGTAACAGGATTTAATTTCCTCTCTGAGATTTTGAATGTCTGCGCAATGAGACGCTCAGAGGCAGTGGAATGTTTCATCAGTGGGGTGCATGATTATAAATCCTCACAATGGCACTTTTGCGACTTGTTTTTCTCCACTTTGGGCATTATTGTTTGGGCGTTGCATCTGTGTGTGACTCAAAAGATGACGACTAGCATCCACAGGTTATGCAAACGCTGAAGGTAATTTGGTTTATGGTACAGTAGATTTGCTTGCTTTTACTAACACGTGTTTTTCCAGGTTTTTTCAATTGTAACTTCAACTTGGGCATGTTTTGCGATTGAGAAAAATATTTTACCCCAAGGGTTTTTTGCCTGATCCACCAAACAAGCACAACTGTTCAAAATATTTAACAATAATCAGCCTCTTTATTCATTGATATAATAAAATAAGAAACATATATGATTTTCTTTTAAATTAACTATAACTGATGAATTCAACAAAATGCAACTCTCTGAAGTTTGCTCTTAATCCCTGCCACAGTTTGCACTAAGAAGAAAGTTCATCTGCTAATGTACATTGGTTCTTTAGAAATTCTTATTACACTGCACTTTATCTTAAAAATGTCAAACAACCTTTTGGGAGAACCTTCCAGAAATCAAACGATGTCCAATGTAAAGACTCTCAATTACAGTGTTTGTATTTTGCGGGACTGCAATGAAAAGTGCTGTCCACGGTGCTGAATGGTGACAAGAGTTGACACTATTTGGTCATCTATTACCTAAGAATATAAACACACCATGCCTATACACTTAATAAAGTGCTTTGATAACTGAATTGTTTAGGCCACTTTTCAAAGCCTGAATACCTTCAAATCAGGACTGTTTTTAGGTCTGCACGCAACTGAGTTCATTTTTAAAAACTGTGACCTACATTTCCTCTGATTTATATATTCAGTTAATCAGAAAAATAAAATTATCCCCCCAAAAAAATCATTAGTTCCAGCTCTGTTCTTTATTTATACATCCACAAGACCCAATAAAAAAAAAAAGTCAACAGCAGCTGTTGTGCATTAGCAGTATTTTTGGGAATCTTTTGCCCATTACATTAACTCAAAGTTACTCAATAATTTATCATAATTTCACCATGGCATCTTTCACAGTGGTTGTTCTTTCACCAAATCAATCTGTCAGATCATTCTCTGCCATGTGCAAAGTCAGGTCGTTTTGGGCCAACCAGAAGGCTGAGGTGCTGACATAAGCAACAGATTGTTGGCAGCGCCCAACATCGTCCATTCTAAGTCGAGTTACTCCTGAAACTACTTACTTAGAAACTACTACTTAGAAACTACTTACTGACCGTACAGTAAGAGTAAAGAACTTTTGTTCTTGTTCTTTAATAAACTGAAAAACTTACAGGAAGATGGGTGTGATAACTCAAATCTGTCTGCAGCATACCGTGGACCATGGAGAAACTAAAGAGAAGAGAGAGGGAAGTGGAGATACGGCTGTTGTCTGACAATGTGCAAAAGGAAATTAAACAATGCTGAAACCAGACAGCAGACCTGGATTCTTCAAACCTGCAGTGTGGCAAAACAAAATCCAACATAACTTTAATAAAAAAAACACATTTTTTTTTCTTACAAAGACAATATACTAAATGATCCTGGTAAAACAACCTGCTACACACTTATTACTAATTTAAATTGATATATAGATGAATAGATTTGTCTCCTAGGATAGATTGTGTTATATTTTTTAGATATCATCAGATTATGTATTTCCATAAGCACAGATATCGTATACATAACTGTGATATTGTCAGCTGGATTTAGTGTGTGTGCCTTTCTTCATAAACACTACTAAATCATGCTATATCGCCAGCATGTTCATAAATCCAAGTTGTAACACTTCCAAATTATATGTGTGATATTCTCTATCAGCATTTGGACTCAAAATATTAAAATGTGGGACACAAAAGACTGAGGATAAAATACTTACAGCAAGAGATGTTACAATTGGAGAACCAAAAAAATCACAAAAGTAGCTCAGTACGATATTAAAGTCTGTTAGAAAAAAAAAGTTGTATATCTTTCAAAAGTAATTGTTTTTAACACAATAAATATTAATCAAGCACAGCAAAAGGATGGCAAATTAGGGATGGCTTTCTTTTTTCTTTCTATTTTTTTCCTGTTGGTTCCTGACCTACTCTGGGATTTAGTCTGGGAAGGGGTGGAGACAGAACGAAGGGGGAGAGAGAGGAGGAAAGTCAAAATGAAGTGGGACAGACCCCCCCTCCCACCAACATTACCATGCTGTACTCCCCCACCACACATACTTACAAATCCACATTTACATGTGGACATACACTTCTACACACTACGTGTGTGTGTGTGTGTGTGTGTGTGTGTGTGTGTGTGTGTGTGTGTGTGTGTGTGTGTGTGTGTGTGTGTGTGTGTGTGTGTGTGTGTGTGTGTGTGTGTGTGTGTGTGTGTGTGTGTGTGTGTGTGTGTGTGTGTGTGTGTGCGTGCGCGCAACATGCTCTTCAAAGCCAAGTGATTTTAATAGACATCCAATTAGACAAAGACATCTGGGGAGCTGCTGTTGCAGATAAATAAGGTGAAAGGAAGACAAGATTCAGTCACCTCTCTGAAACTCCTGAAGATCAGGGGAAAGCCGCTGACAGAGGCAGGAGCAAAGCGAGGTGGGGGCCTAAAGAAAGAGGGAGTCACACATGGGAGGAAAGAGGAGAGGCAACACAGCGCTCCTGCATTCAGACTCTGAGAAGCAAGGAGAGAGGACAGACCGGGAGCTTAGCTCACTGACAGACACATAACAAGAGAGGGGAGAAAGACGAAACCAGTGAGGGCTTGGTTACAATCTCAAGTAACTTCAAAACGAGCTCAGGCACAAAAAGAGAAACAAAGGAGGAAAAGAAGACAAGAAAAAGTCTGGATTTTTAGATTTTTTTAGGGAAACAAAAACTTGCCTTCATTGACTGGATTTTTTTTCTTTTTTTTGGACGTGAAGCATCACAGATTTTTTTTCTGTCTCCAATTATTCCTTTTCAAATACTTCGAAGTGTTTTACTCATTCTCTTCTACCTCTCTCCTGTACTTCATGGACTTGAGGATTTAAATGGGACTTATGCTTTTGAGATAGGTTATAGACAACACTGCAACATATATACATTTATTTATAGTAATAAAGTTATAATTTGTGCTTTTCTTTTGAAGGAGTTGGAGCAAAAAACCTTCTCCTGTTGTGAGGTGATTTTAGATTTGGGTATTGACACTTTCCAGAAAAGGGGAACAGCAACCAAATCAGCTGCAGCACCACCAGCAGCTGATCCTTCATTATTCTTCAAGCACAGGAACTGTAGCTCTGCTGCTAAAAGCCCTGCTCTGATCCACTGTCATCAGACTGTTCTCACCCCAGTTGTTCCACAGGTTTCAACACCTACTGTCCCAGAGAGATTGCCGGTTCCCAGGCAGAGGAGGTCTAGTTGGTGGGTCAGGGGGGGGGTTCTCCCGCTCTCTTTCCCTCTCCCTGCACCCGGCTCAGCATGCCCCAGCCCCTGAGCTCCTCCACAGCTCTCCCAGCTCCACTACCATGTGTAGATGGACAGTGACACAAGGTGCACCCGTCGCCTGGTTCTCCTCCTTCCCCTGCCGCAGACCTCCATCACTCTTCCTGCCTTTGACATCCCTCCTGCTGCTCCTCTTGCTCGGACCCTGCGCTTCATTGACAGACTCTGAAAAGAGCCATGCACCAGAGGGGACTCCTACGCCACCTTGCTGGGTGCTGCATCGCCCGTCGTCCGCAAGGTTGCCACGGGCGACAAATGTGTCGCTGTCGTCTGCGACGGTTGTCGGGCGACACGTGCGAAGCAGCTACAAGCATCTTCAAGGAGACGTGCGCAGGAGGAAGCTGTTCTCCTATCAGAAATTCTTTCTTCGCATTGGCAAAGACGGAAACGTCAATGGCACCAAAAGAGAGGATGATCCATACAGTAAGTTAAAGTTTATCTCTTACGGCATATTTTTGACTTTTACTTAATGGCCCAAATAATACTCTTTACCAGTGCTGCTGCCTGTGCTGTCTTTTTAATAAACTGGTAATAGACTGTTTTGGTAAAACCTAAAGGTTATGCTAAAGCCACCAAACACAACGCTCCTACTACCAATGCCCAAAGACATAGAAGTTTTTCTTCTTGTCTGTCTCATGAGTTTATCTACAAGGAATGAAGTTTTTGAGTTTCTTTTTTGGAGCAAGCGTGCACATTGAGACAGGTGACTGGGCAAAAGAACAAATAACTGCGCTGCCTGCTTCCAGCCATGTGTGGAGGAAGAGCATATTTGTCTGACTACAAAGAGCTTGGTTACAAGAAAGCTTGACAGAAGAAGAGCAGGAGGGAAGAATAAGGAGGAAAAAAAACAAAAAGAAACTAAAACAAGTAAGCCAAGCAGATAAAAACAAAGAAGGGAAGACAATCCACTGGAATCAATTAGAAATCGCCCAGAGAAAGTTCTTCGTCTTTGATGGGAAATATCTGAAACGGCTATTACCGAACCCCATGGGGAGAATGACAAGTCCACTTACTCCATGCTGCTATTGTGTTGCAGCTCTAATAGTAGTGGGCAAATGCTAAGTTTGAGGTTTTACTGACTCAGATGTAAAGTGATCTCTGCCTCTTTCTCTGAATGTGCATTTTCTGGGCTATGAAATATTATTTAACCCCCATTTATCCTGAGAGGGGTCAGTGAGAACACAAGATTATTTGTCTATGCCAGTAAGCTTCACATTTATACAGTTGTCCTACTTCGCACTGGCTCAAGCCTTTGTCTTGGTCTGCCAAGATACTACTCTGACATTTTTACTGCAGGTTGTGTGAAGCTGTACCTGATAAAGGCCGTTGTGCATGCCCCGAACCAAGGACCCAGTTTGCACACCGGCATATCTAAATACTTCAAAACTTCACCATGCGAGGCTTATCACAACCAGTTATGGCTGATTGAGAGCAGAAAATCAGCTGTTATCATTCTGTCCTCCGAAACTTTTATCTCATAGTTAAACACATCTGGAAGTTCTCCAAGTCTGCCAGAGAATTTTGGCCTCTGAGCAGCTCGGAGTAACTCCGCAGCCTCAGGGCACACTGACAGTAGTTGTTGAGGGAGAACAGAAAAGTACTCCCACGCTTACCTACCCCAAATTCTCCACCAAGCTTTACTGAATACGACAGACAACATCTGATGAATGGAGAGAAATTATTTTTACTTTGAATACTGTCCTGCTGCTTTAAATCATCTCAGATTTTCTTAATTTCAGGCCGTGTCTGTAGGAGTCATTCTAATTAGAGATACATCGGTCAAGATTGTGTTTCTGTGGTTACAATTTGACTATATTAGGAGCAGGTATGTCGTGGTACTGTCTGAGAGAAGACATTTTACGCCGTCGATTAGCATACGTAGCGGGAATAAAGCCACTGTCTCTGTTTATTCTCCCAAGAATGTAGATCCTTCCCTTATCTTTGAAATATGACAAATAGCTGGCAACATTTGAAACAGCTGATAAAATGATATAACTTTGGAGTAGTTTGCTCAGCCTTTTTGTTATCTGCTTTAAGTCTCTCTCCCCCTCACTGTCTTGCAGCCTGAATAAATCACAGGCACAGCCCAGCATAATGAAAATTGTTTCTTTTTTAAGAAACTTCTTACGTCTCTGTCACATCAGCGATATAGAAACATCTGAATTTTAGTCTGCAGCAAAAGCCTCCACAAAGAATGTTGATGCTCCACTCTCTGATTGGAAAAATATATATTTTTTGGAGTTCGCAAACTGCTGGTTACCCATCAGGCCCAATCAACGAGCCAATTGCTTTGTGCATCTCTACTTGCACTACTATAGGTCTTTATCTCTCATACATATGTCATAGGTCTCCACGCATCTGACCCTGGGACTTTTGGAGAATATGCCTCCCCTGATGGGAACACACAGACACACGCATGCAGCTGAGCAGAGAGAGGCCACTTTTGCACATGGCTTCCACATGGCAAAACCTACTTTTATTAGGGCCAGTGTGAATATATACGTGTGTGTGTGTTTGTCTGTGTGTGCCACTCAGACACCAAGTTTTTGCCAGACATGGCTGAAGGAATTTCAATTAGTGTCTCTTCCTCCCTCCCCTTGCCTGCAGTGCTCTCTGACACACTCATGCGCATGTATGGATGGTTTTACACACACGTGCATGGAGCTTTGCGATCAGGCTGCAACATGTCACTGACTGTAATGGCATTAGAAAAGCAATTAATCAGACTGAAAAGCTCTTGCATGTCACTATAATAGAAAAATAGTAAGAGCGGTCTAGAGAGTGAGAACCGTGCTGGATTCAGTCAGGTTTCGTGTCTGCGCACAACCCTGATATATAGAGAGATCTGTGCACTTCTTGCACTTTTATTTGCATGAGCTCTGAACAAATTGCACCCTTCAAAGTAAAGCAAACAGAGCGTAACTTAATTCTGCTTCCTTGTCTTTGAACCTGAATGTGGTTTTTTTACTTCCCATGTTTCATGTTATTCACACGGCCTCTCTTGCTCAGGAGTTTGCGCACCAACAGGTTTTGACCACACTTTTGTGTTTGTTTTAACATTTCAGATCATAACATTGTTCATTTACACTGTGATGATTTCATAGCTGATAGAAGCAAAACAACTGCTGCACAGAGAGCAAAGAAACAAATTGCTCGTTTGATGCAGGTTTATATGGGGCTCTCATTAGTAACAAATAATCTCTTCCTTTTTAACTGGACAAGTAACAAAAATTGGAGTGAGAGGCAGATATCCTGATATGGGTGAAATGGCCCAGGGTGACACAGACTGTGGAGGGACCACAGGGAGAAAAAGTTGTTTTAATTGAAGCATTTTGGAAACCCAGATTCCTTAAATTACACTTTAGATTAATTAAACTTTTATACTAGCGTTATCACACATCATTAGGGCTACCTCATATAAATTATTTGCCAAGATCAACTTATATCAGACCAGTGGTTAAAACTTGAATATTTTTACTACTGTGATCCACCCCCTATCTTGTTGAAGGGCCAAGCTGTGCTGTTTCTTTTTAAGGGGAAATATGACTCCCCACCCAGGGAGTCCCTGCCTGGGGGGCGCCATTAGCACACCAAAACAGTCAGTTGCTTTCCATTTACTAAGCATTCTTAATTACCTGTCTAATCCACAGAGGGAAGCGACCACCTTGTGTTTTGCAATGTGTTAGCACTCTAGTCAAATATGTCTTTGCACTATGGCTGGCTAATTATGCTAAAATGGACTTATGATCCAAAGCATTCAAGTCTGTGTTTAAAGGGCCATTTCAAAGATTATTTTACTGAATTCCCAGCTTAGAATCCTAATAAACTAGTCTTATTAGTGAATTTTCTAAAGCACAGAGATAGACATAATGCAATTAATTTTCAATTCCTAATATGTCCGATAAGATGAATGTGAAAAAGTTTCCGTTATTTTTTAAATTGTGTTCATCGATGAACACAATTCAGGAGGCGGTATGCTTAAACTGGGTTTGTGACTGAACAAACCCAATGACCTTATTTCCAAACGGTCCACCTGCTCAGGACGTTGAAAACGATTAGCATGGAAGTTTGCTCAAGAACGGCCGTCATTAGATCGTGGCAGAGGCGACGAAGATGTTTTAACTCCAGGGATGAGTCTCCCTAATGCAGTCGAGCCGGTCTGAATATGTCAACATGGCGGCACATAATTCTAAGTTTAGTCTACATTGTATAAATTTGTGCTCTCTGCTGCTCATCGTGCTTTTCTATTTACCCTGATTTGCTCTGTGCTCATCTATCCATCTCACCTCATAAGTCCCTCACAATGAAGCACTCTGGTCTCCATGTGGATGTCTTGAGGGCGCATTAGGATGTGATTAGCATTGATCCTGGCCCTGACCAAAAGGCAACAAAACTGTCCTTGTTCTCCTTCCTCCATGTTGTCTACAAAGCTGCCACATTTCATTCACAGACAAACAAATAAGGCAATAAAACAGTTTATGGCTGTTTGATGTTTGACCACAGTTTGACTTCACTACAGACACTCGGACAGCAAATATTTCCTCCACTGATTAACACACCATAATGTGGATTCATAGAAAGAAAGGTGTATTCTCTTTTGAGTTTTAACTTTTTTAACTTGTGATTTTTTGGCACTTTAGTTGCTTTAAGATGCCAGTTAAATATTTCCCATGTGTAAAAGATGAATTTGGACTTGAACTGTACACAGCTCTATAATATTTTATTGACCATTAGAGCACATAAAGATTTTGTTCTTTTTAACAAAAAGCTTCATAAGGGTTACTATAAAAGTAAAAGTTAAGTCAATTAGTGCAGCACAAAGGTAAATGTAAAAATATAATACCTCGTAAAAAGATCATGCAATACAACTTTTCCACAATTAACCAGAAATATCAATGTGTTTTTTAAGATTATTGGTGATAGATCAATAAAACTAGAACATAGTACACAGAGTGAGAAAAATAACAGATGGAACACATTTTTTGGGCGCGCCTGTACTTTGGAAAAATACTTTTTGTTATACGGTAATTACAGCTGAGACCTTTTGGAGGAGGTTTCTGCCAGATTTGCATATCTGAAGGTTGATTGTTTTGCCCATTGTTCTTAGCAAAATCTCTCAGGTTCAATCAGATCGAAAAGTGTATGTGGAGATGGACTTTGACTGAGCCAATCAGAGGACAGAGAAGATATGTATAATGTGTGCATATACATTATACATATTATACATATGTGTGCATACATGTATTTGCTTCAGCATGCCAACAGCATAATGCTGCCAGAATCATTGCTAACATTGCAGTAGTGTTAGTCTTTTTGAAACATAATTTGGTCTCATCTGACCAGAGCACATTTTTCACACATTTGCTATTTCTCCTCCTATCACTTGTGATGTGACATGACTTGGTATCTCTGGAGGTTTGCTATATCCTTTTCATTTTCAGATCATGGATTGAATTGTGCCAATTAATATGCTTAAAGCTCAGTTTAAGTTTTTGCAACTAACTCTGTTTTGTATTGCTGTATCACCAAAAAAAAAAACAATCTGTCAAACTGTGTAAAAGGTAAATGGATTTGAATACTTTGGCAAGACACTGTAGACTTGCAATTTTCTGTTCTGGTTTTGCTGTTGGCACTTAGAAACTGGAAACTCCTCTGGGAGTGCGTGGAAATTTTAAAGCATAAGTTTGGATTTATTGGTCCTTAGCAACAAAAATATGTATGTCTTTGCTCTTAGTGGTGTAAACCTTTAGTGCCTTAGCAAATTTAAGGAAGATCAAAACCTGGAACATGATCCTCCACTCCTACATTCTTTTCACACCCCTTCTATCCTTGAAATTATTCCCAGCCTTCTTTTCTTGCTGTTTCTGAATGTCTCTTATTTTGCATCCCTGGTTTTGCTGCTTCCTCTTTGCTCAGAGGAGCATGTTTAGGGTTCTCATGGGAAAAGGTAACAGTGTGGCCCATAAAAAGAGAGTTATGAGGTGGTACTGGATGCACCGAGTTTTAGTGTCAACATTGCTTTTCATTTAAGATTACCTTGACATCTTCATAGACTCTTGTCTGCACCGGCTGTAAATATAAGTTCTGTGCAAGCACCCCTGCAATAACTTGTTCATTAAACATTGAAGTGCTCTTGTAGCTTCTGGAGAATCGTTTAAAATCAGTGGTTATGGTCAATGTGCAAACATAAAAAAGGATGCTGCACTCAGTCATGCTAATATTTACGTGTGTCTTTTATGTGGGAATCTGTTTGGAAACAAAATTAGTGAAAACATATTTGAATTGCCAAACAAAATCATTTTTATTTGGTCCTTACCTCACCTTTGTGGCGTCTCTAAAACACTAATAACTCTGTATGTATTAACAGATCAGTATATATTTGGTGGCTTCCTTCATCTTCTCTGTAGTGTTTAGTATTTTAAATGATGCAGGAATCTGGATAAATGTTTTTTTCAGCATTTTATTGTTTTAATGTCCTGCTGAAACTCTACATAACGCTGTCTTACATAACAGCCATGTTCCCAATTACTTGGAGATGTTCAATAGGCTTCATTATAAGCTATTTTGCAACAAATGCTCTGGAAAGGATTAAGACAAAGATACGCAGAGTTTGTTCATCTTTGTAAGTTACAGCTCGTAATGTTCTACTTCTTTAATAGTTTGTATATTATTGTGTGCTTTCGTATTTGTTACAGCGTCAATTTCTATAAAAATCTGAATAACTTTACAGAAACTTTTAATATTTTTCTAATTTTGGCTGCATCATCTCATTCCATCTCAAACACAGGAGTGAGTGTGATCGCCCAGAGGTCAAGAGGTGTGAGTGCCCTTTGACCTCATTACTGCCCATGCAGGGTCATTTTCAGAGCACAGAATGGCTGATACAAGCATCCTGGAAATCCCCACAATAAATAAAATTTCCTTGTATGCCATTTAAAAGGTGATGGGCAACACTGCATGGGGTTGAAGTAGTTTCCTTCACAAACCATCAAAACAAGGTTTAGAGAAACAGTATGGATATTTCTTCCCATTAACACAGTTGGAGGTTAAGGAACAATAAATCATGACCTTTGCTTTTTAGCTAGGCTCTTTCGTCATAGAAGTAATGCCCAAATTGTAGTGGAAGAGCTCAATGTTTTCTATGTGAACTATGTGGCAAGCACACTGTAACAATCTCAGTCTAAGAAAATGGAGTGTCATTGATTATGACTTTGTTGTAATCAATGCTGTGTGTCTAACGGGGCACATTAGAAGCTCTATAAATGTTTTAAGTGCTTGAACTATCCGGCTATCTCCATAAAATGTTTCTGCGATTGTCTGCTTTAAGAGTATAATTAGCTGAAACATATGTGCAAAGCACCTCGTACTTGGAATCCCAGTATCATCCATGGCTTTTATGGTGTTTCTGGCTTTATCCTGTGAGATTAAGTAGACACACTCTTTGATCATTCACCACATGTTCCTTCCATCTTCCGAATCATTTGCTAAAGGGAACATTTTAATAGTTCCATTTGGGTCTGTACTGCTTCTAGAAACAGTCAAACAGCTAAAAATCATATCATTATATTTAAGGGGCAATAAGCAAATGCTTTTTATTGTCTGGAAAAAGAGCCGTTTCAAACACATCTTGATTATTGTGTCAGTCAATCAGGAGATGCTTTCCCCTAACCAAGCAACCCCAGCCAAGCCTATAGCCAATGACTTAGCCATGCAAGCAGTATTCAACACACTTCATTACTAGAAGAGAAATATGTTTGGTCAGTTGGTTTACCGCTGTACTGACTGCTGGAAAAGACAAGTGTTTAGTTGTTGGCTGCAATAAACAACATATATGCATGCACAGTCTTCCAGTCATGGAGAAAAGAGATGTTTTATTTTTAGTCTTTATCAAAACAAATTTACATGCATTTCAAAGCATCGCTTTAGAAAAGGTTTATGAAAACTGCAAAGTTTGAAATAACGTCCTGTGAGATGGTTTTTAGCCATTTCGAAAAAAAAGTTAATACGCTATAGAAAGAAAAAAAATGCTGAATAAATTCTGATGTACATTTGCAACATTTGCTATAAAATGAGAGGCACACACAGGAATCACGTGGGACCGCCGAGGAAGATGGCAGCACACTAACGGAGCTCCGGAAGACAATTTTTCTTTCATCTATTCTGAATATACACCTCGCAGCTCACCCGAACAGAAATACGTTCGACACGCCAAATTCTGTAGTCTTCATAAGAGGCCAGATTTTAATAATTTACTGACGGGATGTCAAGCAACAACAAAGCCAACTTTTTCAAAGGTGCGGCAACGAGAAGTAAGCTAGCAGCGAGGACCAGCCCCACGCCTGAAAGCTCTGCTAACCCGCTGACAAACCCGAGCTGCGCCGAAGAGAAACATATGGATCCCAACCTCATGGAAGAAGTACGGAAAATGAGCACAACACTACAAGTTGTGGCGGCAGATGTAGTCTCGATTAAAGAAACAACTAAAGAGCTTAAAGACTCCTTAAAGAAATATGTTTGTTAGAGAAAAAAATAGAATGGAGTTACTCGAATCATTTATATCAAACACTTTGCAATCTTAAGTATCAGTTACATGAACTGTATAATAAGAAAGCTGAATATGCCTTATTTAGACTTAAAAATTAAATATTATGAAGGTGGAGAAAAAAGTGGCCGATTATTAGCGAGACAACAAGATAACTCTAACAACATTCCACTAATTAAGAAGGATGGTAAAACATTCACCGCAACCAAAGGCATAAATAGGATCTTTGAAGAGTTTTATAAAAACCTTTACATGTCTACTGATAAACATGACACAGAAGAAATGAATGCTTTTTTCTCATCAGTGAAATTGCATAATATCTCCAATGTACAACAAGAAAAATTAGATTCTCCTATCATTTTGGAAGAAACTAAAGCTACGATCTTGTCTAGGAAACCTGGGAAATCGCCTGGCCTGGGTGGCTTTCCAGTTGAATATTATAGAAAATATATTGACACCATAGCCCCAGTATTGCATGATGTATACAGAGAAGCCTTGGAATCAGGCTTTTTATCTGACACTTTCAATCAAAAACGGGTCTTCAATCGACAATATGAGAAGGCTTACTCATCTAATACATTTGAATCGCTCTAATCCAGTCCCTGTTGCTGCGTTCTCTTTAGTTGCTGAGAAAGCCTTTGTCTGCATGCAATGGGGGTTTCAACACTTCTGAAATTTGGATTTGGGTCTAGGTTCTGCAAATGGGTTGAAATAGTATATTCTAAACCAAAAGCACTAATTATGACAGCTGTCCACATTTTTTATCTTTCCAAGGGACAAGACAGGGCTGTGCCTTATTCCCATTGCTTTTCACGCTGGTTGTGGAACCACTAGTGGTGGCGATAAGAGTCAACCCAAGAATTAAAGGAATTCATGCAGGAGGGAAAGAGCAGAAGTTGCTTATGTATGCGGATGACATCTTAGCTATTATAGCAGATCTAATCATCTCTATTCCAGCCCTATTACAGTGTGTTGAATCATATTCAAAACTTTCAGGATACAAGATTAATTGGAACAAATCTGAGTGTATGCCCATATCCCAAACATGTCACTCAAATGATATTACATCATTTAGCTTTAGGTGGGTCCCCTCGGGTATGAAATATCTGGGTATACGACTCTACCCGAATTTAGAGGAAATAATGCTACTGAATATGGAACTGCTTCTTCAGAAGATAAAAACTAATCTTAATAAATGGACAAAATTGAGACTTTTTCTATGGGGAAAGGTGAATGTAATACAAATGGTGATAGCCCCATTATTCAATTATGTGTCCATGATGGTGCCAGTTGACATCCCCTCCCAGGTTTATAAACAGTATGAGGCTTATGTGAAGGCCTTTCTTTGGGTTAAGAAGAAACTCAGAATTAGCATTAAGAAAATGTGGTGTGCAAGGGACATCGGGGGCATGGCCCTCCCTAACGTAAGACTATATAATCTCGCATTTGAAATGGTTAGATTGTCCAAGTATTTTGAAAAGGGAGAAACAAGGCTGAGCTGAATGAATATTGAAGAAGAATTAGCTAACCCCTTTAGACCAATAGATATTCTTTCCCATGGTAAAACGGATAATAGAAAACCTCTTCCCACAAATCCGGTATTGGCACATTCTAAATTAGTATGGAAGGAGATGCATAAAATATGTAGGATGTCACATTCGAAACAGTTGTACTCCTCACTGTGGTTGAATCCATCCATCTGTAGTGGAAGGAAAACTGTTTACTGGGAACAATGGCTTGTGAAGGGAATACGTGTTGTGGATGATTTGTATGCAGACAGGGTTTTTATGTCTTTTTCAGATGTCTTGCTGAAATATAATATAAAAAAGGACAGTTTCTGGGTGTTCTGCGTGTGCGATTCAGTCAGGGGTTTTCCCCGACTGGGAGCTTATCGCTGTATGTGACAGCCAGCCAATCAGAAAGCGGGGATTCTCCGCCTGCTTTCTGAGGGGAAATTACCGAGGGGAATCCCAAACAGCTGAAACGGTGCAATGCTAAGCCTGGCAGCAGGGCTAGCAAAGCATGGCGGCCCGCCATGCTTATAATACACTGGGGGAAACCCTGGAATGGGTCGGTCTGCTTACCAATAACCTATGTTGGAAATGCAAAACTGAACTGGGAACCTTTATACATGCGTTCTGGGAATGTAAATTAATTTCCCCATTCTGGAAAACAGTATTACAGTACATTGGAAAGTGGATAGGTGTGGGGATACCTATGTCACCAAGACTCTGCTTGTTGGGGGATCAAACAGTGATGCCTAATATGTCAAAACACCAAAATACTGTAATGCAGGTGGGGACGGTCACGGCTGCTAGAACAATCCTCAGACTGTGGAAGTCTCAATCACTCCGAATATTAGGAGCTGGTTGGAATAATGTTGGAATAGTGTCCACCTCCAATATTGAACTGTGGCCAAACTAAATGTGGGAATAGATTAAGAATCTAATGTTTCTCCTACTAACATTGGACAGTAAACTTCTGAAATCTGGAAATGTTTTGAAACATTGGCAATGAAACTTCTTTCACTAGGTTGTTTTGAAACTCAATGGATAATTAATCTTTTTGAAACTTTATGATTTATATGCATGACTGTTTTTTTGTTTTTGCACTTGTTTTATTTTATTTGTGATTTTTGTTTTATGTAGTTTGTGGGGGAGGGCTGGGGAAGGTTGTAAACATGTTCTGAAACATTAATAAAAAACTTTAATAAAAAAAGAAGAGAGGCACACAAGGCAAGGATGGGAGCGGTGGATCTGTCCCATCCATCAGTGGGTCTATTGGCAATGTCCCAGTCATGTTGCCGAAGAAAATTGTAGTTTGCGTGAATCACTTCACAAAGGAGTCTTGAAAATTACCACCGGTATAAGGCAATATTTGCTACAGACCTCAACTGAAGGAAATCTTTTAGTTACTGTTCGATGCAAGTCTTTAGATTAAACACAATTTCAGAAACCGCTGATGCATCCTTGGTGGTTGTGCAGGAGTTGCCACTTCTTATGCTTCTGGATCTGATTCAGAGTCAAAGCTGTACCATTGGAAAATTGCACATCTGTTTGCAACCGTTTTCACGTGCAGAAAGTAGTTGGTGTAATAATAGAGACATAACCTTAAAACAACTCATTCCTTTCAGAAAAAAAAAAAAAAAAACATTCCTGGAAGGAATGGGTTGTTTTCGGCAAAACCGAGAAGGCGAAATCTCATTTTCTAAGCGAAAAAACATGATTTGTTTAGCCTATAGACCTATTCGGTCTTCTTCAATTAGTAGAACTGTAGAATAAGATAAAAGGAACTGATGTAATGGTTGGATCAATGTTAAACAGTGGTAATTCCCCCCAAAAAACACGAAACTTCATCATTAACCTATTGGTGATACATATTTTTTTTTAGTAATTTAGTATTTATTTTAGTATTTTACCTCCTGAATATGAGTTTACAAGTGCTTTATTTTACAAGTTTCATTACATCAAAAATGAACCAACTGGACTGTCGCTTCAATACCTTTGTATAATATTATGTTCAGTGTTATATAGACTTAATAAATGTTTTGTGTTACATTGTATCTGAAAATGTGTCTTCCTATGGGCCAATAAGTAAATTACAGCCCACCACATCCCCAAAAGACCCTCCTCTCTATGCAGTAGGGTACAAAATACAGAAGCTCAGTCAAGGAATTGAATAATGGATTCTGAATATGTCTTCATTATTAAAGTTCAGCTACTCTTGAAAGTGGAGCTATTTCTTTGCCATGAATCACAGAGGAAAACGGAAGGATCTATCTCAGTTTTCCGTGACTGTTTACATATTTCCTGTCATTGACGCTTGACATTTCCCCGTTATTTTACTCACTTGTCGATTACTCTGAACTATGACAAGACAGAAATAGGAGCCAGATTTATGTATGCAGTCTTCCCACAACCTCAGACCAGAAAGGATCCGCCCTACAGAAAAGCCTTTCAGTGGTGGCAAATATGCTTTTTTACGATCTTCTAATGCTTTAAAGATTTTTGGCTCTTGGAGATAATAGCAACAAAAACTTGCATTAAAAGACAAAACAATCCCTTCAAACTCTAAATATTTTGTTCAATGATAACTTCTTTTACCAAATGAGTTTTGTAGGGTTTAAGAAAACATACCTCATCTGAGATGGAAAAACACAAGTGCATAAGTACATAAGTACACCTGAAATCACGTAACTCCACAGAGTCCACATTGCTCTGAGTTTCACTTGTCCTGCGTCATTACAAGTGTGTCTGAAGAGTTGTTTACAGCTGTCTACATTTCATACCGTTGCTATGCTCCCTATGGAGTAAACAGCAACGGGAAAGTTGTTTTCAAATTGCAGAATCTACCCTGTCAGTGACACACTCATCTTTGTGGCTTGGCATTGCCTCATCTCGAAAAAGTTAAAACCAGAGTCACTTTTGAAATAACTCTAACAAATGAGAAGCCTGATTTTCTTGGGTGTCTGAAACTATTTTTGGTGTTATCCAGATGTTCTAATCCGGATTTAGGAGCCAGACCGCGCTGCAAAAAAAATGAAAATAACACAAAGCTAATTTCCAGAAATAAGAAGTTTTCCACATTGAGCTTAGTGTTGGGCGTTTTGTAGCATTATACTATTTTTCTGTAGCATTTTAAACGTAAAGATGAGGAAATATAATGCGAACCACATGACCCCTTTGTGCTTTTGCCTTAGTGAAATTATGTTAAAAGTTTATACCTGTTCTTAAAATCTAGATTATTTTATCCTTGTGGCTGAAGCTTTAGCTAATCTGAGCCAAGACTGAAGTGGTTTTCTACTATCTTTAACTCCATTCATCCACTTTCTGTACACCCTTGTCCCTTAGTGGGATCAGGAGGGTTGCTGGTGCCTATCTCCAGCAAACGTTTTGGGCGAGAGGTGGGGTACACCCTGGACAGGTTGCCAGTGTGTCGCAGCCCTCTTTAACTCATCGTGGACTATCCTGATAAATTCTCCCTTAAAGGCATACTTGGATATCGGTACAAACGTGTACCAATTGTAGGGAATCTGTACACGTAGTCAAGTGTACCGATTGCCTACATTTTTCCTGACATATTTTTTATTATCCCCCACTTGCTAATGGATACTTGCAAGTTTGATGAGCAAGTCCAGCTCTGTTTCTTCTCCTCCAGGCTGGCCACTGCGCACCTGTTAGTTAGAATTGTACTAAACATGAAGGCCAATACTGAAGTGTCACCTGGATGTGAGCTTGGTGCCTGTGAAGAGGCTGAATTCCTGACCAGTTGGAGGTGAAGACCAGCATGTGTGGCGCATAGCGTGAAGGGCTGCAGCCATACTTAGAACATGTGCATTACAAAAGAAAAAAAAAGTCCCTCCAAACCAAATACACACCTTGTGTTCCTGCTTCCCTCCATGCCTCATTGTTACACTCACACACAGCTTGAAAGTAAAGTTTTTAATGGAATCATCAAAGGTAGAGTTGAGTCCAAAAAGGCATCTGGATGGTCTGGCTCTTTGAGCTGGGTCGTTAGGAATTTCAGCAAATTACCCTGTGCGTATGCGGGAGTGTGTGTGTGTGTGTGTGTGTGTGTGTGTGTAGGTGTAGGTGTACTAAATAAACGTTAATGCAAGGAAAGTAAGAACTAAGCACAAAGCAAATGTGCAAACTGAATACTGTTCTATCTGAAAAGCTTACAATATTGTCTTTGGCAACTGACACTTGCAGGATTGTTTTTTTTCCCTTTCTCCTTCTCTTTGGTATTACACAGCAATCCATGCAGAAACCTTACAAAATAACAGTTGGGCAACGTCACGCTAGCAGATGAACTGTAAATGAAAAATGTGTGAAACACAGATGACTGTCACAGCGCTTTTCCTGAAAACATAACTCCTGTCGTGTCAGACCTGCGAGTCTGGAGAGAAACCGGCGGATTTGGCGCTCTATCATGTTACAAAGTCAACTGTGCAAGACAGAGAGAGAGGGATCACAGTTTCTCAGGTGGTTTGGGGTTTTTCTCCCCCCTCAATCATATAACCATTAACATCACAAAGAATTTCTTCTGGTTTCCTCTTGGTTGCTCTAAATGTGTGTGACATAACTCGCTGTGATCGGCAAAGTCGGCTCACAGTACGCAGGTCTTGAAGGAAGGGTATGAAACATCATTTACCTATCTACAAGATTTCTAGCTTTTTAAATGAAAGGTTTTCATTTACTTTAGATTTAGCTATCTGCTTGTACAAGAAGCAGTTTTGCCCTCAACTTGGTAAGGACAAAAAAAGAAGAAAAAGCTAAATGATGAGCATAAAATTGAGCTCAATAATGCAATGAGAGAAGGTGAAGCAAACTTTTTTTCTTCATTCTGATCTTTATTACTGACAAAATTAGGTTGAAATCCCTCCTATGACTGTACCCGAAAACAAATTTAGAACCTCTGAAGTTTTGTTTATAACAATATGTTGACCATATTGACAATCAGCCAGGGGCCTTTGTTTTCTCAGCTCAGTCAAACCCGCTAAGCTGAGCAGGCTTTGATGTGGCCACTGAGTGCAGGATGACACTGATGTCAACCACATCAGTCTAAACCAATACCTCCGTGTTCCTTAAAGCGCATAATATACAATGGCTTCCACTACGAGCCAAGCATCTTCACGGAGTAATCTGCACTGCCGGGGGATGTTTGTTCTTTCTCTTTGACTTCATAAGGAGCTGGAAACATTCAACTTAACTTCTATAACCCTGTTAAAAGCCTGGGTGGCCTCGGATGCAGCGGCAGCTACAAGGACTATTTTCTTTGTCGTGTGTCTTTCTGATTTCTTTCTTTCATTTATTTTGTTTTTATTTGCCTGACAGAGTATAATATTTTTAACGTCTGTTTTTATCATGTCGGTGGACTCGTTTACCCTCAGATTAAAAAATAAATAAAAATGAACCCCTTTATTCTTTTGTATCGTTTTATGAGGTTTCCTGGATGTAAACAGTCGAGTTGCAGCAAAGAAGAGGCATCGTCAATCAGCGACATTGTTTAAAAAAGGAAAAAAATAAATAAATCTAAAGTGTTGCATTTCTTTAACATGGGATTGAACATGTCACAGCAAAAAACTGACCCATTTGTCCTGCTGATTGCAGCTCTTGACACCAACTGCTTGTCAAGCGACAATATTTCAAAAATACTCAGCGAGATCTCTACAAGCATTAGATCCACTCGCAGCTGGTCTCCGTGTCAAGGTCACCGGGTGAACAACTGCTCCGTAATCTTCAAAAAAATCCCCAGAATAAACAGTGGAAACATTTTCACAACCTCCCTTAACCTTTAGGTTCAGTTGGAGTCTCAGTGACCGTGTTTCCAAATGGGGCCATCCAGGGGTCGGCAGGAGGTTTATGTATGTGTGGGTTTTTCTGTGTGTGTGTGTATGTGTGTGAGAGAGAGAGCCTGGATTGTCCTCATTATTTAGCAATAATAATGTTGGCTACCATTTGATTGTTGAAACAATGACTTCATTAATCCATTCATTCTATGAGCTGTAAAACGATCTAAGAAGCTACCATGTCCGTCAAATGAATGTGGATCTTTTGAAGTTATGTTAAAAAAAAGAAAAAACACATCTTAGCAGTCCAGAGAGTGATACTGTACTTTAACAAAAAACAGATTGCCCGCGCAAAGAAGACTCCTTTGACTTTGTGCCTGAATTAGACATGAAGTACCAGCTTTTAAGATCTTTCACCAGCTGGAATACAATATAAATAATTTGTCTTTGACTGAAGCAAGAAAATGAAGATCTGGATATAAAAGCATTTTACCTTGGCAGAAAGCAAGGAGATACTCTGTTATTAATATTAAACATATAACATTTTTGTTTCTGGTAGATGACAGGCCTCAACTGCGGACATGAGAGTCTAGTAACACATGGTAATATCATTAAAGTGTGGCCTTGTCTTGTACCAAAAAGGTAAGCCTGTAAAACTCTTTCAAAATGTATTATTGATTAATATATTTTATTGATAAAACTCATTCGACGTCTTGCTGAAAGAGTAAGAATATCAAGATTCTTCAGAGAACTGCACCATATATTAATCCATAGCCTGAACATATTTATCACTACTACTTGTGTCCTTACATATTTGTATTCTATTTGAGTCAAAAAAACAATGTATTTAGTTCAATCAAAATTAAATTAATATTGTTTGTTTTTAGATATAGATTAAACCGTGACATGCCAGTTTCTTGTTTCATTTTCTGTTCTCGTTCTTCTGAAATGGGATGAAACAGTGTCTTATTGATTAGTGTCAACTGGGCTACAATTTTGGGTGGAATTTGTATGGTAGTAAAATTATTTCCAAGAACCTCATTAGTCAGCGTGAGCATCTATAAAAGAAGCACTTTGCAAAAAAAAGTCATAAACTACGAAAGAAAACAATTGCGTCTTGTCTTTATCCCCACTGAGCCTCCGTGAGTCACTGAGTGAAAAGAAGGGTAAACACCGGACAGCGCACTCCATCACCAAATCACTTTACATGCACTTTTCTTCTTCACGAGAACATGCAGTGCCCAAACATCCAAGGCTCATGCGGTTCATGACATCAACCACGAGTGGTTAATGCCACAAAACGCACCTCTGGGGTTTGACAGCCAAAGATTATTTCATACTTTTGCCCTGTTACACACAAATATTAGCTTTGGTAGTGACAGCTTGATGGATGTGTCCAAAACTTGTAAATTCAGGAAAGCTTTTGCTATTGTTGTACCTCAGACTTGGTTCTCTTCTTTTACAGTTTAAAACATAAACGACAATGTGAGTGACATCATGAAAGTAGAGACAAAATGAAATTCCCTAAATTGCATAACATAATTAGCTTAAGTATTTAAAGTTTTTGTTCATTAAAGAGCATTTATCAGGGACAGCTGGGTTAATCTATGAAGCCTGATCACAATTTTTTTCTGTCTGCGACTTCCACAAATTGAATAGATGCAATCTAAGCTTTTTGTTGCAGCCTGGAGATTTAACTCGATGGCTTCTGGTTTCTGGTAAAGGGGCTATAAAAGAGCCCTGTGCTTTTTGGTTTCTGACAAGCCACATCAAACAGGAGGAGGGAAAATGGTTTGAACAGGTGGAGCAGCTTCGTGTGAGCACAGACAGATCTTATTTTGTATAGATCACAGCTCAGAAATGTCAGCTGTGGAGCGGCGAGAGAGAACATTTTGAACCTGATAGATCAGTGTTGTGTTGCGGTGCATGTCTGGCTGAGTAATGGATGGCGCGTATGTACCGAGAGCAACGGAACGTTTTGGAGTCTGGTTACACAATGATTCCCTATTTTTGACCAAATGAAGGAACATTAAGTGTTTCCAGCATCAGAAAATTGGAAAATGTGGCGAAAATCTAAAGATGACAAGAACAGACGTGGATTTCCAGGGAAAGCCTGTGACTGTATGTCATCCAAATGTTTTGAATATAAGCCACATGGAGCATGCTTTTAAGGTATAACAACTGTAACATTTAATAAGAGTACTATCCAAAGAGAACGCATATCTGAACAATTTATGTGTTTATTTTTTGCCAATGAGAAGTTTTTGTTGTGGAGCACACTTCTCAGATTCCTGTAAGATTATTTCAGCAAGCTTTCTTTGTTTAATCGCCATGAAACAATTTATGATAAGAGACGAGGGCAGGAAGGGGACATGTGGTACAAAAAAACATCCCTGGCATGTATTTTTCCAACCTCTACTAATCAGGACAAAATGTGATAGGATGTACAAGTTAATATCCATCTCTTTGCTCTTTTGCCAGTAGGTGAACTTCAGAAATGCTCTGAAAATGTAACCTTGCTAATTCTCCAAGTAGGCTCAATTTCCTTCTCGTCCAATTTGCTTATTCTCTCAAAACCCTGATAGTTTTAAGCTTGGTGCAGCGACAGAAAGCCACTGACCACAGTGTAAACCAGTAATTGGTTCACCTCGAAAGCTCATATGGCTTCCTTGACCTCCTGCCAGTCAGGCAGGCAGAAAGCATCTCTCAGTTCTGTCCGAATGCTTGCCATGGGAGCCTGTGCTCCCATGGTCAGAAAAACAAACATTGCAAATATGTAAAAAAAAAAAGAAAATGTACCTGGCTTACAGCTTGCTTGCAGAGCATGCAACCCATGAGTGTAAAAGCAAATGAAGAGAGGGCAAGAGGCACATCAGAGGTCTCTGCTAGGATATGGATGTGAGGGAGTGACTGGAATAAATAATGTTCATCTGTATTTTGATACAAATACTTTAAAGCGGGTTGGTACTTTGGAACAAAAAACATGCTGTTCAGAAAATTAAAAGAACTAAACAAACAAATAAAAGTCAGTGACAAAGCGACTCCAGTGGAGTTTTAAATCTGGAAACCAAACATGATTCAAATAGATAGTTTGGCATTTCAGTGCCTGATCTGTTGCTTTACTTTGTATCCTATGATTAACCAGAGTAAATAAACAAAAACGATTATGAGGTTCTGCCCGATTTACAGTACACTATGTGCCGTACAAAGAAAAAGTATTTCATCCCTGATGGATTTTGTCTGTTTTAGTTTTTTTTTTTTTTGTTGGGGGGGAGGTAAAAAAACAGAGGAAATACATACCTGGGCAAATACGCTTTTCTGCACAACTGCGCAGTTTAAAACTGTGAGCTTGAACAATTGTCATTTTGCCTGTCACAACGGCCATGTTAACTTAAAATCATCTCCTATTTGTTGAGTTTGTATTTTACAAAAGCCACTGCCCTACAATATCAACAACAAAAGTAAATTTTCTAAGTGCTGCAATTCCATATCAGCAACGCTGCAAACCGGTTTGACATGTTTGTCTGTGTGTGTGTCTTCTTCACCAGGTATTTTGGAGATCAAATCAGTGGATGTGGGAGTGGTGGCCATCAGGGGCCTCAGCAGCAACCACTACCTGGCAATCAAAAAGGGCGGAGATCTGTACGGAGCGGTGAGTTCTGGCTGTTTTACTCATGTCATATCGCATTGTGTTTATTTATAAAACACATTTCATATGAAAACTGTAGAAGAAGATTCCTCAAAAATCATTATTGCGGATGTATCCAATTATGCATCATCTGCTTTAGGACGTGTGTTGGTGTCAAATGATAGAGCAAAGGGTAGTTGTATATGAATTAGACAGGACCGATAATAGATGTTTGTGGAACACCACGAGCAACATTTACCTGATTAGATTCAAACATTAGAGAATCAGATTTAAACAATATTCAAAATGCTAAACGAAGTCAACTGACAGCTGCTCCGGAGTCGATGAGAACAACAACAGAGATTCTGTTGTGATCAAGACAAATTTTTATGTCATTTAAAATTATAACCACGGCTGTTCCTGTGCTGCGGTTGGTTATAAACTCAGACTAAACTCATGTGAACTTCCTTTTTTTATTGACTTACTTGGAGCGTTTTATTTTTGGCAAGAACGCCTTTGAACTGCTAAACTATAATCTCAAATCAAAACTTTGCAATATATTAGATGGCTTACAGAAACACTTTGTAAAACAATGGACAAGGCTTTAGCACTGACTGTTCCAGATAAAAGGAACCACAGTTTGTCAGTGTCAGCTCTCCTGTGTCTGCTCGCCATTCAGAAAAAGGAAACACAATCCAGTAGGTTTTTCTATTCTGCTTCAGTCCCTTAGGGGAGAAGCCCTTGTTTCATCTTTTTTCTCCCACTTTCTGCTCTTTTTCTCAATCTCATTCTCTCCCTCTCCTTCTTTTACTTTGAAAGACCCGTTTTCAGCGTGTCTCTCTAGAGCTGCAGCTCAGATGAAATGATATACGATGTAGGGGAAGGAGGGGAAAAAAAAAGAAAACAAGAGATTTTGTTGCACGACCTGAAACTGAATTCCCATGACGTCTTCTGCCTGGTGCAACACAAGCCAGTGGCGGTTGACTAGCGAGGGACCGGCGTTCAATTACACCTGATGGCTTTGCACAGTGACTTCTTTATCCGGTGGTAATCAATTGAAATCATTGTTTCATTATATCACCAGATAAAATGTCAAAAACGGTCACAGCTATGTAGTTTGGTCATGAATTTAGCAGTGGTCACTGCGCAGCATACTGATTCTATTTTAAAAGCTTTAAAGGGAAATATTTTATTTTATTTTTTTACTATTTAGGTCTGATCTTTCCAGTATCTTAAAAGTAAAATGGCGTTGTTACCGTAATTTCATCTAATTGAAGGGCAGACATGTACACACACACACAGCTCTTACACAGAAAGTTGAAAAGCCGCACGGCATCTGTTAAATATTCTCCTTCTGCTTTGAGAACATTCAGTTTTACTTCTGGAACCAATTTGAACAGCTGTGGCTAGATTCAGATTCAGAGGGAGACCGTGAGCAAGCGTGTGTGTGTGTGCACATACATGGAGGGTGGGGGGAAGAAAATCTTTCTTTGTGACTATCAACTGCATCCAGTTAACTGCCTACTTAAGTGACGCTAGCCTTGAGCACAACGGCAGCTTCCAGTAAACTGACAAACAACGTTCCCTCAGATCTTTTCTCTCCTCGTGTGCGAATCATTGCTGCAACGTTAAGACTCAGACATCGTGTCACAATGTTCTGTACCTGCACCAAGCCTTGACCTTCAAAATGTCACACTTTACTAGATCCCAAGTCCCATGCCGAGGTTTTACTGCTGGCCTTAAATGCACATGGGATTAGTCCTTAATCAACAGCTTACAGTTTGTTGATTTGTGTTGTCAGAAGACGGTGCTCTGCAGAGCCAAACGAAAACGATTAAAAGCTTTTGAAACATGTGAGTTGTGGTCGTTAAAAGGGAAAGCAGAATTAGTTACAGTGTGCAAAAGCATTATTAAAACTTGAATTGCACCAGACTTGGCTTAAATTAAATCTGCTCCAAATATTAATGACTTAAAGATCAGTCATCTTCAGCACAGTAATGGAAGAGTGAGTCCTTCCTAGAATCTCATACTAACGTGTACACATTTTCCAATATTCATCAGACTGGTGATAATTGTAAATGATTAAAAGATAGGCAGAGCCTTTTAATCACAAAAAAGGCTATAATTGGAATCTCCTTGGGGTGTGTCAAAACAAAACTGACTTTGAAAGGAATAATTTAGGCTTTCTGAAGGAGATTCTGTTATGCCAATCAGCTACTATCTTACCTATAGACTCTCTTGGCATCTTTATTCAGTATAAATGGTCAAAGAACAAAATTACTATAATCTTAGAGCCAAAATAATAAGAGACATTATAGATTAATGCAAATGTTGCTTCATGAACCTTTAAACGCTTGTCACGTTTGCACTGGTTAGTTATTTTCACAAAAATTAATTATTAATTGCACAGAAGATGTAGGTTGTAGCAGGTGCACTACAAAACATCCTCGTTATAATATATGCACAGGATTCAACAATGTAAGGTTTATATTTTTGTATCATTTGGTCAAGAATTTCATGTTTTTCTTTCCTACTTCAATAAATACGGAATGTGCCACTAAAGAAAATTCACTGTAATATTTATTTATTTATTTTACATCCAAGGGATAAAGCAAAGCGGCAAACGCAAACATACATCAAATTTCCATCACCATATTTGTCTGCAGGTATTTTGTTCTGAAGTTCTGTGTTAGTTTTATAGCACATGTAATGAAATACACATCCAACAAAAACCTTTTTTGGAAAGTCTTGGTGACCATCAAGATGTTTCCCGGGAAATGTGAGACTGGTCTTTATGCTCTGGGTGGCTTGCCTCTTCTGGGAAGGTTTATCACTGTTTATTGTTTTCTCCGTTTGTGGATAATGGCTCTCACTGTGGTTCCCAAAAGCCTTAGAAATGTATAATTTGATAGATGTCAAAGACATGGGTCGCCATCAATTCTTGAATTTCTTTTGATCACAGCACGATGTGTAGCGTTTTGTTTCTTATTTAATGTCATCAGACATGTTCTATTCCAGTTATTTCTGGATTCTGAAGGGCAGACAGTAATCAGGCCTGGTGTTGGTGCACTTTCACCAGAAAAATTTGGTTAACCGCAGGTAATTCATGATTTAACAAGGATGGCTTTCACACAGGGCTAGATTGACTTGTATGGCTTCAATCCTTTTTTATTTACTCAGGGGATCTTTGACATAAATATTGGAATGCTGATCTGAAACATTCACGCGTGACAAAAAGTAAAAGCATAAGAAATCTACGAGGGAATAAATACTTTTTCACTGTTCAAGGAGACTAAAGCATTTTGGTTTATTACCAGACAACAAAGTGAGCCACATTCCATGCATCCCTCCGCCCTCCAAAGATTACATAATTATGGCTTCTAACAATCGTCTTGTAAAACTAGATTAATCTTCTGCCAGTAGAATGCCTCAGATATGTCTGTGTACGACCACACGTCCAAAAGGCCTTTTGGAGCCACTGGTGGCACTTAGAGATGCTGCTCTTTTCAGAGCAGAAAACGCAGCACAAGCAATAAATGTGATTCGTGACACTTTGACACTCAGTGTTTTGTGTGTTTCCCATCCGCAGAGGGAGTTCGGCCCTGACTGTCGACTAATCGAACGCATCGAGGAGAACAGGTACAACACCTACGCTTCTGCCGAGTGGAGGACCAAAAAGAACAAGTGCATGTTTGTTGGACTGAACCCCAGAGGAAAACCGCTGAAGGGAAAGAAAACGCGGCGGAAAAGCACAGCAACTCACTTCTTGCCCATGGTGGTGCAGCCACGATGATGCGACGCGTCAGCAGAACTGCAGGACGTCTATTGGACTTTACGGTGGTGGCTACATGGGACAGATCTGTACCTGGTCTGTAAAATGCACTGAGAAAGAAACAAAATGAAATATATGGAGTGGACTGTTTGCTTGGATAAGGACACTATTTTAAAAAAAAACAGAATATATATCAGCATACAATGTATATATTATTTTCAGTTTTAAGTTATAAAGTACACTGGCACAATGAACACAAAAGAAACATCTGTGCCAAAATGTGATTCACATTTGTAGATTTGTGGAGTGCATGGAAAAAAAAAAAAGATAAAGGTATCTTTATAAACCTGAACGGAAGAAGAAAAAGGAGAGAATAGCTTGTTCATGATGGCACCACCACAAATCTTACTATATCATGTCTCTTTCTTCAGATTTATTTATTTTATGTTATATTTAACAGAAACAAAGAATAGAAGGCGTACTCTTGTCTTTTTCCTACCAGTTATGCTTCTCTTTTTAAACTAATAATCATTTAAGTCTGTATAAATAAAAAGAATATATTTGTCTTTAACTTGTCTGTGTTCAGTGTTTGGATTTTATTTTATAAAGAAAAAAAAAACTAACCAATGGATTTTAAAAGATAATTATATAATTAACTTTTATATTTTTTTCGTAAAAAATAATGGGAAGACAAACACAGAAGGCACAAAACAATGTTTATTCTGAGAATATTAAAGTTTAATTCAGATAAAAAGTGTGCTAACGATTTCATTACTTTCACTGCCTTTTCATACTTTATTAAATATTAATGTTTAATTCCTAACTTTCTGCAAAGTATAAGTAAGTATTAATTACTTGAGATACTGTAGCAAATTATTTGTAATACTGTAGCAGCATTTTGGTTTGATCAAATGTCATAACCTCATATCTCATAAGACGTTTCACCCAAGCAGGGATCAGATCTACAGTCAATAAAAATAGGCTGAAATATGAAACCGGTCTGAAACCGAGGCATATTAAAAATTATACTTGAGCGTTTAATTATTTCATTGTTCATCAAAAATACTTACAGCAAAGAGATAAGCGTGACCTCAAGCCACTTCTACTAGTTTGAATCAATCAATCAAATTATAATTGTATAGCACATTTCAGCAGCAAGGTGCTTTACAATTATAGAAAAATGAAAGAATAAAACAGAAAAAATAAGAAATAAAAACAGCATGTGACATTGAATAAGCAGTAAGAAAGAAATAGATTTTGAAAAAAAAGAAAAAGATTAAAAAAGACAAAACCAAACTTTTGTTACAGAATTTAAGCGCCTGCCGTCGCCAGACTCCGCCATCCGTTTAACACAGGTATTATTCAGGCCCCTTCGCCTAACAGGACAAGGTCTCCATCCATAGAAAGAGGGATAAAAGAAATTAATAAATAGATAAAAAGTAAAGATAAAAACATCGAAGACATCAAAGCCCACACTCTAACCCTAATTTAGCCATAAGCAACTCTAAACAGGTGGGTTTTAAATTGAGATTTAAAGGCACACATTACAGTTTTCTGGAGGTATGTTCCAAATTTGTGATGCATAGAAGCTGAATGCTGCTTCTCCTTGAATAGCTATATGAATAGTTATATCTGTTTATTTTAGGACATTACTACGAAGCTTTACTCAAAAAAGACACTGAAATCAGAAGTACAGTAGACCTCCTGTTTCCTGTTCATCAAACTTATTACTACCATCGTTCTCACAATTGTTACTGTCAGCCATATTACTATCCTATAACAAATAACACCAAGGTCACAACAATTCTCATTATTAAAAAGACATAACTCTGCAGCACACCAGCACATTGTCCTGTGTGTTTTAAAGTGTCCATCCTGAGACACTTGCATGTCTGCCAGTTTTTGGGAGACGTGGCTCACAGGTTTTTGCGAGCAGTGCTTTCAGTATGATGATAGTAAGTAAGTGAACAGCTTTTTGAAGCAAGGCGTGAGTTGGGAATCTGCAAAAGATTAGAGTTTGAAAGAAGCCCAGCAGACGACCTGGCTGATTACTTCAGGGGTTTCCATTTCTCATTGCTCAGACCTTTGCATTACAAGTACACATGGCAAACATGGCTTCTTGGAGGATAAACACAGTCTTTTATGTGATAACAACAAAGACAGAACAGGTTTTAGAAATGGCCAACCCATTCGCTCGCACACGCACACACACACACACACACACCACACGCACATACACATGCATGCACGCAGTTAGACAGAGACGCACTCGGACGGCTGGGTAGCGTCGTGTGTGCATCAGTGTGGTCCCAGCAGCTGGGAAAAGCCTCCTCCTTGACCTTACATGTCTGAAACCTGTTGCTGAACCCCCCTGAGACTGAAGGAGACATGGAGCAGGGCATATGGTGTAACATAAATATCACCGCTTTGTTTATCACCTGATTCTAATTAACTATGATGTCATGTTTTCTTTCGATTCTCTCTGCTTTTCCTTAAAATCCCCGCACTCGCGTCGTTGCCCTCTGCCGCTCCAGCTCGGCTTTTCATTTTCTCACACTTCTTGAAACTTTTCCTCACGTCTCTGCGAAGTTAAGTCAGATTCAAGCTCTTCAACTGGATCCAACGTGGAGCAAGGTTATCACACTGACACACACAAACAGCGTCCTCCTCTCTGCCCACTTGGCTGCAGTGTGTGTAATTTGTCCACTGCATGCCGCACATCGCTATCATCTCTCCCTTGTGTTTTCTGTGCATGTGTGTCCAACTTAATTTCCACGTGCATGACAGAATCCGCCAGTGTCCGTCTGTCCCACTGTGTTTATTACAAGAAGGCCCTCGATCCTCTTATTATGCTCAGGAATCCTCGGTGTCCAACGCTCATGTCAAAGCGTGAGTAAGTATGATGCATCAGAGGGCGATTCAAATTTCCTTTCATCCTCCCAGGGCATCTAGTCCTTTGTTTATATGATTACTTGGGTGTTCTGTAAACGACATATCAAGTACAATTACTTTGAAATGTGTTCAAGACACTGATACCCCTCCTCTCTCCCTCCCTCATAAACTTCAAGGACTGGCATTCCTAGCCTGAAATGTCTTCATTATTTTGGTGGTGCAGCTTCGGAGATTTAAATATTCCATTTAATACCTTATTGGCACAATAAATCTGGACTGAAACTTAGATATCTGCAGCAAATTTGTCCACTTGTTTGCTCTGAGAATTTGGATTGAGGTCTGCTCTTACAGTATAACACGTGTCAGGCTCTCGGAGTTGCTTGTTGCGCTTTTATTGAAACTTCAACATGACTTAATGCGCTCTTGCCTTTGCCCATAATCCATTACAAGGCTTTGAGAGCGGGACATTTATTCAAGACAGATGTTTTACACTGATTACCGCTGATATCCGAGTTAGTCGGTTCACTCTTTTCTTTCTGCAGAGAGTCTAACGTCTTTATTAAAGCCTGTCTTTTTTTTTTAAGATTACGATTATGCCTGGTATGCTAGGTGTTTGGTTTGTGGAGTTTGCGGCAAGGCTCAGTATGCGGTTTCTGTTTTGACTGCATCTGGATCTATCGGACCTGTGTTGGACCTCAAATGAAATGTACACTGTTGGCTTCACACATTCGCAGCTCCTCTGTTTGCTCAGAGTCCTGTGGCTGTGCTACCTGACCGCAGAAGCAGCTGTGAATATTTTACATCCTGGTGAGCCTAGAGAGACAGAAAATAAAGAGGAATAGGAGGAGGCTGCAAGCTGATTTTGACAAAGACGTACTGGACTGGAAGACAGGTAAATGAACCAATGCAATTGCAGGTCTGGGGTAGCGGTGCAATCGATGGGAGGAGGGGCGATGTTTATTGAGCGGGAAGGAGGTTGAATGGGATGCCAAAGAGCGAGAGGAAGAGGGGTGATTGAGGTGGTTAGAGGGGTTGCCAGAGAATTTGGGGATGAAGGGTGGGAAGTGACTTGAAGGGGTGTTTGCAGAAGGCTGGGGGTGGGGGTATTATGGGTGGAGGTGGAGGCAATCATTGGAAGCAGACCAAGGGAGTTCCTGGAACCCAAAAGGTAAACCAGGAGATCTCCCCCTTCTCACGTTCAACTAGTTTTTTTTTTTTCAGCCCTCCAAAGCTTTAGGGTTTGGTTTAATTTGTGGCCACAAACGCATCTTACTGTTAGTTGTGTTTATATTCTACTGGTACCTGCACGTAGTTAAAAAAAATTCCTCCTGAAAGCAACAACAAAAAAGCATCTTTTGATAACACTAAGCAAATTTAAAAGAACTATCAAATGCAACAATAAGAGTTTCTTTAGCGGAGGATTGCTCATAAGAAGTCAAGGAACACACTGAGAAAAAGGTCTTATTCATCCTTTCTTCTGAGATTGAAATGCAAGCATATCCAGAATAATGGAAATGGAAATATATGAAAAAGTTCTAAAAGCACAATCACAGGATTAAAGAAAAAGAGTGAACAATTTGCACTTATTTGTCATTAATCACACTCAAGCTTTAGTTTACGATTTATTAAGTAAAATATAGTAAGAGTAAAAGAAACAGAGACAGCTAAAAGTTTTCTTGAAAAGAAATAAAAAGCTTTTCACATTTTTTATCTAAGACAAGTTATCAAATGCTTACTTTGTCTCTCTCTTTCTGGAGTTGAAAGAAAAGACTTGTCGCTTAACTTGAAGGTATAACATCTAATGTTAAATTTTGAGGGAGTTTGGGAGAGGAAAAAGGAAGGACCTTTAAGCCTTGGAACTGTCACAACATCCAACAAATTGAACCAGAACATTAAGGACAAAGCGAGGAAAAACAGTGGCTCCTGTGGATCAGAACAGGCCGTTTATTTTCTCTTAACCACTTGCATTCTTGTGCCGTGGTTTTCCCACTTCAGTCTCTCTGTTGGTTAGATCGTTTCTCAGCTTCGACTCCAACTGCAGGTCTATCTGTCTTAAGGTAATTTCTAAAATATAAGCAGAGATAATTTTTTTTTTCTGGCCAAGATTTAAGGAGTTATCACAAAAACCTGATCAACCAGACAGAAGCAGACTTTGGGTCAAAAAGAGGCTACATCAAAATAGACTGAAATTAATAAGAAAAAGTCATCCAATTTTTTTTGTTATGTTTTTTGAGACTGCAAAAACTCAACTTGGAAATCCAGTGTGGCATAAAAGCAGGAAACCAGCAGTAAATGCTGCTAAACTGAAAGCAATCCAACATTTACACTTACATAAACTATCATTAAAATATCGCTAAACATAGGGTGAACGTATGAAATACTTATAATTTGGAAAACAAATGTTTTAAATGTAAAGTGTATTTATCTGAATCTGTTCTGTTGCAAATTTCTCTTTCAGTTTTGACTTAAACCGCATCAACAGTGGCTGAAAAATAAACCCACAAAGTTGAAAATAGAGAGCTCTCCGTTTTGCTTTTCCTTCTCTCTTTCTGCTTCAGAGGTAACCTGTACCTGGATCGCAGCCGTGCCTCGGACTCCATCTTAACATCTCCTGAGGGCTTCAAGTTTCTGCAACAGGTGGCTCAAACATTTGCCTTGGCCTGCGCTGAGCTGAGGCCTCTGTTTATCGCTTCGGAAAGAGTGAGCAGTGTTGAGGGAGGAATGAAACACGGACAAACAAGCCGGCAAAAAAAAAAGTATATTTGCAAAGGAAAAAAAAAATCCTGACAAGAAAGGGGCCTAAAATGGGACTCACTTGTGTTTCGTCTTGAAGTTCTTGATACAGAGATAAAAGCAGGAATGTAAACATGTATTTTTATGAACATTTTCGTCTTTTGATAAAACCGACAAAACATTTTCCAGAGCTCGAGCAAGAAGGAGCCAAAAATACTTTAATGCCACTTTTTTCTCATTCTCTCTTTGTGTCACACCTAATCGATTTTATTCCTCTCTTGCTTTTGCTTTTCTCCTATTTCCTCACCTTAACTCTTCCTTCCCGCACTCTCTAGGCAAATATGCCTTCGGCCCGAATGAAAACATATTTGTTGTTTACATTGGCCTTCTCTTTGGCACGACCCAGCGTTAGACCGCGGGTTGCTGGCAACGTCTGAGGGAGCAGAAAGACTCTATTAGTCCTTGATCTCTGGCTACCTGACAGCAGAGTCAACATGAAGGGTGAGGACTTGACATGGGATCAAATAAAGACTAATTTATTGGCTGCTTGTAAACGCAGAGACCACATTAACCATTGCATTTCCCAATGTACGTCTTAACACTTAAGATTTGTTGTAACTAGGCAAATAAACAATATAATAGAGGACTGTGTATGTCAGCCACATCTTTTAACGTCTGAAAACTTGACGTTTTGAGCATTTTTCTTTACAAAATCAATAAAGATTATCGGATTCATTTGAGAGGTTTTTGTGAACTTCGTTTTTCCAAATATTCTTAATTGGTCTGGACTTTGGCTGGGCCATTTTAACATATGACTATGACATAATTGCGTTGTGAAACCATTGCAAAATGCTGGATGGTGAATCTCTGTCTCAGACTCAGTCTTTAACAGATTTTCTTGCAGGATTGCCCTGTATTTAGCTTTGTCCATCTTAACCATCAACTCTGATCGCCTTTTCTGTCCTTACAGAGGAAAACTCTTCCCATAGCATCATGCTGCCACCACCATGTTTCAGAGTTGCAGGGTAGTAGTCCTCAAGGGAAAGGAGTTGGGAGCTCTTAGTGTAAAACTATGCACTAATTACCAAACAATATATCTGTATTGCACATCAAGAAGCCAGAAAATAACCAGCAAAGGAAATTACTTTGAGGGATGAGAGGTATATTTGTCTAACTTGTGTTTATTTCTTCTCTGAGAAAATTCATTTTTAACTAGGGTTTGGAAAAAAAAGTGAGTTTTTATCGGTAGCAGATTAAATGGGTTTAAAAAACAAATACATGCACATGTTCAGATGAACCTCGTTGCTATATCATAACAAAACTGAAAGAGTGTAAGGGCTACAAATACTGTTGCAAAAGACAATGAATCTGTTACTGTTAAAGGATACATAGCATACATATATGGAAAATTTTTTTTTTGAAGTGGCTCATTATACAACTAAAAAAGCTATTTTTTTTCACTGCAGGAAGTTCAAAACTTGTCGTGGAGGTGCTTGTAGGATGGATTGAATTAAACCAAAGCACCACACACTAACAAAGGGGGCGCAAGCCTATACAAGGTCACTGTCTCTGTTCTTCATCATGTACCACAGTAACAACAGCGCAGGACTGATGCACTGGAGCGGTGGGTGGGCCGCAGCAAAGTTGGAACAAATGTGGCACTTTTTGAGGTTTTCCCTGTTGATATTTCAGCCTTGATTATTTTTTTCAACGTTATTCTTTTGTTTCCATGTTGTTGCATTGTGTTTGTGCAAATGACAGCACGGCAGTTTATATATATATATAAAAAAATAAATTTATAGCACAAACAGCAGTGTCCACGTAAGCTCACAAGTTAGAACAAAACGAGTCACAGCTTCCTAAACGCTCCTGAAACACTTTGTGAAGCTTTTGTTTGGTTTGAGTGCCATAAATGGACTTTTGAGTAACAACTTACGACTGTGTTTAGTTTTCGTTGTATATTTCTTTCCACTGTTCCCCAACCTGCTTCTTCTACTGCTGCTGATCCGATGTTAGTAGGAAGTTGACCACACTCAGCTGAACCACACCCAGCTGAACCACACCCAGCTGAACCACACCCAGCTTCCAATAGTCTCATCGATGCTTTGTAAATGAAGACAGTGCGTGACTGCACCACAATCATCTGCTGAAAACAATTACATGCAGGAACACCATGACGATTTTCAGCCGTGGCAATCAGCTCCAGAACAAAATATAAAGACCTTGTAAGTTACTGGTTGAGTCAGTGTAATTATTTTGTTCTTATATGAGGTGAAAAGCCAGACGGTGAGGAAGAAGCCATGACTTCCAAAAGCAACAGATTATCGTTTGGTAGGTAAAACTAAAAGTAAAGTTTATTACCACAATGATCAGGGTTATATTTGGAATTAAAGGTGTAAACTGGGTCCAGATGGACTGAAATTCCAGACAGGTTTGTGGAAGGATACCCAAATATTTAATTAAAGTCATACATCTAAAAATGCTCTACCAAATACAAAAAAAGTAAACTTCTGATGTTGAAAAAAAGTAAAAATAAATTCTACTCCATTATTTTATCTTTTATTAAATAAAAATCTCAGCAACCCTAACTGACCAAAAACAGAAAAACTTAACTAATTTCATGCCAAATTATATTTTTACAGTCCATGTAGATCTCTTGTTTCAGACTAAATTCTTTTGAAATTTTACTTTGTTTGTCTTACACAAGTAGTTGTTAAAATCACATGCACCTACATTCATTCTTTCTCTGGTCAGACCACTGGAAATAAAACGAAGTTTGTGGGTGGAGCTGGTATATGTGTTGAGGGCAACGTGGAGTAAAACCACAGTGAACATGAAGGTAGCACAAAGAGCCAGTGGGGTTTCTGTGGTCATGTGGGAAGGAGCTGTGGAAAAGACTTCTACCAGGGAGCTCAGGATACGCCTGTGGGTGTCTGTGTGTGCTTTGGATCTCGGTCATGCTACATCTATGTGGAGTTGGCATATAAACTGAAAAATCTGAGTTAGCTATGCATGCAATGCGAAGAATTATGTTGCTGTTATGTTAAGTTTGACATTTTCCCTCCTCTTGCCTCCCCTATCTAAAGCAATTTGGAAAACATGTTCTTGATTGTGATTAGCAGGGTTTAATTTAACCTAAATCATACAAACTGTATTTTTATTTTTTAATCAATGTCTTTGTTATTTTAGTCTCATATGCAGCCACAGCACTATACGTTCTGTAACAAAAACATTTGTTCAAGTACATTCAAATCAGAGAACTACTCTGCACTTTGTATCCTACCTCTTATTTTATTCCTTCAAAGCACGATGCTTCGGTAAATGCTCTTTATGACTTCCATGTATGCATTTTTCCATAGAAACAAGTAACTTCTTGCACAGGAGATGCAGATTAAAATATGGGATTTTCAAATAATACAGTTTAACTTGGATAATGTAATGTTAACTACACCTTTATTTTTAAAAGACTGACCTACCAGGAACTTACCTGTGCCTAACTACTAGGAAAAGACACTTGTTGCCATTTGAGACAAGAAATACCACAAATTAAAATATAATAAACCTCTCAGAAACCATTTCATAATAAAACCAATGACTTGTTCTGGAGCTGAGGTTAATATTTATACCACATAAAATCAGAGTAGTAATGAAGTGAAATTGACAACCGTGAGGAAAAAAAAACAATATAACCCTACACCCATAACTTTCACACTGACATGGCCCTGACCAAATAATTTTACCCATTTCTCTCCCCTCCTTTCTGCTTCGCAGTAAAACAATGCCTGCTTCAATTCAGCCAAGCATGCTCCTACTGGGCCTCACAAAGGGGGAAACCGCAGAGGGGATGAGTTCTGTGATGGTTTAGTGGCGTTGTCTGTGCGCGCCTGCACGGTGGGGTCTGAATATCTTGGAGTTCTTAGAAACCTTGATGAGGTTTTCAGCAATGCACTTAGCCTTTCAACACACAGGAAGATGTCCCATTGATGTCATGGTTTGCATGGATTCTGTGCTGGATTTGGCTTAAAATACAGACTCACACACAGGAATAATGTAATTTTAAATGTCCTCGACTAGAACGGGTATTATACCTGAAAACAGACCCTGTTTCAAGTGCGACTGATGTTTAAGAGCAGCTTGATTGAACAAGGCATGAACTAGTGTGAGATTATCTTAGTAAATAAAAAATACCATGGGTTTTTTTCTGAATCACAGCATGTATCCATATATTTCAACCAAACTGAACTGGAGGAAGAGTAAATTGAGAGCTTACCTCCACCAATCCATTAAAAAAAAGAAAAAAGAGAATTGTGATTGTAATAACCATCATTGATGATAAAGAATGCACCAGAGGAGAATCAAATAGTAAAGAAATTAAAAGAAGAGAATACGCTAATGCGTAACATATGCTTGCATCACACAAAAGTAGTAAATCGTTTTTGGCTAAAGTTCTAGCTGTCATACAGGATAAGCATAGATAATTACACCAAAGACTGTGGCACAGTAATTTGCTTTATTTAATGCAATCTCAACCACTAATAAAGTCCAAGCGTCTTGTTATATTAGCAATAGACTGAATTTGTGTTACACGATCACTAAATTGTGCCAAATGTTATTCTTCCGTATCGGTACATGATTAAAAATATACATAATAAGGTGCCATTCTGCCAAGTCATTCCACTCCACATTCTTGCTCATGTTTTTCTAGGCCGCGTATACAAAAGCAGCAGACAGTAACTTCAGAACTTAAAAACATAGGAAAAGGGCCGATCGGAAAAACTCCAGCTTTATTAGACTGTCAAAAGTGATGGCCGCCTAATAAGAACCGCAGGTTGCTGGATGCTTTGTGGTCAGAGACTAATCCAGACAGCCTCACAGTCCTTTTTATTCCGGATATAATAGAGGGTGTTGTGCAAGATGACAAGAAAGGATGACCTCAAGTTCACTTACAGCACTTTGTCTGGATAAATAGCTGCGTGTGTAAAAAAGCACATTCATGAAGGCTGCTCAACATCTATATCTCAGGGTCTTTCAGTCTGAGGCTTCTTTAGAACAGTCTGATACAGGAGAGTCTTTCTGCTACAGCCATCAAAATTTCCTTTGAAGAACATTGGACAATATGAGTTATTTCCAAAGTAATTAAACTGAATTTCCAGTTCCAGTAACATAATTTGCCACATTTGCTCATTTTATATTATCTTGACACATAGGGTATTGTAAAAAGTACATTTTGTTCAAATGCATTCCAGTTTCAAATTGCTCTCTAACATTTGTTTTGTTTAATTCAATGCACGCTTTTTTGCATTTGCAATATTGTGCTCTCATTCTAAACAAAGCTCAAAGGTTTTATTGTTGTTCCTTTGAGTTCCTGCAAAGCACTTTGGATTGTCTTGACCACGAATGGAGCAGTACAAATAAACTTTACTTCTCCTTCTTGTAAGTGAGTAAAATGTGAATGAGTCTTCTTTCATCTTGCTGACTGGCAGTATAACAACAGGTGGAGTTTCACAGGGTCAAAACACAGAGTTTTGACCCTGTGAAACAGGAACCCTGCTCACTCCAGCCTGTTTCTTAGCATTTTATTAAAGGAACCATAAAAACTTGTGTTTTTTTTAAACCGAGTCTTTTGAAAGTCTCTTTATACCTTGACGTTGACATACCTGATCAAGACTTTCTTTCTTGCCGCCTGCGCAGGTGCCACAATTTCAGAGATTCTTCGTGTTTCTGACTCCCCACCGCCCCAAGCTGCTAAAACAGACAGAAACCGTTGTTTTGCTTGTGCTTTTGCATCTAATCGGATCATTTTTCAAAAATGTGCGTGTCCTGTGAAGGATGTCAGACTGTTTCAAAACAGGACTTTAAACGCTGTGCTTCTGCTGACTGTTTAGAGAGAAAACAAGCCGAATGAGACAGAGGAAAGACACTCTTCAATTTCCTTATCTCTGATTCTCTCTGGTGACCGTCCAATATCCTTGCTGTGTGTGTTTGTGCACCATCTTTTCCTGCAGAGTCCAGTCGGTGTAACCTGTCTTCATGAGCTGACTATTTTTGCTTTGCTTCCCACTCTAACAACCTCCATATGGTAGACAAAAGGATGCCAGAGTTTGGGGTTTTTTTCGGCATGAAATTAGACAGAAATTATGGCTTTATTCATGTCTTATGTGAACAAACAAGGGCACAAAAACACTGACAGTTAAAACAAAATTCAGGATGAAACTAAAAATAGTTCAGGAAGTTTTGAAATGGTTTAAAAATGCAAAACTCGAGGTTTAAAGAAGAGTGCAAGAACGACTGGAATTGTCTCCAGTCGTTCTTGTGAAATAAATACAACAGAAACAAAAGATTAATTTATGTTTCACATAAATGTTGTGCATGCTGTAATTACTTGAACCGAAAATATGTTATTACTGCATCTTCTACTGTCGTCAATGCATTTGTCAAGCACAGACAATAGAAGGGCTCCATTTGCCTTTAATCAACAACACAGCTGACGGTAAATTGGAAATAAAACACAATTGTTAAATGAATTAGACATTAGACAATCTATTAAGTCTATGTTTATGTGTCTGTTTATTGAGATCTCCATTTGGATCAGCACCATGTTATTCTTCCTCTGGTCAGTTTATATAAAAAGACATGTTACATATTAAAAAATATATCATAATATGAAGTATTAAAATAAGACATTCTATTTTCCATCACTTTTAGAGAAATACACAGACTTTAGCTTAATTTAGATGTTCTATATTTCCCTTACATAAAAAATCTACCTTTATTAAAAGTGTAGTCTACTTTGATTTACAATATAATACCCTCATATATAAAGGACATACATATATAAGATTTCCACTTTCATTAGTACACAGAGACACACATATATATTAAAATAATAAATTATTTTATAGGATATTTTCAGTTGCTTCTTAAAATTGTAATCAGTAATTTTTTGTGGTATGCTTGATGTCAGAAAACGTCACTATTTGGGACCCAAATCAAATTCAGATTTGCAAAACATGCCCAAACAAACCAGAAGCAAAAACTTTCAGAACAGGAGGGATGTGACTATTTTTCCCAAATTTGGTCAGAAAAAATGCCAAAATTGAGATGATATGGATTTATTGAAGTCAGTAAAAAAACAAAATAGCATGATATTAATGGCCCCCATCTACTAATTGTGATCTGATTAGTGGAACTTGAGATGCATCTGATCCTAGTAAATCTTTTTTTCATATTTCAAGTTCTTATTTTCACAATTTTGTCTTACTTCCTGACTGTCTTTTCAGTCAACATCTCCCCGGTAAACCTTTCCTCATCACTTCTTTACATGGCTCAGACTGCAGCTGGCCCAAACCTGTTTTATAACCAGTACGGCTCTCCTGGCCAGATGTATTCTGTATTCAGAGTTTATCTTACTCTTGGCTTTAAAAGCCTGGTCTTCTGCATGATTAAGAGTCAGGGAATGGGAACAGACTTCAAAAGTTTGGGAGGAGGCATCTCCAAAAGCAAAGGAGTCCAGAAAGGAAGGGTAGACTAAGTACTTTTTGATGATGAAATATTGAATTTAGTGTGTATTTGTTTTCTGCATATGGCATTACCCAGCACCATGAAGTGAAGACAGCAAACTCTCTCCAGTAAGACCTTTACTATATAATGTAACTCTGTCTTGCACTTTAAGCATTGAATAAAAGTTACATCTTAAATGCCATTGCTAATCTGTTTTGTATTTTTTATTGCTGATTTAAAAATGTTCCAGGTTCCAAATCCATTTAGCATACCTTATATTTATTACCATCGCTGCTGTTTGGAGTTATTGTAATAGTTTCAAGGCTTGCCCTCCTGCAAGCAGCAGACCACAGTCCATACATCTGCAATGTCTGAACTTTGCATTTTGAGGATGAAGCCATCAAAGACTTCATGCTCCTCTCATATATTGTGCAACATGTTACATGGCACAGTCTGGTCTGCATTAGGCTTACACCATTTTCAGTGTTACCCAAGACAAATACAGCACAACAGAGCAGGTCAAAAAATAAATTTGAAATTGGCACTGATGTTTATCGTGATATAGTTTTTTATGAGGATATAGGGCCGAGGGTAATTTACAAATATATGTTTTAACAACTCAGGCCGTAATCAGAACCCAGATGCTGCATGTTGTTTTTCTTTCTTTCCACACTCTCTTTGTGGCTTTGAACCTCATAAACTTTTCACATTTGGTCGCATGGAAACAACAAACATTCATGCATTTTACTATATGTAATAAACCAGTGGCGCAAAAAGTGGGTATGCAGGGTATGCAACGCATAGGGGCGCAACACCAGAGGGGGCGCCAAAACCCCGTCTGGAGGGGGAGACGCGCTTTCGCTCCTTCACCTCGCGCACATAACGAGGTAAAGGTAGCGAGTTTTAACCTTCATGTTTTGTCGCCTCGGGGGGGAAGATAATCGCAACTTCACCCTGATGTTCCCTGGGGGGGGGGGGGGGGGGGGGGGGGGCCCGATATATGTTTTCGCATCCACCTGAAAAATGTGTAGTTGCGCCACTGTAATAAACCAACAAAAAGAGATCCGTAAGTGTGAACTTGCACACAACCTATTTTGTAATGATGCCACTAATGAAAACACAGCAGCTCAACTGCATTTAGAAGTCACCAAATTAGAGTCTTGCTAAAAAAAAAATAAAATATTGTAATTTAATGTGTAATTTGTTACAATTTAAATAACGTTTTAAAATATGTACCCTTCTATTATAATGGTAATTTCAAATATTTGTCTTCCCAGTTAATCTTCATCTAATGCACACTGCGCCACTTAAATACATTTGTGAAATGTCCTTTTGGTTGTCAATGCCTAAAAATGTGTTACATTTCAACAAACCTTCAATGTACCACAACCTAGTATACAGTTTCATAGCACACAAGTCATGTAGAGAAGATTTTACTTTCTTTGTTATAACAAATTCAACCCAAGGTGAATAATGAGGTTAAGGAAGACTGATTAAGAGAGCTCTAACAACTTAGAAACTCAAATCCTCTCTAATGCATCAATAGATCCAAGCTTACCTCAGCTGATAGATGTTTTTTGGCTGTAGCTGCGAAAGAATAAAGAGACGTTGAATCACATCACATTTCTGCTTGTGAGTGTGTGAAAATGCCTGAACGGACTGAAATAACAAAGAAGGTCTGAAATCAAAAACCTTGGTCAAGGTTTGTCAAACTAAAAACAAAATACTGTTTACCAGAAAAATAGGTACGTAGGTTGAAAATATGTAACTCACAGATTTTTGCTCTTTTATTTAATTGATTCTAATGTCTCTTTAAGAGTTTTAATTAAGAACATTTCAAATGTTTTTTTTGTCTTGCCTTCTTGCACCTACTCCCTTTTTAATAATTATAAAATAATTATTAAAAAGAAAACAAGCATTGCAATTGTAGGCAGGTTAAAAGGGTTAGCAGCATCACAGTATCTACAGTCATGTGAGGTAATGAGTTAAAAGACGTTTTTGGTTTTTGGCAGCAACACGAAGACACTAAATTCCCAAATGTGATAAATATTAAACAGCTTTGACCAGAGCAGTGAAAACTTTCTAAACCATTCCTGCTTTTGTTGTTCCTTGTTCTAAGTGTAGTTTCTCTTAGATTCAAATAATGACTTAAATGTTTTTTGATGCGCAGCAGCAGTTTCTAAGGATTTTGTTGTTTGAACTAAAACACGTGCATAGTTGTACAACATAAAATATTACAGCAGATTCAGTATTTCAGTTTTTTATGCCACTTCCTTATTATGTACCACGACATGCTGCACAGTGGCATGTCTCCTGCTTATTTGACTTGTCGACGAAGCAACAATGCTCAAGTTCAATTGTTGCTGTAACATGATCCATGGGTCAATACAAGCACATGTTTAAGTGTGAAACATCTTGCAAAACTCAGACCAAAGCCTTGGATCAACCTGCTCATCAAAGACAGAGGGGGAATTACCCTGCATGCCTATTTACAAACAGACACACAGGCAGAGACAGACACAGGTCTAATGAGTCCCAGCTGTGAATGCTCGCGTGATACGGCTAGACAACAATTAATGTGGAGAAGAAGAGGAGGAAGATATTGACCCAAAAGGAGATGGATGGCGAGTAGGAGAAACAGGAGAAGAGATTCAGAGTGAAGGAATGGTGATAACAAAGATAACAAAAAAGATGTGGTGTTAGAAAATGGAGAATGAGTTATGTATCCTCAAAACCTCCAAAAAGACAACAGATCCTATTTTCAAATAATAAATATTCTAACGATTATGGAAAATTCAACTATAAACAGATGTATCACCTACATATGAAAAATAGACAAATTTAAACTAAAAGTTAAATATTTATGTTAGAGCATCACCTTTTAGTTTGTATCTTTATCTGCTGCACTAGTACAGAACCACAGTGTGCCTAAATGTGAATCACCGCTTCCACCTAATAAAACACCGACTTCACACACACCCAAAAAGAAACTAAAATCAGCTTCCACTTTAAGTCTTCACTTAATTCATGCTTCTTTCAAAAATTCATCAAATTTTTTGAAAGAAGAGGTCGTACCACGATGCAACCACCATGGGCATGACCTCTGCACTGGGAGATTTCATCATGATCTGCAGAGCTTCCCCATATATAAATGGGACATTATTTGCACCATCAGTTTACTGAGTTTCATAAGTTTCATCATGTCACCAGCATAAATGAACACATTTAAAGGGGTTTCAGTACAGCAGTGCTTTTGCGCAGTAAGCATGAGACTCTTCGCTATATTTTAACATTATCTGCTCTCTGGACAACTTTCTCCAAGTGCAGTCATAAAAAATATGGCATAGATGCAGTGCACTGCATTCGCACAATAACTACACAGGAGCTGAACTGCTAAGAGTGTTCCCATAAAATAACTTGAAGAGCTGCTTGAGGCAAGCGCGGTTAGTCCTGCTATAAATTACACTGTGACCACTCTATGCAAGTGTATGCAGGCTGCACTTCACAAGCCACACAACACCCAGGTCGCAGATATGCAACCACCAAGAGTTCAGTACAACTGTTTACTGTGTGTGTCTGTTTGTGTTTGGAAAGCTCAATGGTCATGTAAAGAGGACAAAAGTACATTTCTGATGCACTCCAGAAATCTCTCCATATATTTTCATCTATGTTATTTGTAACTTTCTTGTGACCCTGTGAGCTTTTTACATTGTGTGCTGACTGGCGGGATCGCATTGACCCTGTGTGCGCTTTCACATTATTTTTATTTTTTCTGTGTGTGTGGTTTTGGGAACTCAATTGACGGGCTGACAGGACAACAATCCCTGCTACCCCACAGTCCCATCGTGAGCATTATGCTGAGACCGCAGTTTGTGGTATTGTCTTAAGTCAGGTGTAAGTAGAACCTAAGATCTACATGAAGAATTTTGAGTATTTCCGATATATTGCTATCATTCTCCTCCAAATTCTTTTTCATGCAAGCTTGTAGGTTTAGTACTTATTCCAGCTGTATGAAGCAGTGAGGAACAAACTTGTGAAGAACAACAATGCATAAACCAGTTACCACAGTTAATTAACTAGCATCAAGAAAAGCAACAGCACCAAACCCAAAGTTTTCCCTGTGAGAATCTTCTTGCTAAGATGATAGTGAGCGTAGTGAAGATAAAAGAGAAAAACAAAGTAAAAATAATTTAAATAGTCTTCAATTGGGACTTTATATATATATATATATATATATATATATATATATATATATATAGGGTTTCCCCCAGTGTATTATAGGCATGGCGGCCCGCCATGCTTCAGGCCTAGCGTTTCAGCTCTTTGGGATTCCCCTCGGTAATTTCCCCTCAGAAAGCAGGCGACAATCCGCGCTTTCTGATTGGCTGGCGTTAAGTCTTCTCCCCCTCTCCCCCCTCAACAGAATTGTAGGACTCGCTCTCAACGGCTTAGCCGGTTTTCTGGGGGAAACCCTGATATATATAATAAATTATATATATAAATTTTATATATATATATATATATATACACAGTATGATGTGGTTTGTAACAAGGGAAGGTCATTTGACACACTTTTGAACACCACAAACTTAACAGTAAATGACTAAAAGTTCTTTAAGTCATTGACAGGAAGACCAATTAACTAATTAAAGACTCTAAGATAGAATTCTTAAAACTTCTTTACAAAACCCCATTTCATCAAATCAAAGTAATTTCTTTGATGCGGTCCTGAAATACACCTGTCATCTGAAAACAATTCAACACTGATTGACTTAAATGCTTGCATATTTTTCTCTTAAGACTGTTAATCAAACAAACAATGCAATAATCACCTCCCCGAAAAGATTTTAAAAGGTAAATTCAGCTTTAAAAGGACCACAACATCTGGGCTAAAACCATCTGGATGTCCCCGCCTGCACACATACAAAATTTCATAGAGGTTCGGATAGCAGAGAAGAACATGAATGTATAAATCCATGTAGTTTTTTTTTTTTTTCTACCACACATGCACACATGCAGCAATGGTTTTGCATTTGGCCACCCCAGACTCACCCAGCTATTAAAGTTATTGGGTGGCAGCCCAGAAAAGGGTCTGTATGTGAGGTGGGTTTGCAGAGTAAACAGACCTTTAAAACAATAACAAGTCACTGTTAAAATATTCAGCGCTGGCGGCGGCTCTGTGGACTAATAAGCCGTGTGTTAGCAGGTGACTTTATTGAAATTTTAGGGGAAACGTATGGAGGTGTTTTTTTTTGGAATATAAAACACATCAGGCAGCAGAGCGTTGCTGAATCATAAAGGATGACACATGCAGATTTTTGACAGGGTTGGATTGTTTACCTAAATAAACTTGTTCCTTTACTCTTATTAAACATTTTCAGAAGCTAAAACCTTATATTTAGCTAAAAGTATTAAAAGACAAAAGCTGCTTTTTTTGTTGTTTTCCAGTGCCATGTGATTAAAAATAAATGTAGGACGCTCCAAGCTTGTTGCATCCTGGAAGATCATGTGAGACAAATTTTTAATATCTTTTTGTAGTTGTCTTGTCTGAAGATGGCATATTGGGCAAGAAGCAAATGTTTTCTTATTGACATTTTTAACCTTCTCGCAGTCTGAGAGTGGTGTTCAGGAGGAGTTTGGCAAATGTCATGGTCAGACAGCGGGCAAGCAGCGGGTTTGTCCCATCAGTCACACACAATAAAAAATTTGTAAAAGTGCAAACGGGGTTAGAGTGAACCAGCCAAACCGCATACATAATAAACTCATGTTGACTAAATGACCCCAATTTATAAAAACTAAAGGGTCACAGAAACATTTCCATGTTATTCATGCTGCAATGCATTTTGGGTAAATGACGTCTACTGGGACCGACTGCGCTAGATCGGTCCAGTCAAAACAGCGATGCGTAATGTTTTTAAGCCTTTTCAAATTAAATGGGAGAGCATTGAAGTCAATGGGAATGTCGAAATCAAGAGACGTAATGAAGATGAGGAGGATCAAACAGAGGAAGAAGACAGAGTTGGCTGAAGAAGCTGGTGTTTTGCTGCTGCTGCCTTCAGCTTCGTAAATGAAACAGGGAATGACATGTTCCTCTGGTCAGACTGTGTGATCCGGTAAGTACTTCTAGCTCTGTGTCCTCTGGTAACAGCTGTTTAGGGTTCGATGTCAGTTCATAGTGTTCACAGTTCATCCTCATTCAGTACCGGTCGCAGTAGCAATAACTAGGTTTGCATTTAAAAGCACTAAGAGCCCTGCCTTTCTCTGATGTTTCTCCCAGTGTTTTATGTTCACAAGCCGGAGACAGTACAATTTAGGTGCTTTGTAGATAAAAATGGTTGGCACTGCATTTGGTTTTAGCTCGTGATTGTAAAGATAACCTATTAGATCCTTCATCAGATTTGCTCTTACAAATGTCTCAAAGTTTTCTGGAGAGAAATGTTGAGAGCACAACATTGCTCTCAAGGTGTTTCCAGTGTATCTTTCTTTTCATGTGAGAAGCAATCCAGACTCACCTGACCATGTTTTTTTTAAATTACAGTCAACAGTGTGGTATTATGAAAAATTACACCAATAAAACTGAATATGATTCTTGTGTTTACTCTGTAGATTCCAGTACAGATGAAAAAGTGACTTCCATGGATGAAAAATATAACAAAAAATACTCATAAAAAGTAACTCATAATTACTTTCCAAAGTAATTATGAGTTTTGGCGTATCACAAACAGTATTTTTTTAGTGAATAGGAAAATTACAATATATTTAGGCCAACATGTTCAACTAATTTTGGATCCCTTTAAGACCGTGGCGGGTTAAACAGCAATAAAATATGCTAAATATTTCATTTCTTTTACTATTTTGACAAGGTTTCAACAAACTTGAGAGACCAAAGATTAAAGGTTATGTTGAATTTTGGGACCCATCACATCTTTTCTTGCAACAGAGCTTGCACATTATTTGTAGCTGAAAAAGGTTTGAATTTCTTGATAAGGGGATTGTGTTTTGCTACAACAATAAAAACTCCTGCTTTATTGTAGCAAAACACATTGCGTGATGAAAGTTCTAAGACATAATTTGTTTGGAAATTATTCATCAACTCAAACGGACTCACACAGTTCATTTGAAACTTGGACCATTCACCTAAGCATCTCTACAGACCATGGCGAAATGAAACAATGTTCACACTGAAAGAGAAAATACACTCTTGCTATCCAAGGAATGAGCAAGGAAAACAGTCGAGCAGCACTGCTAGTGAGGTGGAAAAGTATCCCTCACACATAAAAAGTCTGCTTGAATCACCAGGGACAGTGAGACTGGAAGATGTAGCCACAAAATTCTGGCCCTGAAAACTTCGTAAGAAAACAATAACTGTTGATCTTTGAAAAAAGCAGCCCACAAGCCATTTTATTGCAACGCAGTAAAACTAGAATGTCTGTCTAGAAATGTAGAAATGTCTGTTGTCTTTCTCCTAATCACAGAGAGCCGTTCCAATATTCACATAATCCTTACGACACGAAGGCAACGTTTTTACATCTGGAGGTGAAGTGTCTGCTATGCATTTGCAAAATTACATATAGGAACTAGAAAATTCCGCAGAAATTTTAAAGGGCCTGCCAAAGTGTGCCCGTCGGATTTTTAATAAAACGTTCATTACTTATTCCATTCAGTATATGAAACATTGGTATTAAGCAAGAAAATCGTTCTGATGCTTAACATTAGCATCAATGCTAACCTGAGCTAAATTGTAGTCAAAAACCTGTGGAGAGTCAAAAACATGTTGATGAAGCTGTACTTGCACCATTAATTTTGTTAAAATTAACACATAAGGTGAAATTAGCCAAAATGCTAATGTTAGCATGATTGCTATCAGTTCCATGTTTGGAATCAGTAGCGTGTTGTCTGTCATTACTTACTCCATTCATTATATGAAATGTTGCTAATAAGTAAGAAAAGTGTTCTGATGCTCAACATTAGCATCAACGCTAACCTGAGCTAAATAGTAGTCAAAAACCTGTGGAGAGTCAGAAAAATGTTGATTAAGCTCCTACTTGCACCTCTCAACATTGACAAAAAATTCAAGTATAAAACATAACATTCAAAGGCAAAAACAGGATCAATCAACATTTCAGAGTTACTGAATGAAAACTTCCTGTTAGCATAGCGGCTAGCTGGTTACTGCTAGTTCTGATTGACTGTTTCCGGCAGAACAGGGAGGAGATCGATTATTTTTTAGAGATTATCTGTCTCATGTTAGGACAGCGAAAGTTTTAGTACGCATGTAAAATGTATTTTTTTAGTTAGATGCTGCAGCTTTAAAGAGGTTCGGTCAGAGTCACTAACAGGTGGAGCAGAAGCGGCTCCGTGCCAAATATTAAATGTTACTGCCTGTAGCTAGCAGCGGTTCAAGAGCAGAACCAGCGTCTTACATCACAGATCTAAGATTTAAATAATTTTACAGGTTATTAGTTTAGCTTTCTGACCGTCATGCTAATCCGGGTGAGTGTTTGTAGCTGCGCGCTGCTTTACCGGCTGTCTGATCCTCCATGTCTTTTTTTACTGCAGTGAGCCTCGATGTAGCCAATCTGCGTCAAGTATTAGCTTCATTGTGTTGATATATTTTGACGAGCTCCGCCGCTGTGAGTCCAGCTGCACATGCAGGTTATTGGCAACAAGAGACAACGATCGCAGCGCACCGCTAATTGACACTGTTAATGATTAACGAGCTTCAGACCGAGACTGAAGCTGCGCACATGTTCTCACTCACGGTACAAAATATTAAAAAAATAAAGACAGTCCATAATAGTTTATTTGTCTAAATCTTTCAGCCTTCATACTAAGGATGTCATTTCACACAGAAAAATTCAGAGAAAAAATAATTTTATCTAAACAAAATATCAATAGTCACAGGAAATACTCTCTGCTGTTTCTCAGAGTAATGGCTGCCGCTGGCTGGAACCCGTTACTATGGTAATTAATGCCCCGCAGCTGTGAGGAGACAAAGAGCGGGAAAATCCTCTTCTCCCTCGTTTCTATACTTGGGAGACACCCAGCGCCAGTCTGAAGGACCCTGACAAAAATCCATAAGCCCTAGAAAATTTTTGAAAACATTTTACGGGAGCAGGGATGTGTATCTATGTTCTGACCAAGTTTTAGACCAATAGGGCAATATTTATGCCTGTGAGGGCGAGTTAAACACAGTTTTTCAGAAAGCCATCAGGAGTCCTGTGTGTGTGTTTCAGACAGAAAGGTTACTGATGCTGCGAGTTCCTCAATCTCCAATTTTTTCGTTTTTATTAATTTTTGTCGTCATTTTAAGTCAGAATCCCAACAAAAGTAATAGCTCCCTTCTCGGCACCGAGCCGCACGATTTGATACCACTTTTGTGGGTGGGCACGCAGCGGTACGAGCCGCATTAACGGTGACGGAAGAATAATAAAAAATAATAATAACTAGAAAATTCCGCAGAAATTTTGAAGGGCCTGCCAAAGTGTGCCCGTCGGATTGGATGCAGCAATATGATGCTAAAAAAATTTGCATTAATGCTAAAGAAAAATGCAATGTAGTCAATAACCTGCAGGGAGTCAGAAGCATGTTCACTAAGCTGCACTCTACCATTTAGTATGTTGCATAAGCCAAAATTAGCCAAAATGCTAATAATAGCATGATTGCTATTAGTAGCATGTGGAGCATCACTATCATGTTGTCTGTCATTACTTACTACATTCAGTATATGAAACATTGGTAATAAATAAGAAAAGCATTCTGATGCTCAGCATTAGCATCAACGCTAACCTGAGCTAAATTGTAGTCTAAAAATGCTAATGCTCTGGCTTCCACAAGCCAGTTGTAAAATGTGATTTAGACTGTTAATACTATAGCCGTACCTATGGCAGTGCATAGATTAACACTGTAGAAATGGCTTATTGCAAATCAGTATTACATAAACTGATGGGTTTTAAATGGTAAATAGACTGAACTTATAGCAATTTATTTTACTATTTCTGACAAATCAAATTGCTTCAGGCTAGTCCCACATTCACACACTGATATGCAGCTTAGTAGGCTATTTGAGATTGGGTGCCTTGCCCAGGGGCACAGTAACATGTGCTGGAGAAAGCAGGAGTCTAACCTGTAACCTTCCAATTGAAAGCCACAGTTGCCCGTGTTGCTAATGACTGAAGCTTTTGCCAGATCCATCACCACATTTCTGTGGCTGATCTGATTCACAGCAACAATCAACAGCTGAACTCATTGTTCAATGAAATTCAGTACCAGACTGACATCTATATAAACTTTGGACATGTCCTCCTGACTCACGGTCTGAAATAAAAAAAATAAATAAAGAGGTCATTGTTTTTTTCTTGAAAATTTTCAAGCGTCATACTAAGTATTTTAATTCACATTCAAAAATTCAGAGAAATAATAATTTTATGCAAGCAAAATATGAATAATCACAGGAAATATGTATTCTTCCCACAATGCATTGTGACCTCTGAGCCCGTTTGTGAGAGTACAGCGCTGCTTTCCCGGCTGTCTGATCCTCCATGTCTTTTTTTACTGCAGTGAGCCTCGATGTAGCCAATCTGCGTCAAGTATTAGCTTCATTGTGTTGATATATTTTGACGAGCTCCGCCGCTGTGAGTCCAGCTGCACATGCAGGTTATTGGCAACAAGAGACAACGATCGCAGCGCACCGCTAATTGACACTGTTAATGATTAACGAGCTTCAGACCGAGACTGAAGCTGCGCACATGTTCTCACTCACGGTACAAAATATTAAAAAAATAAAGACAGTCTATAATAGTTTATTTGTCTAAATCTTTCAGCCTTCATACTAAGGATGTCATTTCACACTGAAAAATTCAGAGAAATAATAATTTTATCTAAAGAAAATATCAATAGTCACAGGAAATACTCTCTGCTGTCTCTCAGAGTAATGGCTGCCGCTGGCTGGAACCCGTTACTATGGTAATTAATGCCCCGCAGCTGTGAGGAGACAAAGAGCGGGAAAATCCTCTTCTCCTCGTTTCTATACTTGGGAGACACCCAGCGCCAGTCTGAAGGACCCTGACAAAAATCCATAAGCCCTAGGAAATTTTTGAAAACATTTTACGGGAGCAGGGATGTGTATCTATGTTCTGACCAAGTTTTAGACCAATAGGGCAATATTTATGCCTGTGAGGGCGAGTTAAACACAGTTTTTCAGAAAGCCATCAGGAGTCCTGTGTGTGTGTTTCAGACAGAAAGGTTACTGATGCTGCGAGTTCCTCAATCTCCAATTTTTTCGTTTTTATTAATTTTTGTCGTCATTTTAAGTCAGAATCCCAACAAAAGTAATAGCTCCCTTCTCGGCACCGAGCCGCACGATTTGATACCACTTTTGTGGGTGGGCACGCAGCGGTACGAGCCGCATTAACGGTGACGGAAGAATAATATATAATAACTAGAAAATTCCGCAGAAATTTTGAAGGGCCTGCCAAAGTGTGCCCGTCGGATTGGATGCAGCAATATGATGCTAAAAAAATTTGCATTAATGCTAAAGAAAAATGCAATGTAGTCAATAACCTGCAGGGAGTCAGAAGCATGTTCACTAAGCTGCACTCGTACCATTTAGTATGTTGCATAAGCCAAAATTAGCCAAAATGCTAATAATAGCATGATTGCTATTAGTAGCATGTGGAGCATCACTATCATGTTGTCTGTCATTACTTACTACATTCAGTATATGAAACATTGGTAATAAATAAGAAAAGCATTCTGATGCTCAGCATTAGCATCAACGCTAACCTGAGCTAAATTGTAGTCTAAAAATGCTAATGCTCTGGCTTCCACAAGCCAGTTGTAAAATGTGATTTAGACTGTTAATACTATAGCCGTACCTATGGCAGTGAATAGATTAACACTGTAGAAATGGCTTATTGCAAATCAGTATTACATAAACTGATGGGTTTTAAATGGTAAATAGACTGAACTTATAGCAATTTATTTGACTATTTCTGACAAATCAAATTGCTTCAGGCTAGTCTCACATTGATATGCAGCTTAGTAGGCTATTTGACATTGGATGCCTTGCCCAGGGGCAGAGTAACATGTGCTGGAGAAAGCAGGAGTCTAACCTGTAACCTTCCAATTGAAAGCCACAGTTGCCCGTGTTGCTAATGACTGAAGCTTTTGCCAGATCCATCACAACATTACAGTGGCTGATCTGATTCACAGCAACAATCAACAGCTGAACTCATTGTTCAATGAAATTCAGTACCAGACTGACATCTATATAAACTTTGGACATGTCCTCCTGACTCACGGTCTGAAATAAAAAAAAATAAATAAAGAGGTCATTGTTTTTTTCTTGAAAATTTTCAAGCGTCATACTAAGTATTTTAATTCACATTCAAAAATTCAGAGAAATAATAATTTTATGCAAGCAAAATATGAATAATCACAGGAAATATGTATTCTTCCCACAATGCATTGTGACCTCTGAGCCCGTTTGTGAGAGTACAGCGCTGCTTTCCCGGCTGTCTGATCCTCCATGTCTTTTTTTACTGCAGTGAGCCTCGACGTAGCCAATCTGCGTCAAGTATTAGCTTCATTGTGTTGATATATTTTGACGAGCTCCGCCGCTGTGAGTCCAGCTGCACATGCAGGTTATTGGCAACAAGAGACAACGATCGCAGCGCACCGCTAATTGACACTGTTAATGATTAACGAGCTTCAGACCGAGACTGAAGCTTCGCACATGTTCTCACTCACGGTACAAAATATTAAAAAAATTACAACAGTCCATAATCTCTAAATCTTTCAGCCTTCATAGTAAGGATGTCATTTCACACTGAAAAATTCAGAGAAATAATAATTTTATCTAAACAAAATATCAATAGTCACAGGAAATACTCTCTGCTGTCTCTCAGAGTAATGGCTGCCGCTGGCTGGAACCCGTTACTATGGTAATTAATGCCCCGCAGCTGTGAGGAGACAAAGAGCGGGAAAATCCTCTTCTCCCTCGTTTCTATACTTGGGAGACACCCAGCGCCAGTCTGAAGGACCCTGACAAAAATCCATAAGCCCTAGAAAATTTTTGAAAACATTTTACGGGAGCAGGATGTGTATCTATGTTCTGACCAAGTTTTAGACCAATAGGGCAATATTTATGCCTGTGAGGGCGAGTTAAACACAGTTTTTCAGTAAGCCATCAGGGGTCCTGTGTGTGTGTTTCAGACAGAAAGGTTACTGATGCTGCGAGTTCCTCAATCTCCAATTTTTTCGTTTTTATTAATTTTTGTCGTCATTTTAAGTCAGAATCCCAACAAAAGTAATAGCTCACTTCTCGGCACCGAGCCGCTCGATTTGATACCACTTTTGTGGGTGGGCACGCAGCGGTACGAGCCGCATTAACGGTAATGGAAGAATAATAAATAATAACTAGAAAATTCCGCAGAAATTTTGAAGGGCCTGCCAAAGTGTGCCCGTCGGATTGGACGCAGCAATATGATGCTAAAAAAATTTGCATTAATGCTAAAGAAAAATGCAATGTAGTCAATAACCTGCAGGGAGTCAGAAGCATGTACACTAAGCTGCACTCGTACCATTTAGTATGTTGCATAAGCTAAAATTAGCCAAAATGCTAATAATAGCATGATTGCTATTAGTAGCATGTGGAGCATCACTATCATGTTGTCTGTCATTACTTACTACATTCAGTATATGAAACATTGGTAATAAATAAGAAAAGCATTCTGATGCTCAGCATTAGCATCAACGCTAACCTGAGCTAAATTGTAGTCTAAAAATGCTAATGCTCTGGCTTCCACAAGCCAGTTGTAAAATGTGATTTAGACTGTTAATACTATAGCCGTACCTATGGCAGTGAATAGATTAACACTGTAGAAATGGCTTATTGCAAATCAGTATTACATAAACTGATGGGTTTTAAATGGTAAATAGACTGAACTTATAGCAATTTATTTGACTATTTCTGACAAATCAAATTGCTTCAGGCTAGTCCCACATTCACACACTGATATGCAGCTTAGTAGGCTATTTGAACTTGGGTGCCTTGCCCAGGGGCACAGTAACATGTGCTGGAGAAAGCAGGAGTCTAACTTGTAACCTTCCAATTGAAAGACACAGTTGCCCGTGTTGCTAATGACTGAAGCTTTTGCCAGATCCATCACAACATTACAGTGACTGATCTGATTCTCAGCAACAATCAACAGCTGAACTCATTGTTCAATGAAATTCAGTACCAGACTGACATTATATAAACTTTGGACATGTCCTCCTGACTCACGGTCTGAAATAAAAAAAAAAAATAAAGAGGTCATTGTTTTTTTCTTGAAAATTTTCAAGCGTCATACTAAGTATTTTAATTCACATTCAAAAATTCAGAGAAATAATAATTTTATGCAAGCAAAATATGAATAATCACAGGAAATATGTATTCTTCCCACAATGCATTGTGACCTCTCTGAGCCCGTTTGTGATAGTACAGCTGCCTATACTGAGCTAAATAGTAGTCAGAAACCTGTGGAGAGTCAGAAAAATGTTCATTAAGCTCCTATTTGCACCTCTCAACATTGTCAAAAAATTCAAGTATAAAATATAACATTCAAAGGCAAAAACAGGATCAATAAACACTCCAGAGTAACTCAATGAAAACTTCCTGTTAGCATAGCGGCTAGCTGGTTACTGCTAGTTCTGATTGACTGTTTCCGGCTGAGCGGAGTAATTAATTTTACAGGTTATTTGATTAGCTTTCTGACCGTCATGCTAATCCGGGTGAGTGTTTGTAGCTGCGCGCTGCTTTACCGGCTGTCTGATCCTCCATGTCTTTTTTTACTGCAGTGAGCCTCGATGTAGCCAATCTGCGTCAAGTATTAGCTTCATTGTGTTGATATATTTTGACGAGCTCCGCCGCTGTGAGTCCAGCTGCACATGCAGGTTATTGGCAACAAGAGACAACGATCGCAGCGCACCGCTAATTGACACTGTTAATGATTAACGAGCTTCAGACCGACACTGAAGCTTGCACATGTTGTCACTCACGGTACAAAATATTAAAAAAATAAAGACAGTCTATAATAGTTTATTTGTCTAAATCTTTCAGCCTTCATACTAAGGATGTCATTTCACACTGAAAAATTCAGAGAAATAATAATTTTATCTAAAGAAAATATCAATAGTCACAGGAAATACTCTCTGCTGTCTCTCAGAGTAATGGCTGCCGCTGGCTGGAACCCGTTACTATGGTAATTAATGCCCCGCAGCTGTGAGGAGACAAAGAGCGGGAAAATCCTCTTCTCCCTCGTTTCTATACTTGGGAGACACCCAGCGCCAGTCTGAAGGACCCTGACAAAAATCCATAAGCCCTAGGAAATTTTTGAAAACATTTTACGGGAGCAGGGATGTGTATCTATGTTCTGACCAAGTTTTAGACCAATAGGGCAATATTTATGCCTGTGAGGGCGAGTTAAACACAGTTTTTCAGAAAGCCATCAGGAGTCCTGTGTGTGTGTTTCAGACAGAAAGGTTACTGATGCTGCGAGTTCCTCAATCTCCAATTTTTTCGTTTTTATTAATTTTTGTCGTCATTTTAAGTCAGAATCCCAACAAAAGTAATAGCTCCCTTCTCGGCACCGAGCCGCACGATTTGATACCACTTTTGTGGGTGGGCACGCAGCGGTACGAGCCGCATTAACGGTAATGGAAGAAAAATAAAGATATATATAAATAAATAAATAAAGAGACATTCTATTGGGTGTAGAACAATAAGTGCCTGCCATGCAAATGCATGGAGGCAGTGACTGACCTGCTTCGCAGGTCAGTCATGTTCATTGGTCCAGTCACTTCCGCATTATGCATTGCAATGGCAGGCCCTAATAAAAAATTCCGCAGAAATTTTGAAGGGCTGCCAAAGTGTGCCGTCGGATTGGATGCGCAATATGATGCTAAAGAAATTTGCATTAATGCTAAAGAAAAATGCAATGTAGTCAATAACCTGCAGGGAGTCAGAAGCATGTTCACTAAGCTGCACTCGTACCATTTAGTATGTTGCATAAGCCAAAATTAGCCAAAATGCTAATAATAGCATGATTGCTATTAGTAGCATGTGGAGCATCACTATCATGTTGTCTGTCATTACTTACTACATTCAGTATATGAAACATTGGTAATAAATAAGAAAAGCATTCTGATGCTCAGCATTAGCATCAACGCTAACCTGAGCTAAATTGTAGTCTAAAAATGCTAATGCTCTGGCTTCCACAAGCCAGTTGTAAAATGTGATTTAGACTGTTAATACTATAGCCGTACCTATGGCAGTGAATAGATTAACACTGTAGAAATGGCTTATTGCAAATCAGTATTACATAAACTGATGGGTTTTAAATGGTAAATAGACTGAACTTATAACAATTTATTTGACTATTTCTGACAAATCAAACTGCTTCAGGCTAGTCCCACATTCACACACTGATATGCAGCTTAGTAGGCTATTTGAGATTGGGTGCCTTGCCCAGGGGCACAGTAACATGTGCTGGAGAAAGCAGGAGTCTAACCTGTAACCTTCCAATTGAAAGCCACAGTTGCCCATGTTGCTAATGACTGAAGCTTTTGCCAGATCCATCACCACATTTCTGTGGCTGATCTGATTCACAGCAACAATCAACAGCTGAACTCATTGTTCAATGAAATTCAGTACCAGACTGACATCTATATAAACTTTGGACATGTCCTCCTGACTCACGGTCTGAAATAAAAAAAATAAATAAAGAGGTCATTGTTTTTTTCTTGAAAATTTTCAAGCGTCATACTAAGTATTTTAATTCACATTCAAAAATTCAGAGAAATAATAATTTTATGCAAGCAAAATATGAATAATCACAGGAAATATGTATTCTTCCCACAATGCATTGTGACCTCTGAGCCCGTTTGTGAGAGTACAGCGCTGCTTTCCCGGCTGTCTGATCCTCCATGTCTTTTTTTACTGCAGTGAGCCTCGATGTAGCCAATCTGCGTCAAGTATTAGCTTCATTGTGTTGATATATTTTGACGAGCTCCGCCGCTGTGAGTCCAGCTGCACATGCAGGTTATTGGCAACAAGAGACAACGATCGCAGCGCACCGCTAATTGACACTGTTAATGATTAACGAGCTTCAGACCGAGACTGAAGCTTCGCACATGTTCTCACTCACGGTACAAAATATTAAAAAAATTACAACAGTCCATAATCTCTAAATCTTTCAGCCTTCATAGTAAGGATGTCATTTCACACTGAAAAATTCAGAGAAATAATAATTTTATCTAAACAAAATATCAATAGTCACAGGAAATACTCTCTGCTGTCTCTCAGAGTAATGGCTGCCGCTGGCTGGAACCCGTTACTATGGTAATTAATGCCCCGCAGCTGTGAGGAGACAAAGAGCGGAAAATCCTCTTCTCCCTCGTTTCTATACTTGGGAGACACCCAGCGCCAGTCTGAAGGACCCTGACAAAAATCCATAAGCCCTAGAAAATTTTTGAAAACATTTTACGGGAGCAGGGATGTGTATCTATGTTATGACCAAGTTTTAGACCAATAGGGCAATATTTATGCCTGTGAGGGCGAGTTAAACACAGTTTTTCAGTAAGCCATCAGGGGTCCTGTGTGTGTGTTTCAGACAGAAAGGTTACTGATGCTGCGAGTTCCTCAATCTCCAATTTTTTCGTTTTTATTAATTTTTGTCGTCATTTTAAGTCAGAATCCCAACAAAAGTAATAGCTCACTTCTCGGCACCGAGCCGCTCGATTTGATACCACTTTTGTGGGTGGGCACGCAGCGGTACGAGCCGCATTAACGGTAATGGAAGAATAATATATAATAACTAGAAAATTCCGCAGAAATTTTGAAGGGCCTGCCAAAGTGTGCCCGTCGGATTGGACGCAGCAATATGATGCTAAAAAAATTTGCATTAATGCTAAAGAAAAATGCAATGTAGTCAATAACCTGCAGGGAGTCAGAAGCATGTACACTAAGCTGCACTCGTACCATTTAGTATGTTGCATAAGCTAAAATTAGCCAAAATGCTAATAATAGCATGATTGCTATTAGTAGCATGTGGAGCATCACTATCATGTTGTCTGTCATTACTTACTACATTCAGTATATGAAACATTGGTAATAAATAAGAAAAGCATTCTGATGCTCAGCATTAGCATCAACGCTAACCTGAGCTAAATTGTAGTCTAAAAATGCTAATGCTCTGGCTTCCACAAGCCAGTTGTAAAATGTGATTTAGACTGTTAATACTATAGCCGTACCTATGGCAGTGCATAGATTAACACTGTAGAAATGGCTTATTGCAAATCAGTATTACATAAACTGATGGGTTTTAAATGGTAAATAGACTGAACTTATAGCAATTTATTTGACTATTTCTGACAAATCAAATTGCTTCAGGCTAGTCCCACATTCACACACTGATATGCAGCTTAGTAGGCTATTTGAGCTTGGGTGCCTTGCCCAGGGCACAGTAACATGTGCTGGAGAAAGCAGGAGTCTAACCTGTAACCTTCCAATTGAAAGCCACAGTTGCCCGTGTTGCTAATGACTGAAGCTTTTGCCAGATCCATCACCACATTTCTGTGGCTGATCTGATTCACAGCAACAATCAACAGCTGAACTCATTGTTCAATGAAATTCAGTACCAGACTGACATCTATATAAACTTTGGACATGTCCTCCTGACTCACGGTCTGAAATTAAAAAAAAAATAAAGAGGTCATTGTTTTTTTCTTGAAAATTTTCAAGCGTCATACTAAGTATTTTAATTCACATTCAAAAATTCAGAGAAATAATAATTTTATGCAAGCAAAATATGAATAATCACAGGAAATATGTATTCTTCCCACAATGCATTGTGACCTCTCTGAGCCCGTTTGTGATAGTACAGCTGCCTATACTGAGCTAAATAGTAGTCAGAAACCTGTGGAGAGTCAGAAAAATGTTGATTAAGCTCCTATTTGCACCTCTCAACATTGTCAAAAAATTCAAGTATAAAATATAACATTCAAAGGCAAAAACAGGATCAATAAACACTCCAGAGTAACTCAATGAAAACTTCCTGTTAGCATAGCGGCTAGCTGGTTACTGCTAGTTCTGATTGACTGTTTCCGGCTGAGCGGAGTAATTAATTTTACAGGTTATTTGATTAGCTTTCTGACCGTCATGCTAATCCGGGTGAGTGTTTGTAGCTGCGCGCTGCTTTACCGGCTGTCTGATCCTCCATGTCTTTTTTTACTGCAGTGAGCCTCGATGTAGCCAATCTGCGTCAAGTATTAGCTTCATTGTGTTGATATATTTTGACGAGCTCCGCCGCTGTGAGTCCAGCTGCACATGCAGGTTATTGGCAACAAGAGACAACGATCGCAGCGCACCGCTAATTGACACTGTTAATGATTAACGAGCTTCAGACCGAGACTGAAGCTGCGCACATGTTCTCACTCACGGTACAAAATATTAAAAAAATAAAGACAGTCCATAATAGTTTATTTGTCTAAATCTTTCAGCCTTCATACTAAGGATGTCATTTCACACTGAAAAATTCAGAGAAAAAATAATTTTATCTAAACAAAATATCAATAGTCACAGGAAATACTCTCTGCTGTTTCTCAGAGTAATGGCTGCCGCTGGCTGGAACCCGTTACTATGGTAATTAATGCCCCGCAGCTGTGAGGAGACAAAGAGCGGGAAAATCCTCTTCTCCCTCGTTTCTGTACTTGGGAGACACCCAGCGCCAGTCTGAAGGACCCTGACAAAAATCCATAAGCCCTAGACAATTTTTGAAAACATTTTACGGGAGCAGGGATGTGTATCTATGTTCTGACCAAGTTTTAGACCAATAGGGCAATATTTATGCCTGTGAGGGCGAGTTAAACACAGTTTCTCAGTAAGCCATCAGGAGTCCTGTGTGTGTGTTTCAGACAGAAAGGTTACTGATGCTGCGAGTTCCTCAATCTCCAATTTTTTCGTTTTTATTAATTTTTGTCGTCATTTTAAGTCAGAATCCCAATAAAAGTAATAGCTCCCTTCCCGGGCACGAGCCGCTCGATTTGATACCACTTTTGTGGGTGGGCACGCAGCGGTACGAGCCGCATTAACGGTAATGGAAGAAGATGTTATAATAATAATAAACAGACATTCTATTAGGTGTAGAATAAGAAGTGCCTGCCATGCAAATGCATGGAGGCAGTGACTGACCTGCTTCGCAGGTCAGTCACTGCTCTCCTTATGCATTGCAATGGCAGGCCCTAATAATAAAGAGACATTCTATTAGGTGTAGAACAATAAGTGCCTGCCATGCAATTGCATGGAGGCAGTGACTGACCTGCTTCGCAGGTCAGTCACTGCTCTCCTTATGCATTGCAATGGCAGGCCCTAACTAGAAAATTCCGCAGAAATTTTAAAGGGCCTGCCAAAGTGTGCCCGTCGGATTTTTAATAAAACGTTCATTACTTATTCCATTCAGTATATGAAACATTGGTATTAAGCAAGAAAATCGTTCTGATGCTTAACATTAGCATCAATGCTAACCTGAGCTAAATTGTAGTCAAAAACCTGTGGAGAGTCAAAAACATGTTGATGAAGCTGTACTTGCACCATTAATTTTGTTAAAATTAACACATAAGGTGAAATTAGCCAAAATGCTAATGTTAGCATGACTGCTATCAGTTCCATGTTTGGAATCAGTAGCGTGTTGTCTGTCATTACTTACTCCATTCATTATATGAAATGTTGCTAATAAGTAAGAAAAGTGTTCTGATGCTCAACATTAGCATCAACGCTAACCTGAGCTAAATAGTAGTCAAAAACCTGTGGAGAGTCAGAAAAATGTTGATTAAGCTCCTACTTGCACCTCTCAACATTGACAAAAAATTCAAGTATAAAACATAACATTCAAAGGCAAAAACAGGATCAATCAACATTTCAGAGTTACTGAATGAAAACTTCCTGTTAGCATAGCGGCTAGCTGGTTACTGCTAGTTCTGATTGACTGTTTCCGGCAGAACAGGGAGGAGATCGATTATTTTTAGAGATTATCTGTCTCATGTTAGGACAGCGAAAGTTTTAGTACGCATGTAAAATGTATTTTTTTAGTTAGATGCTGCAGCTTTAAAGAGGTTCGGTCAGAGTCACTAACAGGTGGAGCAGAAGCGGCTCCGTGCCAAATATTAAATGTTACTGCCTGTAGCTAGCAGCGGTTCAAGAGCAGAACCAGCGTCTTACATCACAGATCTAAGATTTAAATAATTTTACAGGTTATTTGATTAGCTTTCTGACCGTCATGCTAATCCGGGTGAGTGTTTGTAGCTGCGCGCTGCTTTACCGGCTGTCTGATCCTCCATGTCTTTTTTTACTGCAGTGAGCCTCGATGTAGCCAATCTGCGTCAAGTATTAGCTTCATTGTGTTGATATATTTTGAGGAGCTCCGCCGCTGTGAGTCCAGCTGCACATGCAGGTTATTGGCAACAAGAGACAACGATCGCAGCGCACCGCTAATTGACACTGTTAATGATTAACGAGCTTCAGACCGAGACTGAAGCTGCGCACATGTTCTCACTCACGGTACAAAATATTAAAAAAATAAAGACAGTCCATAATAGTTTATTTGTCTAAATCTTTCAGCCTTCATACTAAGGATGTCATTTCACACTGAAAAATTCAGAGAAATAATAATTTTATCTAAACAAAATATCAATAGTCACAGGAAATACTCTCTGCTGTCTCTCAGAGTAATGGCTGCCGCTGGCTGGAACCCGTTACTATGGTAATTAATGCCCCGCAGCTGTGAGGAGACAAAGAGCGGGAAAATCCTCTTCTCCCTCGTTTCTATACTTGGGAGACACCCAGCGCCAGTCTGAAGGACCCTGACAAAAATCAATAAGCCCTAGGAAATTTTTGAAAACATTTTACGGGAGCAGGGATGTGTATCTATGTTATGACCAAGTTTTAGACCAATAGGGCAATATTTATGCCTGTGAGGGCGAGTTAAACACAGTTTTTCAGTAAGCCATCAGGAGTCCTGTGTGTGTGTTTCAGACAGAAAGGTTACTGATGCTGCGAGTTCCTCAATCTCCAATTTTTTCGTTTTTATTAATTTTTGTCGTCATTTTAAGTCAGAATCCCAATAAAAGTAATAGCTCCCTTCCCGGGCACGAGCCGCTCGATTTGATACCACTTTTGTGGGTGGGCACGCAGCGGTACGAGCCGCATTAACGGTAATGGAAGAAGATGTTATAATAATAATAAACAGACATTCTATTAGGTGTAGAATAAGAAGTGCCTGCCATGCAAATGCATGGAGGCAGTGACTGACCTGCTTCGCAGGTCAGTCACTGCTCTCCTTATGCATTGCTATGGCAGGCCCTAATAATAAAGAGACATTCTATTAGGTGTAGAACAATAAGTGCCTGCCATGCAATTGCATGGAGGCAGTGACTGACCTGCTTCGCAGGTCAGTCACTGCTCTCCTTATGCATTGCAATGGCAGGCCCTAAAAATAAAGGTTTAAGTGTTCTATTGGGTGTAGAATAAGAAGTGCCTGCCATGCAAATGCATGGAGGCAGTGACTGACCTGCTTCGCAGGTCAGTCACTGCTCTCCTTATGCATTGCAATGGCAGGCCCTAATAATAAAGAGACATTCTATTGACAGAAGAACAGTAAGTGCCTGCCATGCAAATGCATGGAGGCAGTGACTGACCTGCTTCGCAGGTCAGTCACTGCTCTCCTTATGCATTGCATGGCAGGCCCTAATGAGAGAAGATTAACCTTTAGCAGCAAAGTTTGACAACCACCCAAACACACAATGGAGTCTGTACTATGTTTATTTTCTTTCATCTAATTTCAGAACCCCGGTATGAGCACTGACAGAACTGTGAAACAGCAGCCAAACAAAAGCCAGACTTGGACAGAAGTGAGACCAAGAAATATTCGTTCACACTTTCCTAAGTAAACGCCAAGGTGTGCATCATCAGTCATATTTGCAGTAAAGGCCTCAGCGTTGCTTACTTTTGGAGAACACTGAATTAACTCGAGGTATTCGCCATGTGAGGTAATTTTTGGGATTTTATGTTTAGATTTAAACCAGCCCAAAAAACAAAACAGTGTCTCATCAAGCAATTGTTTAAGTTTCCTACTGGTCGGAAATGGATTTGTTGTCTTCCAGTCTGATGATGGAAAATAGTTTTTAGTATTTTAGAACAAACCAAGAACCTTTGCCACAGTAATGCCAATATATCAGTGTTGCTGTCTGAGGTGAAATCACTTTTACACCAGGAAGTATGGTAGAGAGTGATAAGCAAGAAAGAAGCTCCTTCTCCAAAATTGACACCTATAAGCTAAGAGTGAAGGTTGACAGTGGAGTGGAGGAAGGGAACGAAGCCATTCAGTCCGTTTTGGTCGCCCTTCAGAATATTAAATTAACATGAACTTTCTGCTCATCATTTCTCTCTTTGCAGTGGGGGATGGTTGTTCACAGTGCAGGCAATTTCCAGTAAGCTTCTTAGCATCAAAACGGAACATTACATATATGTCACGGGCAAACGTCAGTGATTGGGTAAAATTTAAAACCTTTCTGGAGTTCACACCTCCAGGAAGCAATCGTTTCTCAATAGTAGAGAGAACAGACCCTCTGTTTCAAGAAAATAACGTAGGACAAAGGGCTGGTTTTTGCCAGGCTGTCTTTAGACAAAACCTAAATGCTAACTTTGACATGAAAAGTTCCTAAAGTGATGCAATCAGACAACTGAGAAAACAGTCTGCTAGCAGCAGGGCAAATGAATAATAACTCCTCCCTGGGAGGGGAATCCCCTCATCAAAGAGCATTTGAAAATCTTCACAAACACTGTTGATTTTGAACCTGTTTGGACTACATGAACTGTTAGGAAGGTAATTTTAGGGTATAGGATAACAAATTGGCCTCTTTCACCCACTCAAGTCAATCAGGAAAGCAGAGCAGAAAGACACAGACAGACAGACGGAGAAAGAAGGGAAAGGACAGGCAATCACAGAACAGCACAACTGAAAAGAAAAGACGCCTTAGACTAAGACTAAGATGTGCACAAGAAAACGATATATTTAATAAATACCAATGAAACGGCTCTAAATTCTCCAGTGGTCCGTACTCTCACTACTGTTGCCACTCTTGATTTAATTGACTGGGAAGCAAGGAGATCAGAGTGGCAGCTTCACCACAAGGTTTTTATCAGACTTGAAAAACAATAACAAATAAAAAATTACAATGATGAAAGAAAAAACAGCGACAAAAAAGAAATTAATTTTAAAAGAAAATTTAACCCTGACAATGCAGGAGAAAAGAGCACATAAAGTATGTAAGACTGAGTACAAATTAGTGTCAGAAAGGTTGGAGGAAAAAGAGGAAACAAGTGGAGCTGGTGGTCCGTAAGTGGTTCTCAGCTATATTTTACTACCTGAGTAGGAGTGAGTTCAGTAGAAGAGCAGTAGGAGTAGCAGGCCTTCATCAAAGCTGCAGTCACTGCTCATTAGAATATATTACAGAACAGAACTAACAAGCCAGTGGGCTGATTACTGACTGGGTCCAATGGGAGGCCTCATTTGACTGGAATGTACGGAGGCTGAAATAGAAAACAGGTATAAACAGAGAAATACCGTTTATAGACTAGGTGTTTTAATAGGGTTTTATATAAAACCCCAGGAGAAGGCCATCTGCTCCTTTTCAACAATTCCTGCTTTTATTTCCTTCAAGCTCTTTCATTTTGATTCTGTTTTGGTTTAATTGGCTTCAGTCTTCGCTAAAATATAAGGGCCGTTTCTCAATACTCAAGAACACAAGTACGTTCTTGAGTTCTTGCCAAGTACGTACCCGCAAGAACAGTTGAAAGTCCGTTCTTACCAAGTTCACAAGGACGCAGTTTGTTGGTTCGCCAATTGGAACAGGGCGTTCTTGATGACGTCACTCACCTTCGGTAAATTTCAATAAATTGTTCAGTTTAACAGGAATTATCCAGTCCGATTCTGCTCTGTAGACCCAATTTAACAATTGGGACAGGACAATTTTATAATTGGGATAAATATTAACAGATATCAAATAAACATAATTAAGGAAAAGTAATTTCTAAGTAGAAACACCTTCAAATTAACAGGATTGTTTTTTTTTTTTATTACTGATTGATAAAAGCTTAATAGAAAACAATTTAGACTTACCAGTGAAGCTTGAGTCTTGTTTGCCACCTTAATCAGATGATTTGCTTATAAAATATTTATCTCAAATGACAAATCATAATAGATGATGGCCAGCCTGTCATGCAGTTAACTGTCTTCCTTATTCCCCAGATTTGCCAGGGATTCATAAACAGGGAAAGTTAAATAATTATTTCATATTTAATGTTTTACCAACCTGCATCAGGCCAGAGTTTCTGTCACACAACTGGGTGGTTATTTTATAATAACTACTAAACTTAACAAACTTATGTTTCCTTTGTTATTATAATCAAGTATAGTCTAGTAAGATACCAGCATAGAAAGAGACGTAATTTTTGTAGGAATTTCTTTATTAGAATAACAAAAAAAAAAGATAAACAAAAACAAGCAGATAGTCAATAACTCCAGGAAATTCATAGACTGTCAAAAGCAAATATTACCATAATTTAATAGTTTTTTTCTCTAAGAAGATAAGGAGACAGTGAAGAGAACATTGGCAGGATGAGGGATGAAGAGAATCTCCAGGAGTTTTTGGGAAGCTGGCAGTAAACCTGTAGTCTGCTCACCTGAAGAGCTGCCTGCATGAAACAATGAAAAATAAGAGTTCACTCATACATGAAATGCCAAATTTACAAATTAAAGTATGATTCTCTGATCATAAAGGGACATTGTATTAAAATATTTGTCTTACTGCGAATTTAAATGCCCAAAACAGTTAATTAGCGAATGAAAGTCATTGGTTTTGAAAGTCTGTCAACACAATTTATAAAATACCAATATTAACTAAATAAATATAAAAAAATAAGCTAAGAGAAAATGTATTTCCTCTTCTGCTACTTGCAGCTAATTCACTTTCAGCCGCTACGAACAGATAACAAGCAGCGGAAAACGACAGTGACTCGCTGAAATCAGGCTGCGGTTGGCGGGGAAAACACGTTCCAACCGCCCGGTAAACTGGCAGCTCCTCCGGTCTGTTAGCTGAGCTAAGCTATTCCGAAAACTCCGGAGCAAATATTAAAGTATGAATATTCTGAATGAACTGAGTGGATAGATGAACCTATAGGGTCTACTTTCTCGCCTAAAAAGAAATTTAAATGGGTTTTCGTGGCAATTAATGGTGGTAAAAATGCAACACATTTCTGTACTGACCTTCTCCATTTACCGCTGCTGGTGGCGCATTGCATTGTGGGATATCTGGCTGCCTCAAGTCCGCAGGAGGATGCATCGACGCATCCTCGATAAAATGGGCGGAGCAAGAACACATCCGGGTACTTTGAGCGTTCTTGCCTGGATGTGTACTTTGAATTGGAACAGAACTCGGGCCGCTAGCGATGACGTTTCACGAGGACGCGAGAACACAAGTACAGACATGAACGCATATTGAGAAACGGCCATGGAGTTGCATTTCTGAACGTTGGAGGTTGAGGTAAATAAAAGAAGCACTCAAATATGGGCATGATGTGACATCTTTATTATCCATTCATGGTTTTGTTTCACATAAGGTCTCAATTTCAGATAACTTAAAATACGCAGCAGTTGAACTAAATCAATTGTGTAACTTGGAAGCGTCAAAGCGAATGCCACCCATCTAACTTCCATCTCTTTGCTACTGTTATTTGTGTATCTTTTATTTTTATTTATTTATTTATTATTATTTGTGTTGTAAACTACAGTTATTCTACCTTGCAACAGCCTGCATGAGCATCAGGGTTTTCACATTTTGTCATGGAACAATCACTAATCTCAATCCTTTATTTATTTTCTTGATTCTTCAGGTGTTTTAGAAAAAAAATATTAAACAGATAGCATCATGAAGACAATGGGACACACCAGGTAGGTCATAAATTAAAGTTGTGGAGTGGGGGGAAGTTCAAATGATGTGTGTTGTATGGTGACAAAAATGTGAAAAAGATAACATGCTATGATCACCAGCAAGAATTATTACCACCTCAACCATGATATACACTTATGCACACAAAAGTAACCATCCAAAGGCAACCACACTGACATTTTGATAACTCAGGTTTGTTTCTGAAGATGGGATTTAACTAGAAAGAAAAAAAATCCAAAAACATACACATCAAGAAAGTAAAGAAAGTATAGCTTGTAAAATGTCTAATTTTGGAAGAATCCAATTTTAGTTCATATTGGCCCTTCATAAAATCCCTTACTGTAAGACTCTGGGCTTACTTGTGTGTGCAGTGGGGGTGGACAGTGTGTGGGGTTGATTCCTGGAACACTTAAAATTGCACACATGTGAGCAGATACTAAGCACACACATACACACGGGAGCGCATGCATACAAACACACACAGTTAACAAGACACGGATGATAATGAGTTGGGCAAATGCTCAGTCTGAATGCTGTATTCAATTAAGCAACAGAAGTGAAATTCCACCAAAATACCTCCCGTCAGTCCCTAATAAGTAAATGTGGCTTTTTTCTTTTGTAATTGGAACAGCTAATGTTAGGCAGTCATGAAAAGGACTTAACAAAACGTGCAAATAAAAATGCTGTGAAGCTCAGTATGGGAGTCTGAGCTGATTATGTAGAAATGTTGCTCAGACCAGGTCCATATTTGTTTTTTTTTTTAAAAAAAGCTATTGCTTTTGACTAATTCCATATGTTTGATTTAAAAAAAAATAAAAAAACTCATCCAGAAGTTAGTATTCAATCTTGTAACCACGCACTACAGAAAGAAAATTAATATGGCAAACGATATGAATTGCTTGTCAAACCCTGAAATGGAAAACTAATAAATTTATCAATATGGATAACTTCTATAAATGTATACTCAGACTTTCAGACTATAATGTATCCTAATGTTATAAAAATGTCAACTTCTTGGTTGAAGTTCAAGAAAATAATTACAAGTGGAAGCTCTATGTTTATATGGCTGATGTTCATCTGCATGGAACAACTGAATTTGTCGGCAAATAGCTCTTCATGAAAAAAGGAACTTTTGGAAAAATTTACCAAAGAAACTTGTACTTTGGCAAAGCTACAACCAAAGTACAGTTATTAATCATTTATTTGTTAACAACTGAAACCTGATGGGCTATCAAGCATAAATAGGAAATCATAATTCTCTCTTTGCGATATAAGGATTAAAGAAAGTAGAAGTTGGGCAGTTTTCTGTTCTTTGACAGTGATGGTGATACTGAGATCATGATGGAAATCAAGATGCTTTCATGCCTGTTAAGAAAGACCAACACTGAATATATTGGTAAAAATCAATCATGACATTATAATAGTGAATAAAATTAATGTCTTAGCAGGGAAAATACTTATGTTTGCAAGTACATGGTAATAACAAAAAAAAAACTTTGAAGTTAAAAAAAGCATTTACTGTACAATAACTTGGACACCCCTAACACCACTTTGACTCAGTTTATAATGAATACTACATTGATATAGAGTCAAGTATTTGTCTGCTTTGTGTTGTTATTCATTTCTAAGAATAGTAAAGGTAATCTGCTCTGAATTAGTGTTACAGACAGTTTTATTGTGGCAACCAGCAGCTGAAATTGCTCTTAAAGTGGCAGCGTACCATTTATGCTGCTACATTATCAATATTGATATAATCATAAACTAAACACGGCTGGAATGGAAAGTTTTCCCCTCCTAGTCTCCCTTCTGTCTCTGCAATATCTTGTTTTCTCTTAGTCAAAAATGGACCAGGCAAAAAAATTTAAACAAATAAACTCAGGCGGTTTATTTTATTTTATTTTATTTTATGCAAAATTAAAAATATATTTATTTGTTTTTGTTCATTCAGAAACAAAATACCATCTGTATGTTTTTTCTTTTTTCCTCTATGTTATGTCACCCTGCTCCCTTCTATTTTTACAACTTCTGCCTCCACTTTTCTATACTTTCCTTTACACCACTTCCCTACACTGGCCTCCCAGTATCTCATCCACCTATTCTTTCCTCCATCACACCCACAGACCCATCAGTGCTTTTGAGTCCAGACTTGTATATCCATTAGTCAGTGTTATCTTTATGTCAACAGTTCCTCTCAAATATTTACAATAGGCCCTAGTTGGGAGACAGACAACCACGAGTGGAATGATTCACCCTTTGTTAACAAAAATCGGAAAAACATGGACAGAAGTAATGGGGTAATAAAAAATCCTAAAACATGTTTGGTATACTGAAGTACTTGACCTTTTACAAGTACTTGATGTTTGTTCAGAATCAGTTAAAACAGGAAGAATCCAACAGGAAATAAGCTGCTTAGAAGCTGCTAATTGGGTGCAGTTTCCTTTTAAAGTAGATGAAAACAAGTCACACTTTTATTTCTGCAAATGGTCAAAAATTGCACATAGAATGAAAAAAAAATGTTGACATAAGGCAAACTGGATACATGTATTATCTCAGTAATTTACAGTACTTTTAGTTTAAACTACTACAAAAAAACTTTACTAGCAGATACCCACTCCATCATTGCTTCTATATCCACACATTTTTCAGCTATTTTGGCTTCCATTACCTGCAGCACGAAAACCTGCATTCCAATATTTGCAATACCTCTGCCAAATAAATTTATATAAAAAAAAAACAAAAAAAAAAGTAAAAATAAAATTAGTTTTTTAGTTTAAGTATTTTGCAAACTTGAGAATGGTTTCCATTCCGGTTCTGTCTCTTAGGTTTTATTGGGGAGAGAGCAGACCCAGAACAGAAACAAATGACTCCGTACTTCAAGCTCAGGCTATTAACTTTGGCTCATTAATGTGAAGTGTTGACAACAAGGAACTGTCATTGCCACACACAGTTCCTGAGGACAGATGGTCTTGGATTTTTATTTTTCTAAATAAAAATCTAAAGCATGGTGTGCTTCTCTATTCAACCACCTTAAACCACTAACATCTTTTCCTGCGGCAAGAAATTGTTGCCTATTCTCATTTTCAAGATAAGCTCAAACCTAGTCACCATTGGTTGATGAGCATTTATGAACAGGAATGTTCAAACCTCACCAAAGATTTCCATTTGGATGCAACTTTGGATGTATTTAACAATCTTTCGCAACACTAAACAACTTTTCTTTCAGCTTTGTTCCGTAGTTCCACTCATCTTCTCTATGAACTCTGACTAGCTTCTCTGTTTCCGAGCAAAAATATAAAGGAACTTAGAATAAAAGTTTCAATGTGACAGAAAGAAAACACAAAAAACTTTAAACTATTTTCTGTCCTTTCTCCAATGTCGGTGACTTCATTTGCTCACAATGCATCAGGGACACATTCTTTCCAACCACAGATCAGGCGGTAGCAACTGAAGCAAGAAAAACGAAACTAAACATACACTTGAAATATATACTGGCAGTGGCAGAAAGGCCACCTCAGGTTAACCACAGACATGTTGCACGTGTCCACATCGTAACACTTACTGCTGGGGGCAGCCGTCCACACAACACAGCCCCAAAGGTCATCAAGAAAATAAGCAGATACTGTAAATCTACAGTGTGCAGGGTACAAGTGTGACGCAAGCAAACATGAACTTCAGGTTGCTCACTTCTACCCATTCTGATGCAAACACATAGACTTTCGAGCAATGAGAGGTAAACTGAGTCACTAGTAAACTCAGACGGATAAACAAAATGTTGGAGGCAGGGAGTTTATTTGGCATTTCGTTTTGACTCCTTGACTTTGGTAAACGGCATGTACTTGTACAGCTCTTCATCTGGTCCAGAGAATGCCAAAGCGCTTAACACTACATTCAGCCATTCACACATTCACGAACATTCACAATCTTTGATGACTCATCTCTAACAGCAATTTCCTGCAAAAACTGTTTTAGTAGGACTGTTTTAGACACACTTACATGCACAGAAATACATTTCCAGATACACCTATATCAATGAATCCAAGCACATTGAATTCTCAAAAGACAAACTGTGATATAAAAAGAAAATTCTGTTTTGCATTTTTTTCTTTCTCAGGAAAATGGAACAACAATGAAAAAAAAAAGAAACTAGAAGCGCTGACTTTGTTCTTATCCTTGGCTGTGACTGTTTATCACCAAGCACTGTTGTGTTGTCCATCTACGTAAACCAGTTGTTCAAGATATGAAATGAAGTTGTTGTTTGATATAACTGAACTTTGCACAGGACTGTTTTTGTCAATACATAAAATGTTTTAAGCCATTTTATTCCTGCAAAGTAGAGAAACATCAACAGTCAGGAATGAGTTGGTCAGCTAAGACGTTTGCATCCACCAGAAAGAACAAAAACAAAACCTCATTGTTTCATTTTTGATGACTGAGCAATATTCCATGTTATAAACTTCCCTTTGCTGTACAGTATATTATTCTTCATTTGTTTTTCATGTGTTTTAATACTTTTATGAATTGTGAACCTGCATGCTTTGATGCCCTGACACTGTTGCACCTGAATTTTTCTATTCTATTCTATTCTATTCTATTCTATTCTATTCTATTCTATTCTATTCTACGTTCTATTCTACGTTCTATTCTATTCTATTCTATTCTATTGTGTGTCCCCACAATGTAACCTTACAAGGTGTGAAATGCTAAAGCACATACACACACACAGCAAGCATGCTTATTTTTCAAGTCTGACTCCGGCATGCACAGGCTAAGTTGTGACGAACAACATTTAAAACACACACAAACACAAAGAGCGACATGAATCAATGCACAAGTAAAGCAAAGAACAAAAGCTGGACGAAACCTCTGCATGGGAAACATGAAATGCACATCTTGAACTAATGTTAGCTGATGACAGAAAATAAATATTTGGCAGTGAACAACTAACATTAGTCTTGTCTATTAGTTATCAGGCTTTATTAATTGCCCTAATAGTTACAAACTGACTTCATATGAAAGAAATATTCACGCAATCTTAGTATAATATCATGACATGCACATGTATGCGTATAATACACGCACAGAACTTCACAGTATTTAAAAATACATTCATCAAATATTTACAATTTGTAACAAAACGGCTTTGAGCTGCTGTCCTAAAACAACAGAAATATTTACTTTTAAAGCTACATTCCTCATATTAATAAATCTACTAAGGTTTGACAGTGGAGCAAATTTACCTTCAGTGTATAAATAAGTGTATGCATATACACTAAAGATATGCAATAAATGCCCACTCCTACTTGAATCACATGAATAAAGTCAGAAAAAAAGTTCTCTGATACATAAATTTAAAACTTTGCTTTCAACATCATAAAATGTGTTGAATAGTGTTTCAGCTGCTCTCTGCTTTTTCTCCCTAGTGCACTAAATAGTTCCCTAGGAGGACCTAACTCGTTTTTAAGGCAAAATTCTGCCCAAAGGCTGATAAAATCACAGATCATTATTATTCATCATTATTCATAAATGCCATTTATTTGGTTCTTGACCAGGAAAGAGCCATAATTAAAACAAGCCTTATGCTGAGCTAATCAAACATCGGTGAAGAACTAGTAAAAATGTTGGCACGTCACTGCGTATGATGTTTTCTTATCTTTATTGGATGTTTATTTTGCACCAGAAAACGTCGACTTTTTGATGGTATGACTGTAAGATAAGTAAATGGATTATATAAAACACTTGTCCTTTCATAAAGATAACATCATAAAAGAAATGAGGCGCAAATACTTAATATTCTGGACAAGGTATTTTCCAACTGCGGTCACATTGACTGTATCTTTGCACAACTCCACTGCTGTTTCTCAAGACATCCACTGCAACAGCTGAGAAACATCTCTGATTAATCACTGAAACCCACACACACACACGCCAACCCACGCAGATAATTATAAACCAACACACCCTTTTAGTCGACGCGCACACGAACACACACAGGCAGGTCACAGCCTCTTATTAATATTTCCTATTCTGGAGTGCTGTTTTGGCCGATTGCTCAGTGCTGCTGCAATGTGTGGCCTGGCTGAACAAATAGGAGAGTTTCACAAAAAGCACAATAAATTAACTTTTATTACATTTCCAAGAAATGAGTCGGTGAACTGTCACACTAATGAGGGGTTTCCCTGCGCCCAGCACCATTTTTCTCCTCTTCTGTGTATTACTGCTTGGTTGTGGGCTCATCTTAAAGCTGTCCTCTTTCTGAGTCATCACTAACAACTTTAAACTGTTGCATAATGTTTGGCTTGTTTTCCATTTTTTATTTTATTCAACAAAATTTGCTTATTTTAAAAATTCCAGTTCATAATGGTGACTAATTTCAGTCAGAACTATTCACATTGTTCAGTAGCATCCAATGTATTCTAGCTGTGGTTCGCTTTATTGCAATACATTTTGATTCAGAGCGAAATAGAACTATGTGTTGTTCAGTTCAAACACTTTTCCAATTAAAATACAAAAAATACACAAAATAACAACAAAAATAAAGTCAATCATATTCAATATAGTAACAAATAAAAAAGAAAAACAAACCACCTCAAGCTTGAGGTTTGTATCAAAGGTTGTATTTTTAAAAGCACAGTGGAATTACTCCAAATTTAGATATTTCTTAATGCTGTATACTGACTTCATTCTGTTAGGTGACATTAAAAATTTGTCACCCATTTGTTCTTTTGCATGAAAAGCTTACAAAATGCACTCCTGCACAAACTCTTTAGTGGGCGATGAGGCAAATGTCAGAATATATTACCACTGATGTCAATGCAAAGGATTTGATTATATTAGAAGTTTCTGAAAGGGATGAACTAGTTCTTCAAAACAAACTGGTAAATAAATAAATGTGACTGTTGAACCATCTTTTTTTTACCACTGCAGGGTTAAATCTCTGCCGGCTTTGAACGTCTATGCAATAAATGTTAGCCTCTTTTTGTTCGAAAAATAGCCAAAGTTTATTTAGAATGCTGAAAAATGTCAAGCAATTTTCCAGTTTTGCCACTGTGTTTCGGTTGGATTTAGATCTGGACTTTAACTTGCAATTCATCCATCCATCCATCCATTTTCCTACACCCTTGTCCCTTGTCCCTTAATGGGGTCGGGAGCTGCTGGTGCCTATCTCCAGCTGGCGTTCTGGGTGAGAGGCGGGGTCGCCCTGGACAGGTTGCCAGTCTGTCGCAGGGCAACACAGAGACACACACAGGACAAACAACCATGCACACACACACTCACACCTAGGGGCAATTTAGACAGACCAATTAACCTGACAGTCATGTTTTTGGACTGTGGGAGGAAACCGGAGTACCTGGAGAAAACCCACCATGCACAGGGAGAACATGCAAACTCCATGCAGAAAGGCCGGGGGCGGGAATCGAACCCAGAACCTTCTTGCTGCAAGGCAACAGCTCTACCAACTGCGCCACTATGCAGCTCACTTGCAATTCTAACACCTAAATATATTTTCAGGCAAAACCTTGTTACTCAAACGCTGTCCTGTTCTCAAGTCTTTTGCAACCTTTAATATGTTTTCTTTAAGGATTGATGTTGCCATTACATAAACTCTATCAAGCAGCCCAGTCACTGCTAAAGATAATCAACCACATTGCATAATGCTGCCACCACCATGCTTCATTGGATTGTGTGTTCAGAGTAATTTAATTTGCATATATGCCAGGAGATAACATTTATCTGACCAGAGCATCTTCTTCCAATTCTTTCCTTTGTCCTCTACGTGGCTTTTGGCAATCTGCAAATGAGACTTCAATGGATTTCTTTTAACACTGGCTTTTCTCCATATCAGATCGTGAACTGCTTTGATTTCCACTGGCATCCCAAATTCAGGACAGGTACGAGAAAAGCTGCTTGTCTGAAAGTTGTTTGAAAACCAGATATCATGTCACATGGGTGTCATCAGCCTGTATCACAGGATCAGATATGGGTCATTTATGAATAAAAAAAAAACATGCATATTTACACCTCTGTAGGCAACATCAGTAATCAAACATCAGAGAACCTGACATCCAGATTTCATCAAATACCCACTCAGACAGTGTGATCAAACACTTCATGTGAGCTGCTGGGTTTTGAATGGGCCACCATGCAGCTGGGGAGCGTCAAAGGAACGATACGCCAGCTGCTGCCGTTCCCCTCTCTTACAACCACTCAATCATACACGCACATAAAGGAAGTGCATGCACACTCACACAAAGACACACAGCTTTGACACAAGTGACGCATTCCTTCTGAGACCAGATACTGCTCACATCCAGAGCTCAGGTGTTCCTGCCTTTGTAGTCTTACAAAAAAACCAAGAAAAGGCCAGAAAGTGAATGAGCCACAGACAGGGAAGAGATGTGATGTTTTCCTTTCTCTGCCTCTGCTGTGAAACCTCATCCTGCTTTCATTCCCTTTCTCATTGTGTCAGTCTTTGCTTTTGTGTGGATTTCTGATGAGTCCCACCTGTCACTGAAGAGGTCATCCTGCTGATATGTGATTCCCATTGACAAAGTTTTTCTCCCATAGACAAACTTACACATAAAAAAGCCTATTTTATATATTAATGTATTAAACTTGAAGATACAGATTCACAAGTTACAAGCAAAATGTTTATGAGAACTTGTAAGAGAGTTGGTACGATGATACTCTCTTGATAAGTTTGCAACCATCAATAACATCTGAGAAACAGGAATTATTTCTGGAAAACAACAGTAATGTATTCACTATAACTAACTTTAAGTCACATTGACCACCTGAAAGGAAGTTTCCAGCTTGCCCCAGAGTGGACCTGGCTGTGTTAAGTATGATCTGCACATATACTTTATTATCCTACTATCCTATTATTAAAATGAAAAGAGGGCTTAGACTTATGAATCTGTTTTGTTCAATTTTGTCAGAGACAAGCCTCTATGTGTCAACTTTCTCCCCTTTTATTTGCCTCTCTGTCACCTTTTCAACACAGGCTATGCAACAACACAGAAAACATTTAAAGAAATGAGTCACACTTTTCTTTTACCATTTGGAAGTATTTTCAGTTAAGAAAATCTTAAAAACAGGGAATTTATCAACATTTCACATATTCCATTTTATACGCATTCCTTTAAAGAACAGTAGAATTAGATCCCACAACTAATCCCACAGGAAGCTGCTTGTCTGGGTTTTGATTGAATGAAATTCTAAAATAAACAGATCTAGTTATTAAAGTTTAAGATTTTGCATGTTTACTTGTCCATAAAACCCATGTCGCTGACTGCTGCTGCAACATTTTCTTGTCGTAGCGATCCTTAAGTAATTTCTCTGTAATTTTCAAGGTTTTGAGTTAAAGTGTTTTATAAGCCTCTATACTCTTTGCTTTGTGCTCATAGCTGAGCTAGAAAGAAACCTAAATTCCCACAGTTTGTGGCACAATTGTCCTTGGCACATTCACAAAACAGTAACCTTTTTAATTAAACATAGCCCATTATTTTAGGTTTCAAGCTTTGTGCATGTCTGCCATGCTTCTTTAAGTATTTTGTTTATTACATTGTTTACCGAAAATATATTGCAAATTCTCTTTCACGTCTATAAATAATTGAATCGCTTCAATCCAAAATTGTTGGAATCGCTTCCATGAGCACAGATGTATAAAATCCGCCATTAAGGCAAACAGACTGCTTCTACAAAAATAAAAAATCAGTGAAACACTGATAGAGCCTGCAGCATCACTTCCATCTTAATATTTGCACCAGTGAGTTTGATGTGGGAAACTTTGACTGCAGAGGAAAGACCTCAAACCAACCGAGCACCTTTGAAATGAATTAAAGTGCATAGAGTGAATCAGGCCTTCTTATCTAACATCAGTTTCTGACCTCACAAACTATTTTGCAGAAATGTTGTCATATATAAAAAATAAACACACACACCATAGCAAGTAATTCAATACTTTTGGCAACACAGTTTTAGAGAGTGCCTGTTGGAATGATGGTGAAAATCATTGTGGATTGTGAAGCACAAAGTTTTTATCTCCAAAATATTAGTCAGAATTAACTGTTAGCAGTGGTTACATGAGCTATACAATGGTCATAAATAGATTAAAATGACAGAGTTGGTGAAGTGTACAATTTGCCAATGGCTGTTATTGGAGAAATGAGCAAGTGGGTAGCAGTAGTACTGGGTAGCAAATGAGAAGCTGAAAAGGTTCAGTCATTGCTTTATATAAGTTATTGGCACAGTTTTGCAGTTAATGATTTCTCAGCATGTTCAGAAAGGAGATGAAAAAAATCTATTTTCTATTTGCAGAGCAAAGTGGCACATGCTTAAAACTTCATGGTGGTCAGGGGGATTTGTGGTCATGGGGTTGAATTGCTTTATGGTGTGTTTAGTTAGGATCACCATGGCTTCCCATTTTTTTTACGTTGGTCTTTGTTTTCTGTGTCCCTCACACACCTTGTTTCTGTGAGTCACCTGTTGCACATCACCCCATTACTCCTTCAGAACAAATACATTCCTATGCCTTCAAAATGGTCTCTTAAGAGATCAGAGTAGTTGTGTATTTCAGTATTTTTGTCACAATATATCTAAGTTTTAAGTTCTCTTAATATCTCAAGAAAATTTTCAGTCTTTCCTGGAGAATGCCAAACTGGATATAATTCCTTTTCCTGTGGGATTAAATTGAATCCACAGCGAGAATCCATTGTGGCTGTGGATTGTTTTTCTTCCCATTTACTCTAATCCCCCTAAATAAAGTCCTATGAAACCACATGCTTTTGAATGCCACTTAATTAGTAAATATTGTCAACATGACATGTGTTTATATGTCAGATATATGTTTCACTTTTGCCTAAAAACTCTCGACTGCCGAGATAACATTAACAAGCTAAAGCGGAGGAGCAGTTTGGGAAGATGTTTAAATAAACATTTCTTTCTCTGGTCCTAATGCCTTTGCATTAATGGTTCTCATAAGCCAACATACAAATGTCCAGACATGTACAAGCTTTAATCTAAATGTTTTTCCAATTTTGAGTCAGAGAAAATGTCCTCTCCTTACTTCTAACCTCCCATCTGTTCCTGCTGCTGCCATCAACCTCCAGTCCCAACTTCTCAGCAGTTTACAACCAGAAGTTGGGAAGCAGCTGGACAATAAAAGCAGCTTAAAAGGACACACTCCTACAATGTTTACAATTTCTCCAATTTTGAGCGGCATAGAGCAAGAAAGCCAGTTGTTTTCCTCAATGGCCTACATCTACCTCTGGCTGTCATAGCTTAAAAAAAATTCCTGATATTTTGGGGACATTGTGCATGCTAGGAAGTGTGTCCATAAATCTGATAGGCCTCGTTTTTGGGGCTCGAGATGCTCTTAAAGCACAGCTCAGTAATACGGTTACTCCAAACAAGTGATTGGGGCAAACAGCTTTTAGGATAGGAAACCAAGACTAGATCAAGGATGAAATCAATATGTCCAATGACTCATAATGCAGTATTATCTCTGATAAATACATGATTTGTGCATAATTACCTTTTTCAATTGATACAATAATGAGGATAAAGTCAAGGGTATGCTGTTTCTTTCAGAAGAAAAATTAGTCTTTTGCAGTAGTTTAAAATACTAAATAAGAAAAACACGAGACCCAGTGGTACTACTTCATTAATCATTTCTATATAGAAAGACACGTGTGTATAGGGCCAGGGGCACTCTCTACAGGGAGAAAAACAGAGCATGCAAAGTTAATGGCAGCAGACAAATACAAGCTTTAATCTAAATGTCAATGACATCTAGGAAAGAGGCAGGCGAACACAGGAGTGCTTTCCACAAGGAAATAAATAACGAGAGTACACAAAGACAATAATAACTGTAGATCTGTCAATGACTGCATTCAAGAAAGAGAGAGACAAATACAGGAGCACTTTCAATGGACAAAACAGAACGAATACGCACAAGTTAGCTACATGCATCTTATAGTTGTTGTTGCCTCTTAGCAGCCATCAACACAGAAAGAGACATAGCTTAACAGAGAAGCAACAAGCCTGAGGTACTTTCAATGGGAAAAAACACAAAGTCTACAAAATTATTGGCAACAATACCTCTACAAATGGTTTTGTCTAAAGATGAGACACAGCTAAGCACTATATACAGTAAGCGAGCCAGAAGTACTTTCTACTGTAGAGAAAAACAGAGAGCAAAAAATAAACAGTAGCAACATCTCCATCAAGGATTTGACCCACAATGAGACTAAGACAAAAACAGAGGCACTGGGGCAGGTGTATCTTTTATGGAAAAAGTAACAAAGGTAAATCACCATGGCTGCAATGACTGCTTTTAAGGCATAAATACAGAGCAGGAGAAAATTGGTCTCCTGCTATGTATAGACCTATACTACTTTCAGCAGTATAGGTCTATAGCAGAACTGCAATAAAGACAACTCAACATGACCTAAGCCACTCAACTATAGGTTATAGTTAGACAGTTTATGCTGGCTGGCTATATGTTGACTGGCTAATTTCATTTGAAAATGTAATGTTTGCATCATTTTGGTTTGCACCAATGCTCCTGTGGCATGCCACAGGAGCATTGGTCTTTACTTAAAAATCACAAGAAAATAAAAAAAAAATGTGCAAAACTGAATTCCTTTTTTGTTTTCCTGAAAAATAAGTAATTATGGAGATTAAATTTAAACAGAGATTGGTTGAAAAGATATGTACATGTACATGTGTGTCTAGGTTTCAATTTGATTGCTTCAACATAGAAAACTTTTTGCAATGTTTGAAATACAAAATAACATGATTATTTTAACCCATTTGTTAATAAACAAATGTTTGAAATACAAAATAACATGATTATTTTAACCCATTTGTTAATAAACAAATGGGTTAAAATAATCATGTTATTTTGTATTTCAAACATTGCAAAAAGTTTTCTATGTTGAAGCAATCAAATTGAAACCTAGACACACATGTACATGTACATATCTTTTCAACCAGTTTGATGTGCAAGGCTTTCAACATGTATAAAGTCATGCAGAAAGCTCTTTTGCATGCACACACACGTTTGTTTTTTGCAGAATGAACTGAGTACTGCATGTATTAAGTTTGCATCTTCATGTAAAATCCCACTGCAATCCAGCTTGAGCATCAATAATGCAAACTGTCCTGCCTAATCTAATAGTGCAAAAGTGCTTTATGTATTTCATTTATCTGTAAAACAGATGGCAAAAGAGATTTTACCTGCTAACACAACTTTGGCAGTTCAAATGTTTTGCATTCCCAGGATGGATATTTGAGGACATTACATCAGTTTTGTTATATATTTTTCCACATTTCTATCCTTAATTACATTTTAAATTCGGATATTTTTCACATCCTTTGCATGTAAAACTTACAAGTACCCGAAGGTCCACAGCCAATCAAACAGGAAAACACACTCTACACAGACATTCATCCGTAATTAAATACCAAAGGGAATCACACGCAAGGCTTTTTTTTCTACATTTATTTTGGGCAACATTTACTATGGAGGACAGGCTATCCTGTCGATGAATCATTGTTTATTATGTCTAGAAACTCTGGGTTGCCCTCAACTCTGCTACGCAACCGTAAGTCCAGTCAAGATCTCCCTAACCTCGAGTGGAGATAACGGCCTGAGTGCCACTTGTTGCAGGATGAAGCCACCCTCATCTTGCACACATGCAATCTTTTCTTCCAAAACCCCTATCTGCACTGTGATCTGCTGTTTGGGCAGTGCCGTCTTAAGCACCCCCAGTTAAATCTGCGCTGATGAATAGCAATCAGTGCAGCTTGTAGATATTTACATTTTACTCATTGTGATAACCCTCATCATACACTCATGCAATCCCATTAGGAGGACATGCTGAAGTTATTGATAAGAAAATATATTTTAATTGTCTGTATCATCTTCAAACTATATCTTTTGCCTTTCATTTTTTAATAGTTGCTCATTTACAACTAACGCAAAACCCGGTTTCATAAATAAAGTAGAAGAAAATGCTTTTTATTTTTTTCAAAAATAAAAAACTTGAAGTTTGCCACATCTTTGTATACGGCATCTTTTCTGTGATATCTCTAAACAGAACTCGGTGACATAAAATGCATTCAGAAGTCACATAGTTTGAAAATAAAGTCCACCTGTGTGTGGTTTAATCTTATTCTGCTCTGTGAAGGCAATAAGTTTGTTGAAAATTTGTGAGCAGAATGCAGCATCATGAAGACCACCAAGATGGATCAAGGAAAATGTTGCTGAGATCCTTAAAGTCAGATTACAAAACAATGCATCAGAAGAACAAGAACTGCCATTAATCCAGGTATCTGCTGCAAAAGCTATAAAAATCAGTTTTACAGCCATAAACCCCAAAACTGTGGTAAAAAAATAGTCATCATAGGGAGTCTTGCACAGCAACTTGTTTACTGTTGAGAAACTGAATTACACCTTTACACGTTTAAAGGGAAGTTGAAGAAAGAAATGATACCTTCAAGTGACATCTAGTGTAAATAGTTTTATTAGGGAAGAAAATGTTCAATGACAAAAAAAGAGGGGGAAAAAACAGTTTCACAGTACATTTCATCCTCTTAAGATGGTGCATTGAAACATACCTCTTCCAAATCCCAATGTTGCTCTGCACACACGATGCCTTCTTAAAAAAATACAACCCCTCAAGCAGAACAAAAAGCAGAAGTTGAAAGGAGGGACACTTGGAAAATACCGGATTTAACCATCCTTCCTTACATAATTTGTTCAAGAACGGCAACAATCTATATGATTTTAATGTTACGAAAGCCTATTTGCTTGCATCTCTTGACGTTACAGGGCCACCTCTAAATTCAGATGCACAAAAAGAATAAACCATAGCAACAAACTGTTGAGGTCTGAAAATACAACAGAAAAAACATATTGGTCCTGGATTATTTGGAAATATTAGAGCTCATATGCTGGGCAAAGTGACTGGAAAAAAACCAAAAAACTTGGGTCCGATCATGTGAAAGACGCAATGACACAAATCGTCGTCCTACAGAGGCGTTGGTCGCTTTATGGAGAGGTAGGATAGTTGTCATGGTCGATGCATGAGGTCCCAGGATGAATCATTATCCCAACTGTTGTTCTTAAGTGTTTGAAGTAGATAAATTGAACAATATACACTCTAATTAAATGGCTACAATAAAATAATACCAAAGATAATACCAAGTCTTTGTTTAAAGACATACTTGAGTGGTTAAACAGAAGCCAAATGGTGTTTCTGCATCTGAGAAACTATCCAGATTGAATTGGCACATGATTAAGCAGATGTCGAAAGTCAAATTAAAACGAAGAAGACAAACAGTTGGTGGAGTAGCAACAATTCCACAAAGCGCACTGCTGTTTAGATTCAGATACAACAGATTAACAAATGGTCCTGTTTATAAACTGTGATCCTTCATTTCCCTGTGGAGCAGTAATGAGGACGCACTCCTGAGTGGATGAGTCACATTCACTTAAACAAACAAAAAAAAAAACATCTACTGTAATATCTGAACCTGGCAGCATGATTGAACGCACCACGATGGAAAACATAACAAAATCCTTTCAGCTAATCTGAGCGATGAGAGTGTTTGTAAGAGCAGGACATTTCAGCAAATCTGTGGGATCATGCTAAAAGCTCAACAATGCCTGTCTCCTGTGATCAGAGGAGGGATATTTTTAAATAAATTTGTTCTCATCCGGTTGGAGCCGATAAAAAGAAAAGGAGCAAATGCTTAAAGCAGATGCTTTTGAACATTATTAGACTAAGTAAAAAACTTTCTCCCATGTTCTCACTTTTATGTTTTATAGATAGACCAATGGAGGGGATGAACAAATTACAACAACAAATCAGAATGTAGAGGGAAGGAAAAATAAAACTTTACAGCAAATAAAAACCTATCGGTGCATCTTTTCAATCCAATTTCTTTTCTTTACTTATTAACTATGTGAAGCTGAAAATATCTAATACTTTAATGCACCTATGATCCTGATTTTATTTATTTTACATCAATAAATGTGTCTAAAGTTGAACTCCTGATTACAGTCCAGCCTTTTCTCATGATCTAGAAATAAAAGATGTCCCATTACATCAGTTAAAAATAAATATACAGTATCTATTGTATAGATCCCACTGCTGCACAAGACAACATTCCTTCATTTTTAGATAACAGGAAGGGGGATCCCAAAAAAACTGCTCATCTCAGTTGATGAAGTTACAGCTGTACAGAGATTAATTTTTAAATCTTTTCCTCTTTGTGCTCTCAGGTGGAGGTGTCTCTGAACGGGGGGGAGGGTTGAAGTGGAGTCACGTTACTGGATCTGAGACTCCCGGACCTTGGCCTGCAGGGCGTCGCACGTCTTCTTGGCGTCGCCGAGCAACATCGAAGTGTTAGGTTTGTAGAAGATGGGGTTATCCACCGCTGCGTACCCGACGCCCAGAGATCGTTTCATCACGATGACCTGCAACAACAGATTGAAAAAAAATTATCATTGATCATTGAGGAAGAAAGCTATAGAGAAAAATTGGAGGCAAAAACTTTTATTTCCTTTGATTTCTCCAGAGAGAATAACAAATATGATCTATTATACTACTGTAAACAGGTTGGGTCAGGTCTATTGTTAAAACATGTTCATTACATTTTTTTGTACAAAAATCATAATTGGATAAGATTGCGGTCTGCTGTGTGAGGGGGGTGTGTTGCCTGCTGATTTGTGACTTTCCATTCCAAAGGTTTTTGAAACGGCTTAATTTCTAGACACATAAAAAACATCAACTTATTGCCAATAAACATCTGGGTGTTTTTGTTAAACAGTTGGGCTGTTTTTGGAAGCAGCAGGAACCCAAATGGAAGTAAAAAACTGTACAAAATGTGAATTTTGAATAATATGTCCCTTTCAATGGAAAAAAGGGGAAAAAAAGAAATTCACACCCTTGGTGTAACCAATGTGACGCTCTGAATGTTGTCATTTCACAAGGACAAACTCCATTCTAATAGGACCAGCGTGGGGCTGCACCTGCACTCGTAACAATCTGAATGTGGGCCAGCAGATGGACACGGTTCTGCTGTAAAAACCTCCCAGTTGTCATCATCTCTCTGGGGTTTGAGACAGATCTGATTATCCCGTCTACGCCAGATGTCTCACCTGCTTCGCCTTCCAGACCTCCAGGACGGGCATGCCAGCGATGATGGAGTTGGGGTCTTCTTGGGCGGCCGAATTCACTGTGTCGTTGGCGCCGATCACCAGAACCAGGTCAGTTTCTGTATCCACACGGAACGAATCACAGGTTTAAAGACCACCTTTCTGCACGTGTTTCACATCTGCAGTACAGCTTGTTTTTTGTGTGTTTTTTATTATTTACTGTATATGTCTTTCAAGTGTTGGATTGAGTTGTCATAAAACAGCAGAAAACAACAGACAATTAACATACTTTTCAAGCAGAGTTGGTGAGGACCAACGTCAGATGTATCCGATTAGGCGCAGTTGAGAAAGTGGGCCCACTGAATCCATATTTTTTAAGTGTGTGAAGCAAAGTTAAAAGATCATTCGGGGCATTTAAACAAATTAGTTCAGCATTTAGGTTTTTTTTTCATTCCCAGCCTTTTGAGTTAACCTTAAAATACAAAGGATTAAAAAACAATTGAAAGTACCAAAAGAAGACTCAAAAAGGGAAAAATAGGGAAGAAAGACAGAGACAGATAAAAATCAAGGAAAGACTAAGTGTCGTTCCTAACATACGTACAAAAAGACAGTAAAGAAAGGACACACACTTGTGAAGAAATGAAAAAGATAAGAAAGGGAGAGGAAGAAGAACCATTGGAAAGGAATCAAGGAACACAGGAGAGAGAGAAATGGGGAAAGTAAAAGGATAGAGGCATGAAACAGGAGAGCAAAGGAATAACAGAAGAATCAAATAAATAAGCATGAAAATGTAGGTGTTCTACCACAAAACCAAAATAAAGTTAGAATTGAGCATGCAAGAAGATGCATGACAAAAGAGGGATAATTATTTTATTTAAAATCTCTTAATTAAATGAACAATTACTTTTGTCTGCAAAATGCCGCCATAAGTTGAAGAGCAATTGTAATAAAACCGTGTAAGAAATCGAAAAGCTGGACTCACCGGGGAAGTCCTCATTGATTTCTTCCATTTCCAAGACAATGTCATACGGGACACCTGCTTCGGCCAACAGCACGTTGAGCTGACCGGGCATACGGCCGGCGACGGGGTGAATACCAAACCTGGAGGAAAACACACCTCAGGTCCTCACTTTGCACAAAAAACCTTACTTTACAAAAACAACTCTGACTGGACAGGAGAGATGTCGGAGGTGGCCGAGGAGGAATCAAAATAAACCGAATCGAGAAGAGGAGGATTCAAAATAAATCTAACGAGTTTGTGGACAAATTAATCTGAGAGATATGAGCAATAACAATCAGATCACAAACTCTCACAAACACCTGATTAGTGAGCTCTCTTTTGTTTGTAACTTGTGCACAGCTCTCAAACTCAATTGACCATGACATGTAATCAGTTTAGGTAATTAGTAGAAGGCTGCTTGTTCCTTTCGTCATTCAAGCAGAGTTTAAAAGAACTCTTGTTTCTAGCAAACAAGCATATGTTATAGATGAGGAAAGAAAGTGGAGCTTTGATCTCAGAAGAATCAGCATTTTGTGTTGTATTGCTGCATCTAACGAACAACAACAGAAAGGCAGATTGCTTGAGACATAAGAAAGACACAAACAATTACACAGGCTGTTGGGAATAAAGGGATAAATTAGGAAACAGAGTAAGAAGACAAAACAGAAGAAAAAAACTGAAAGTTTTCTACTTTTTTACCCCTCTGACCACCCACTTTCCTCTAATCAGGCACAAATGCTCTAAGCAGCAGCAGCTGCCACAGCCAGGATCAAACGGCAGAGGCAGGAAAATTAGATGAGGTTCCGCTGTACCTTTTCTGTCCCTCGTTAGCATTTCCTTCTTTACAAACACACACTGGTCTCTACATGCAATCCCATTTTCTTATCAGCCAGATGGAAGCAGCAACCATCGTTTATTACCTACCAGTAGAACATGAGCACAATGTAATCTACAATGCCCATGCATTTGTCTTCTGTGGTTCTTTATTGACTATAAGTAATAAACACTTCTTTCTAAAGCTATTTTTTTCTTAAGTAAAAATTAATGTGTAAAAAATAAGACATAAAAGAAAGGGAGCAGAACTGAATAAGTTTACATTTCTACATGCCTCCTTTTCAAACATATAGTTGTGAAAAAAATCAATATTGTGGTATTTGAATTGTGAATAAGAATGAACGAACGAACGAACATCCATCCATCCATCTTCTTTACACCTAAACTAAACCCCAAACGGAGAGTTTTGCAAATGTGAGTTTCTTGTAGAAGCTACACAGGTGCATCTTAACAAAATCAATGAAAAATTCATATATGTCAATAATTAAACTAAAAACAATTGAGCTCATTATGTTCTTTATAGCATTTATAATACTGACCATAATGGCCTACTGTTGTTTGGAACTCAAAATCCAGTTTATCACATCATATGAAAAAAACAACATACTTTTAAGAACCAGAAACGTAAACACAGCAAAGGCAGGTATTATGTAGAAACCCGTCAAGATCCATCACGATAAGCTATATAAGGTCAGTTTTAAACAAGCTGTGATTCATACAAAAACAATAATGGAATGTTAATTGGAAGAATAAAGCATAGTAAGAAAAAAACATGCACAACAAACAGGGAGATTGCAGATTTGAGAGGACTTTGAAGCAAAACCCTTAAAGAGAGTTTGAGGGGAGATTCACAAGGCTGGATTAAGTGCTTTAAGAGCCACCACAAAGGCTTCGATTGTCCTTGTGTTAAAGTGAGTGATCCACAGACTCCTTTTTAGGGTGCGTTCACATTGCAGCCTGAAGTGACTCAATTCCGATCTTTTTGCCAGGCCGTTCACACTGCCAGTAAATGCGACCTGTATGTGTTCTGCAGTGTAAACTGGCAAACGACCTGAAAGTGTCCCGCATGCGCAGTAGAGGGCGGAATAGCGTCAGCGTTCTCAGTGATCTGCCAACCGCCATAAAAAGAAGAAGAGCTCAGTGTTTGCGGAAGTAAACATGGAGGCTAACGGAGGAGCTTAGTTTACATATTTGAAGTTGTTGTCCAACCGGAGCAACATATTAACAACTTAATCTTCATATAGTCCGTCATGGTTGTTGTTTTTCTTCCTACTTGCGTGTATCAGGACGCAGAATAGTGAGATATGTTGAGAATCACGTTCAGTTCGGATGAATGCGACCTGGACGTTAGGTCGCATTTGAATCGGATTTGTATCAGATATGGGTCACATTCTAAAAAGAATCTGACCTGAGCTGTTCACACTGTCATGAAAAGATCGAATACATGTCGCATTACGTCAAAAAAATCGGAATTGAGTCACTTCAGCCTGCAGTGTGAACGCACCCTTTGATGAAAAGTACATTTTGCAACTTATTAGCAAATCGTGGTCTTGGAGTCTTGACACAGGGTTGGGGGTGTTTTATCAGGTCTAAAGCCGGAGCAGCCGTCTACAATCACATTTTACTGGTTCCATTTGCTTGCAAGTCTAACAGATTTATTTGTCTCAGGAGAACTTGGCACCTGCCCACACTACGAAAAGAAAGTGTGTTTATGGTGATATCATTGTGTTTGGCTGGCAAACAAATTGGCAAACAACAATGGTGGAACGGCACACAAAAATCATGATGTGGTAAATAACTCGGTCTTAAAAAGTCATGGTTTGGTGCATTTTATCAGGAGAAGCACAGAAAAATGTACAAGACTCGAAAAATTTAAATCTTCCGATAATATAAATATGTAGCATTAGTATGTCATGTATTCAAGAGACAGCATAAAGCTCTCTAGAGATTTGTTTTGATTATTAAAAGTCAATCAGAAATGTACCTGACTTTCTTGCCAGCCTCTGAGAGCATCTTTACCAGCTCGGCGATGGGATACTGAGCCTTTGCAGCACAAAGTCCGTAACCTGAAAGAGATTTTAGAACAGGAACATGAGTTGATTTCGACCCTGATTCAAAGAATTCAAATGTGACAGTTTAAAGGTAAGATGATCTGAGTGAAGCAGCCCTTCTCCTTCACCTCTCTTCAAAATAAACAATTGGTGTGAAATGTAGCAAAAAAATGTTGTTTGTGCACATGTCAATTTAAAGATGTTAACAAATGTTTCCAGAGGTCAAAAAACACTCCACATTTAAAAAAATCTAAAGAAATAGTGTCAATAAAACACACATTCCTTCATCTCACCTCTCCATCTTTAAAACTCAGGTCTTGCTTATGTTCTTATGCATTGCTGTGTATTAGTGCCAACATAAAAACAAAACATTATTATGATTTGTCTTTAAGAATTATGCTGTAAAAGTAACATTAACATTGGTTTTGTTTTCTCAAATTCCAAAAATAAACATCTTAGTGAAGGTTGAATTCACTAAAAAGGTCAGATTTCAATTCCTCCACTCTTAAATTTCTTTCATGTGAACGATGCAGGTGCCAGGTTTTAGACTTTTATTTTGCACCAAACAGTTCAGTGATGTTTACAAGCCTCTTCTAAAGAAGTCAGAAACTGTCCTGTTACAACACAACAGATAGGGAGACACGGCTCAAAAAAAATCTCTCCAAAACTATGCTGTTTGTCTTCCAGCTAAACTATCCGAAGATTTTCACTTTACGCTCCTCCGTAGTATTTCTTTTGCAAGTTTTATTGCCAATATTCTCACATGAGTTGTCTTGCGTAAAGAAAAACACATGTTTCCAGACCATGCCGTGATGGTTCAGACAAAAGCCAGGAAAACACTTCTGTTTATCAAGCCGGGCCTTAACTGTTTCCACAGACGTCAATCAGCCAAAGTGACTGTGACGGCTCCAATTAGGAAGAACACTTTGAATGGAAACAAGGGCAATGACTAAAAGCTGGCGCCAAATAATGATGCAACACCATTAGACAGTATTGTGGCACAAATACGTATTAGTCTTTCGCAAATTGCCTCCAGCAGATTTTGTTGTATCTTACATATTTGTAATGAGGTGCCACACGTCAGAGGGACGATGTGTTTATAAGGAACATGTCCTTTTGTTCTTTAAGAGCTTAAAGAAAAACATTCCAGCACATGTTTTTTGATCAAAATTCCTCATTTATAGACTTCAAAATCAGTTTCTGTTTCAGCCCGTAAGTAAGAACGGAAAGAGACGGATGGAAGGGTTCACAAATGGATAGAAGGATGCTACAATAGAGAAAAGACAGAAGATAAACCTTAAAATATTTGTTAGTTTATAAATCACTGGATGGTTTAGCACCAAAAAACATTAAAGATCTGTTGTTGTATCCACTCGGGTATTCTGGTTCTCGTCTGCTCTGCATTCCCAGAACCAAATATGAAGAAGCAGCTTTTAACTTTTATGCACCACAGATCTGGAGCAAAATTTCAGAAAACTGCAAAACTGCTGAAACACAGAGTTCTTTAAAGCAAACCTCACTAAAAAACCCACCTGTTGAGAGTTGCCTTTGATTAATAGTAACTGGAACATTGGTCAACATATTTGATGAGTATTTACTTAGTGGTTTTTTACTGATGGCAAAATCACCAAAAATCAAATATGTTTTTATAGTGCAAAGCAATGTGAACTGACATGCTGCTGAAATGTGCTATACAAATGAACTTGACTTGACTAGAATGGATTGATGACTAATTATTGACTTATGGGTTCAGGATGGACTAAAACTTTACTATTCCAGTTCAGAGTAATAGTAAAACCCAGGTTGGTTCCTTTAAATACATGCAGATGTTTCAAGAAAGTCCTTTCACACACACACATATTCATATTCGTATATAAAATAATCCTGCTGGATTACTGTCATTTTTGTCAGTCTTACTGATTGTAGTTTTTACATGAAGTTTTATTGAGTCTCGATACCCTCAGAAGGGAAAGCTGAATATCTTAACCTACATTTGATGCCTCGCTTCTCTTTCACTGGGCCACGGGAGTGCTGTAATTTGGCAATTCTTGTAAATTACTGTGATTTCCTCAGAAGTTTTTTTTTGCAAAATTGGTATTGTGCTCTGTGACTGGAATGGCCAATTTGCAGAATAGGTGCTTTTTCAGCCTGTGTTTACATGTACCCACATGGTCATGGTAACCCCGAAAGCATCACCACAGTCTTAAGGAAAGGACTCGAATATTGTCTGGGGCCACCCAATAATTCACGCAGCAGGCTGAGACTATGGGAAGCCATGACACGTTCTGGGTCACCCTTAAATATGAGAAACATGTGAAACAGATAAATGTGCAGCTGGAACTAAGGTTGTGTTTAGACCCCACGCATCAGCCCTGAAAAATGAACTACAGACCAGTTTGGATGATAGTTGTCAACAAAACCCTGTAAAGCCTCATCTCGTCTAATTTCCCTTTGACCTTGCATACATACTGTAGAATGTCTTATTTACTGCCGACCACACAGAAAACCAGGCCAGGGTGTTTTTGTGTCTGTGCGCGCTCTGCCGGGACTTGTCAATTACCCCAGAAAACTGTGACGCAACACAGGTTGAGACGAGGTTAAACAAACAGAACGCACTTTGCTCGTGCCGGGAAAGAAAAGTGACGAGAAAAGTCAAAGCGCCATGTTTTTCCAGACCTCTGTGTGTTTTACCTGGAGTGATGATTATGTTGTGGGCCTCTTTAATCATGTCGACAGTCTGTTCCACGTTGACCTCTGTGTGTGTCCCCGTGATCTCCATGGGCTTTCCTGTCCCGGTGGAGGATGTGCCGTAACCGCCAAGGATCACGTTGGCAAGTGAGCGATTCATGGCCTAAGAAGGCAGGAAATATTTACATTTGTCTCCCAAATGAAACCCCTTTTACTATAATAAGAAGGTACAGAGAAAAGACGCAAATCAAAAAGAGTCAAAAGAGGGTTTCACATTTAAAATGGTAAAGAGTCCCTCCTGCAGGACAGGAAAGGAACAACATTTAACAGTTTGTCCAGCCAAGCAAAATAAACTCATCACTGTAGCTCTTTTTTTTTTTTTGCTAAATCTTAAGCGCTAGGACATTTTTTTAAAACTGTACGCTACTTACCACACACATAATGTAAGACAGAATGGCTCCAGAGGAGCCGATGAGAGCCCCGACGATGGTGAGCAGGTTGTTGTTCAGCAGGAAGCCCTCGGCACACAGCGCCCAGCCCGAGTAACTGTTGAGTACAGTGATGACCACCGGCATGTCCGCTCCGCCAATGGCCGCAGTCAGAGTTACACCCTGAAGGACAGGAGGAAATTGAGGATGTTTCATTAAAAGGGCGGAAGACAGTAATTTTTGAGACATTATGCCTATCCAGCAACATTCCGATGCATTTGTAATAACATGATTTAATTAAAACATTTATTCTTTCAGACTCGAACCTGTTTACTGAACAGATTTATTGAATAAAACTGCAACAATAAGCAACAGTGAATCAGCTTCTGAGCTGCAAAAAAAAGAAAATCATTAAGTTACAACCTGTTTTTGATCGTCCCACTTTTTTTGTTTTCTTTTTTTTACAAAACCTTACGCTTGATGAAAATAACTGAACAGGTACATACAATTAATTACCTATTCTCTTGTATCGCTATAACTTTGAAAGCCACAGATTACAAACAAATAATAATAAACCCAGCTGGTCTAGTGATTTATTCTTTCAGTTCAGAATTCATAAATTGACCACCTGCAAAGTCTACTTTTAAAATCCTCTGCGAAAGACAACACACACATTTACAGTGGATGATTCATAACACTGTACTTGGAATACTGATTAGGTCCACAAATAAGGAAGGCGAGATAATAATCAGCAAACCAATTGTTGTATGCAGTGACACTGAAACTCCAGCTGCTGGTTTAAGCAAGAACCCATACAAAAGGCTGAGTTTTTTCTATTTTTTGTGAATGACAACTGTGAATTTATGTCTAATCTATTCAGATTTGCATGAATATGATCTATTTTAAAATATAAAACTCAAGTGCTTTAATGCATAACCTAAAGCCGTTTCATTTTTATTTGATAACTCAAACCTTTGGTCAAAAATATGATTCATTAGAATTTTTTTTTTACTGAATAACATTTACAAAATGTAAGATTTCTTTAATAAATAAGCAATGAATAGTTGGAAAAGCAGAAGAATTTGCCTTTTATTGGTCCCGAGGAGCTTATTATTAACCAGATGAGATCAAAACCTTCCAAACCTTTAAGTGCTGAGAAATTATTAGTTTGTCAGAAGGAATGTATCAAACCTCTCTGCTTGTGACTGCCAGACTTCTGCTCCACTCAAACTTCCCACACAGCTCCTGTTTTCTGTGACTTGACATTTATTAACAATTCCCACTTTTGTTACATTTCTCTTTATTTCCCATCTCCAACATGCCTTTTTTCTGACTCTTAAAAGCTAGCTCTCCTTCCTGGAGTTTATTGAGGTTTTTAATAGCATTCTTACATGTTTAGCCTGTCAGTCAACATGTAAGAACATTTCAATCTGTGATGTCCAGGTTTTTCTGCTTTTAAAAGAAGCCCCACGCTGAGAGAGACAACAGATCTGAGCAACACACACATGCAGCGTACCATGACAGCAGACAGGGCAGAAACCGATCCCAGACAGGTCATGCCTGTGGTGTAACTTGGATCCAGCATGTAGGGAACCATCCCACCGACGCTAGCAGCCATGAGCGTGGCATTGAGAGCGTGGCGGCCGGGGAGCATCAGAGGAGCGCTGTTCAGGATGCCTGCAGAAAAAACAGAGGCAGGTGGGTATAAAGCAGAAAAATAGATGTGTTTAATCATTTTAAGCATATAATGCAGAAGTATTATTTATTCTAAATATCTTAGGTCTATCATACTTCCTATCTGCAGAGTGTATTTATTGTGAATGACAATAAAATGCTAAAATTCTATAAATTTTTGTCTAAAAATCTGTCATGGAAAATCACCTGAAGCTTTACTAAAACTAATACTGGTCTAAGACTAAAACTCGCCTATTAACTAGGCCGCTTCACAGCCATTTGCAATAAATTATACAACTGTGTTACTCACAGTAATGACAGCCCATTAGTACTAATCTCTATATGAACTTGATGGTGAGGGAAGTCTAAGATTTCTCCACCATATTCACGTGTTTTATTTATTGCTTACTTCTTATGCAAGTTAACATCAATGAGCTCTTAGATCCGTTCAGGTTGGAAGCCTTAATTCATATATTTACAAGGAACCCTGCACTGATGAAGGCAGAATCTCAAAGCCAAGTTTCTATAAACTGATCATTTTTAAATTTTCCATCCTTTTGCAGAATCCAGTTTATAGAGTTCTCTGCTGTGTTTTACGGATTTTTAAGCATAAATATTAAAGTTTCCAACCAAAACATGAACAGATGATAAATGGATGGATACAAAAATCAATGGACAAAGACAGGAGACAAATGGATGGATGTTACAAAAAGGTGGATGAATATATGGATTGATAAAAGGTAAAAACAGAAGACAGCAAATGGACAGATTCGGTCGGACGCATGCATGGGCAGACAAACGGATGGATGATGCAGACCACTTCCTGTACTCCTCCATAAACTGATTTTAGCAGCAGAAGGCTTCGGATGCCTCAGTTCTTGGACCAGTTCAGTTCGCCTCACCTTGCAGTTTGCCGTACGCCACCAAAGAGCCGCTGAAAGTGATCCCACCGATGTAAGTGCCGAGGTAGGCGACTATCTTGGTCAGGTTGGCCGCGGGGTCCGTGGCAAAGTGAGGGTACTCGATCATATATTCGGCCACGCAGGTGAGCACCGCAGCCAGGCCCACCAAGCTGTGGAATGCAGCCACCAGCTGAGGCAAGTCACTGATCTCAATCTTCTTGGCAATGGTCAATCCTGGAGATAGAAACATAAAAATAATAAAAAAAAAATAACAGAATGCCCCTTAAGGTCCTGAGCATAAATACCATGAGAATCACAAGCACGCACACTCATAGTACTGCCGGGAAGTGAGCCCTGTGGAAGAGCCAGGTGCTGCTGACGAGGCCCACCTTGGGAAATGTTTCTGTCGGCCTACAGCGAGTGTGTTTGTGCACACACGTGTCCCGCAGGAAGCCTTTCAACGCGGCTTTATCTGGTAAAGAGCGTTATTAGTTGCGCGGATAGTTTAGTCTGGATTTCAGCTTTGTTACTGGAACAATTAGCATTTAAATGATCCAACTGTCCCAGAGCGGAGAGCTGGTGAGTAATACCTGACGCTGGTTGTTCAGATAGACCTCAGGCATCTGGAGAGTTAGTCATGCCGTGTTTGATGTAAATATCAGAAACCCTGAGCACACCTGCTTCTTAATCTTCCTAAGCTTGGAAAACAACAGAAAGCCCCACGTCCATCTGCCGCAGCACCATTCTTCAAGTATTAGGCATTGCCTTCAAGACTCTCAGGTTATTCTGTTCAAGTATATTCAAACGCGCTCACCGGCTGTTCCACCCACAGCCATAGCTGCGCTCATCTGAGCCAGGAGCTCGGGGCTTGGTTTGAGGGCACCTAGAGTGGCAGCCAGCCCTCCTGCGACTCCGATCATTCCCAGAGTGTTACCCAGGCGAGCGGTGGTCTGGTTGGAAAGACCTGCCAGGGCACCGACACAGCACAGACCAGAGCCCAAGTACATCATCTGTGGAGGAAAAGAAGGGTCTAATAATTCCAGTTGTACAACATCTGGATCAACAAAGGAGCATTCAGAGGTCTGTTTTCCACTAGTTCTCAGGGGGTTTCCACTGCAGGCAAGTCAATTGATCCTCTTGTTTGGTCCGGAAGTGTACTTTATTTATTTTATTTTACTTTTCCATTTGGTGCGGTTTGCTTTAACATTTTGCAAGCGGACTATAATTTGAAAACAATTTTGAAAACAAAGCCATATCTGCGACAATCATTGCTTTGATTACACAGCATAAGTGCACTTTTGTCCAGACCAAACAGGGAAGCAAACTCTGGTCCGTTTAAAGCGAATCAGACAAAACGTCCACAAATCCTCTATGAACACATGGCTACGAAACCATCATCACTCTTCACCTGTTCTACGTTGTATCCAGCTTGCAGAGCAGCGGCATAGCCGCCAACAAAAATGCCGGCTGGAAGCAGGTAGAGGTAGTTGTACTCAGGAGGATCAGTGGGACGTTTGAACATGTCCAGCATCCTCTGGGTCACCAGGAAGCCACCTGGGACGAGACAAAAATAAAACAAATAATATATATATAATATATATATATATATATATATAATATATATATATATATATATATATATATATATATATATATATATATTATGTACTTAACAGACAAGTCTGCAAAGAAATAAGGTCTAAAATCTATTTCAAAGAGGAAAATAAATACGAGGAAGAAAAAAAAATAGTTCAGGGGAAAAAGTGTGGCGGCTGCCAGTCGGAGCACCTGAAAGAGGTCAACAGGTGCCGCAGAGCCAACAGCTTCCACTTGTTGCCAAGTTCAATAACAAATGTCAGGAATTTAATGAGTCTACTTTATGTCATATAACCATTTCAACAGAAACATCAGAAGTTTCCCAGTGTCCCAGTGTTTTACAAACAGATCACATTACTGTCTGGTATGATTGTAGCCACATGCACACACATATAAAAGGTGAACCTGAGGTTAGCTTATGTTTCTACCAGGTACTCGTTGTTCGAAGCAAATATATTCCGCTTAAAAACACAGAATAATATATAGAGTACTATTTCTGCAGACAGGTTTAAGTAAATATATTAATATTGAGGAATTTTTATTGCATTTAAGCAATGGACGGGCAGAATCCAATAATATTCTTTTAACATTTCCATTGGGGTTTATTTTAACCAAGAATGACTCCACTGGCGGAAATAAAATAAAGGCTCCAAAAGGAAAAGAAATGTGAAAACCTAAACAGATTTTTTTTCTAAAGAGCTTTTAAATATTTAAGGTTTGAGGTCAAGGGTGCATTAGGTATGAAACAATGTGAGGGGTAAGCTTCCAGATCTATTAACTTACATTTAGTTTAACAAGAAAATTATCTGTATGCATGTTTTGTGCCTGGGTGTGGCTTAAATGTTTCCCCTTCAATTATCATTACAAACTATTTTATATTTACAGACCTTAACATTCATTTAACCACTCTTTGCTGTACGTATTGCTTTCCCCAGTTGCACCTGATCTAGGCCTGAGGGCCAGCAATCTTTTTAATTTAAAGGGCTACAAAATAAAACCTATTTAACAAAACTATTTCCATGTCTGATTTTAGAAAATAATTAACCTGACTTTTACAAATGAAAAACTATATAAGATGAGCTAAGTGAGCTATTTTCCTCATTTTGTTAAATAATAATAGCCTTTTTAAAAAATAAAAACACCCGGTTGGTAGTCTATAAAAACAAGCCTGATACAATTGGTGCCATCCTTTTTATGCAGATATTGCATAGAAACATAAAGAACTGCTAAAACCACCCTTCTGCATTGCCTTTATAATTAAAAACATTTCTTATTTGGTTTTATAAGAGCAGCAATAGACCAAAGAGCCACATGTGGTCCTGGAGCCTCAGGTTGTAGATCTGTGCTCTTTGAATTTTGATGTAGTTAATTTAGATATTATCATTACACACTAGAGTGAAGTGGGCCTTTCTGTGTTTTGCGGTAGTTTTAGAGTCTGTGTGGACACGGATATTTTTACAAAAGTAACAATAACATCCCTCAGCTGGGGACTCAGATTATATGTGGGCCCTGTTTGCATAAGTAAAGTTAAAGTATTTAGTGTAAATATTTCTTAAATTAAAAAGTACGGTGGCTATGCTATATCTGTGTACTCCAAAGATCATAAAAGACCAAAATAGTTCACATAAAAATCAATCCTTCACTTGAAAACTGTATGAAAACCAAAAGATGCTAATCGTTAAAACTTCAAACTGAGTGCAGAAGGAGGGCTTTGCGATATTGAAAAATCTTGCGACGGTGGCATTATTGGTAAATAATGTGTTGATAATATCAGTTGTGATATAAGCATCGGCTGCTGTGAGACTCTGGCCAACTGGATAAATATTAGCAGGAAAAATGCAAGTTTATTACACCTGGCATATATTGGCCAACAATCATTGGTACTGCCAGGTCATTTTTGTAAAGAAGAATTTGTTCTTAATTCACCGACGTAATAAAGGCTAAATAAAATTATTGGACTCTAGGTAGGCCTATGTGATATGAATGTTATGCAGACTGATACTGCAATGAAGATACATTCGCTATATTGCCATCATTTAACTGTAAAAAAACAACAGGAATCCAGAAATGTAAATGTTTCTCCACACTCTGTTTTCCCTTTTCCAAGAAATCTTGATACAACATATCAGGGCAAAGGCTGGATGTAGTTAATAAAAAACACTGATGTTCAATAACATAAATTTTTTTAAATTAATTAATTTTTATCAGTGAGAAAATTAGGCATTAGATTTCAAGTTCTGTTTTGTGAGAATGAGATTTCACGAGTTGTTTTCCCATCTCGGTTGGCAGTGTGTTGTTTTTTTCTGTCCGCATGAGTTTTTGGGGAAAATTTGGCAAAGTGCTTAAAAATGTCCCCAAAGAAAACATCAAAAAATAACAAGTATGTAATACATACCTTGTGCTGTATAAGCTATGTTATGATCAATTACATGATGCCTGTCAGCTGTTCATTTACTTGCATAGGTTTGCCTCGAAGGCCTCCTTTTAGCATGCAGAAATTAAAGTGTGGAAGAACACGGTTTCCCAGGATTATTAGAGAGCGATGAGTATACTAACGATTTCAGGAATTATTTATCATCGTAAAGGGAATTATTCAGGGGAGACAAATGACTGGATGTGTGTGGTCCAAGCCTTAGCCACTGGCTAAAAAGGGACAGCTGAAATGATGTTTTGGTGCAATCGACGCAAACCAACTCGATCACCGGCGTAAAGTTGATATATTTTTGGCTCGGCATTGCTGTGGCCCGGGTCACTGTGAGGCATCTGCATTTGGGTGACTCACCGGCAATGTTGACTGAAGAGATGAAGGCAGCAAGCACAGCCAATGTCTCTGCAGTAGTAGATGGCAAGTAGCTCCCTCCCATCAGGGACAGACCACCCACAGCAGTCAGACCTGCAGATCACATATACATACATATCCGTGTGTCAGTGTTCATGAAATTACATTTTCATAATAAAGGACATGGCAATAAAAAAACTTGGCAAAGCTGCCAAATAAAAGGGAGGAACTCTAAACGTTGAATCAACACTTATTAGATTTGTTTATCAGAACCTCTACAGACACATTGCTCCGAAAACAGTTTGCCTGCCGGACTGGAAAAAGAAAGAGAGGGGAAGATAAAACGATAAAAAGCACAAAGAGTGTGTGTGTGTGTTTTAACCAAAAAGACTCAGGAAACCTTGATAACATCATCCCCGTAATGATTTACAGGCAGTAAAATGCAATACACGGCACTGAGAGCTTGCCCTCACACACATTTCTGTGCATTTTAGCTTGACTAACAGGTGTGTGCATTTGTGTGCATGTGTGTTTGTGGTTGAAGTCTGCAATTCCAGATTAGTTTCTCAACAGAAAAAAGAAAAAAAAGGTGGAGGTTTGACCTTATTTCTCTGCCAAACGCTAGCTTTACAATCATGTTTGTATATCAGGCCTTATACAAAGTTTCAAATGTTGCCAAACATAATTTCTCAACTTCTATTATGTGATTACAAGCTCATTTAAAATCTGTACTATAATCAAAGAGATGAACGCAGCAAGAAACATGTCGATATGGTGCTAGAAGACAATCTGATAGAATAACAAGTTCTACAAACATCTGAATATAAGGTTTCTGCACATTTCTCATGTTAAATGACCATACATTCCCCATTTATTTTACAAATACAAAGGTTCCCTGAACAAAAGACCGATTAAAGACAAACAGATGGATAGATGAATGGATGATAACATGGGTGGACAAATGGTTGGAGCGATAGACAGCAAGCTGGATGATGAACAGTTGAACAGACAATAAATTGTTAGATGAAAAGATCAGGGTAGAAAAGACGGAGACTTTTTCTAAAAAAAAAATAACTCCATAAGAATTAAATACATTTTAACAGTGCTTTGTAGTATTATTGTTACATTAGAACTACATTTCTTGGAAAAAAAGATTAATAAACAGCCAGACAGCAAAAGGACAAAGCTAGTTCACGGCAGATCAAAGATGAAGATAATCAAAAACCGTCTCGCATCCAGTTACACACCTAATGCGGAACCCAATGGCGTTGTCTGACCACAACAATGAACGCACCAGTCATGTCACTTAGACAAACCTTGATGCCAACTATGACACATACGTAGGTGTATATTTTATCAACGTGGATATCACAACTCTGAGACAAAAAAAATGAGGTCTCCTGGAACAAAGAGCACAGAGTCAGTGCTCTCAAGTAGATTAAAGTTTCTCTCCCCCAGTCAACAGACGTGACAGATGAGCTTTTAGTTTTCGACTGGATATGAAACCAGTATCTAAAGAACCATGGCTGACCCACCAGCCGGTCACCAGTGGAAGTAACACTATAAATGTTCCCCGAAGAATATAACTGTCCATCACTAAAACTCTAAACTCCACCAAGGTTCTCTAATGTCTGCTAACGATTGTGTTTTAGAGTGTGTGTGTGTGTGTGTGTATGTTTTAACAATGCCTGGCACAAAAACAACAAGATCTGACTGCGTCCATGAGCCATACAGTGACAGGAGTGAGACATTTACACTACCACAGAAGATCTGGACACAGAACATACAGTGAGGGGAAAAAGAAGAACTGGGCGGCAGGCACAGCTCAAAGAAGCTTTGAAATAAACTTCAGGCCCTGTTCCCCTTGTGCAAGTAATGTTCAAGAAGATTTGTGGGCTGTTCTGCAAAGAAATCATAAATTTAAAAAAAAGCAGCAAAAACAGGCAAAGAAAAACACCAACAGCTTTAGAGGTCATTGGGGATGTATAGTAAAGTTTTAAATGCCCGTTGCTTGATAAACTGGTCCGGTTGACAACTGAGCAAAAATGTCCGACTGTGTTCAAGAGGGAAGATCTCCCTGAACCTTAAAGATCACCAACAGTGTGTTGCTTCCTGCTTCATCGTGATCAAAGCCCTGAGAACCTCTTCGACCTCTTGGCGACAAAAACACAAAAGAGACTTTATGTGCAACGCACTCAGTTTTCTTGTTTCATCTGCAATTCTAACATAGACGCTGCTATTCAGTATTGGAATTAAAAACTCACACCAAAAAATGTAAAAGTTTATTTATGAAGCCTTTTGTTCCATATTTCCTGTAGTATTTTTTTTAAGTTGCTAGTTGCTACTTTTGCAGCCCTGTTTTTCCAAGAGTCAACAGATGGATGGGTCAATGTTACATGTCAGAAACTCGTGTGAAAGGTTTGATATTGTCACCAACCTGAGATGGCGTTGGTGACAGACATGAGCGGAGAGTGCAGTGCAGGAGTGACTCCCCAAACCGTGTGGTATCCCACGATGCCAGCAAGACCAAAGGTGGTGACCATCTGGGTGAAGGCGGCGTTAGGAGCCGACAACCCCAGACCTAGCAGGGTCCCGATACCTGTTACAGAAAGAGAGGACAGAAATCTAGATTTAAATGACATTTTTGCACAATTACCGTATATTCTGCACTATAAGGCGCCCCTAAAAACCTTAAATTTCCTCAAAAGCCGACAGTGCGCCTTGTAACCCGATGCACCTAATATATGGACCAATATTGAGCCACAACAGGTCTAGCAACTACGGTAAGCAGCTCCTGACTTCATTTTCCCCGTAGAAGAAGCATGCAGTGCATGCTGGGATGTTGTCAAAAAACTGGTTTGTTAATAAAGTTTGACTGACCTATCTACCCATAGACATGTCTATGTATCTACCTGCTCACCTAATAATCAGGTTGTCTGCAGGTCATCTAGCACCATGTTCTCCACAAACATGCTGTGCGCGAACGGAGAAGGGTGACCACCGTCCAGACGCCCCATTCCAGTCGCTCTCCTCTCCTCGCCGACCGGAATCGGACAGTTTTGTTGACATTCTTTATGTCAACAAAGTAGCTTTAGACATTTGTCCGGGTGCTTCGGCTAGAGTTACCAAGGGACCAGCACCTATACATTTAAAGCCGTGGGGGTCGGTGGAAGAGAGACAGAGGCTGCGGCGGCAGCGTGTCGGTTGGTCTGTGCTAACCAGAAAGCAGTTGGGCACAATATCGCAACACCAAAACCGTGAGTGAAACAATGACTGGTACAGATGCTATATATAGTACTCAGGGACCAATTTTTTATTATTATACATCCATATTTGTAGTGAACGGAACAAATCATGTCCCGTTCAATACCAGACGGTTGGCAACATATCTGTGGCGTCTATTCTATGCGCCTTATAATGCGGTGTGCCTTATATATGAAAAAAGTTTTAAAATAGGCCATTCGTTGAAAGTGCGCCTTATAATGCGGTGCGCCTTATAGTGCAGAAAATACGGTAATCACTTTGTTTAACATGCAAATCTTTGCATTGTATTATTTCTGGTATTCACGTAAATCTGATGCACCAGCAGCATCCGCAAACAGCAAAGATGGACGAAAAAGCCGCTGAGGGTTAGAGTTTTGCTTCAAAATACGATCTGATGGGAAGCCAGAAACCACTATAGTTGGAGTTGGCCTGTCCGGCAAAATCCTAACATACAACCTCAATGCAAAACATATTGCAGCTACCGCAGACACAGCCCACATTTCTATAAAAATGAAAAGAACAATTCATCTGGTTCATCATGATGAGTATGATAAGTTATTGTTATAATATTTCAGAAGGTAAAATTATAGCAACCTGTGTGAAATCTGCATTTCTTTGCTGACTAATAGTCATTTAACTAAGTGTAAGTCGGTTATAGCAGCAGCTGTGTGGCTTTTAGCAGGAAACGACTCCAACATCTAGACAACCAGTAGAAGCACAGAGCTACACGTGGTGAACTCACACTGAGCGCTGTGCAGGACTACAAGAACCCCTCACCAGAGCTCTACTTCAAACAACCAGCATAAAACTGATTTTACAATGCACACTTCCTGAGACCAAAAGGTGTGTGTGTGCGTGTGTGCGCGTTAAAGTCTCCGAAATGTGCCCGTCACTTCTCGTCTCCTGCACACATTCCAGCAGTTACTTGAAAAGCGGCTTGTTAACCCATCCTTCACCTTTCAGCACGCCTCCGCCTCCCTCAGGAGCCGCTGCTAACCATTAACAGTGATGAAAGAAAAATCTGGACAATTTTCTCTAATGAAGAATCAAATTATAGTGGGACAATCAGACTAGCCCAAAACTACAAACCTCCAGTGTACAAGCTAGCTGTGGTGAGTGTGGCCTTGAAGGGGAGACCTGCGCGGCCTTCTCAGCCTCCAATTCCTGGACCGTCTTGGGTTTAGGAGGAGCAGCGACGGGAACGTTGTTGGGCTGAGGAGGGGGAACAAGTTCTGTCCGTTCTAGAAATGAAGACAAAAACAGAAGTAGCATGGGATAGAGAATAAATAGAAGACAAGAATGTAAACCATTCAAAGCCAATATGTTATTTTATCGACTTAATTATTAATATATTAGAAATTCAAAGTGTGTTTTTATTTGTCTTAGAATTAAATTAAGGCTTATTAAGGACATGACCTTCATCTGTAGCTGTAAACACCTTGAGAGCACAGTGGAAAAGATAATTTTATCTTTGAGTGACACCTAGTGACTAGTGAAGGCACCGTCATTCTTTTAACTGACTAAGATATTTATGCCTCATTCTTTCAGACGGCAAAACTTTCTAAATCAAGTAGCATAGATATAATCCTGAAAGATTAAAATGACATTTCCTATATCAGATTTTACAGTAAGCAGCACAAAGATCTTGAGTCTCAATAAATGGCAACAAGAATTTGGAGATGTGATACAATCAAACATGGAGCAATCGTGCATCTGTTTGGAACATGCTGTTCAGTGGCGGACAACAGAAATGCCGCTTATCTTTGGAAACCTGATGTACCTTTATCTTTTGTCTTAGCGGACAAACAAAACATCAGCTGGAAGAAACTCAACTGTTAACTGACAAGTTTAAAATATTCTTCCATTTATTATTTGCATAATGGAGCTTTTCACAACAAAAAAAAACCAACCGGCATATCCTTGATAGACAAAGAAATTTCATATATTGATTTTAGTTTTAAGAATAACAAAATCGAAGGCATTTTTTGCCCACTGTTCGTATAAACCTGATGTTGGGTATATCATGATGAGTCTTCTTTTTATTGTCAATTTTGAAAATATTAATGTCCATACTTTAAACACAAGTTTTTGAATATTTTAAATTTTTCATATTATTTTATAAAAGAATACTTTCGTCTTTAAATGTAATCAAACTTTTTGTTTGACACATTTCCTATTTTAGGTAGAGATGTGCGTTTATCACATCATTCATCTTCATTGTGAAAGATTTACAACTGTAATAAGAAATGTGATTTATCGCGACAACAATAAATTCTAATTAATGTAAAATGAAAAATACCAAAATTGAAAGTATAGCCAAATATAGGATAAAACTTTTTCATCATATCAGCCACAGTTCAAATTCAGAACAAATAAACTTAGTATTTGTTTCTTTCTCTGTTTCACTGTAACATATGTGCAGCAGTACAAAAATAACAGGAAGCACATCACAAAAAGACGTTTAGTCGAACCCTCACACCTGCATGACAATTGATCCTCGGACAACGTGATCCATGGTCCCGTAATCAAACACATCCTTGACATCAAGGTAAAAGTTCTCCTTATCTGGACTGATTGCCCGCAACAGCTTAGTGATGTTGTTGGAGTACAGAGTGCTGGACTGGGTTGGCAAGCGGCTGGGCAGATCTGTGTAGCCAATGTGAGTCACTCCCTAAGATAATCACAAATTGAAAAATGTAGAAAAACTAATACATATTACATATATTATTTTTTTCAAGATCTCTTCCAGTTTTTCTAGTAACGCTGCTGCTCTGTACTGACCTTGTGTACGGACAGCTCTCCTGGAACTGTGGTCTCAATGTTTCCTCCGGCCTCAGCGGCCATGTCCACCACCACTGAACCGTCCTTCATGCTCTCCACCATTGGTTTGGTGATGAGAATCGGTGCCCGCCTACCTGCGGTATTACAATTTTAAGAAAAAGAAACAAACCCAAAAGACAATGGCATTAAAAAGGCATCTAAAGGTGATGTAAATCTCTGGATCATGTTAACTATACCAACTATTTCCCTAACGTCAGTGAGAAAATCCCAATAGTTGGACAAAAATAACAGCGTACCCGGGATAAGAGCCGTGCTGATGACAATGTCTACTTCCTGACACTGCTTGGCAAACAGCTTCATCTCTGCCTCTATGAACTCCTTTGACATTTCCTTGGCGTAACCTCCCTGGCCTTCTCCCGACTCCTTTATATCCACCTCCAGTGGCTCTGCGCCGAGAGATTTAAACTGCTCCAACGCTGCAGCTCTGGAAGAGACAGGAGATGATGTGGAAAAAGGGGATACAGTTGTTGGAAATCTGATTATGAAACAAACACTGAATGTAATAAAAATTTGTAAAAAAGGAAGAAAATCTATTCATGAACAATACACAGCCAACATTGTATTTTGAACTACCGGTCAAACAAAATACTTTATTTTGTAAAATAAAACTCTGAAAAGAATATTTTCAAACGTAGCAACAAAACTACATTTTATTTAAATCTTTTTAAAAGCCCTCATCTCTAACAAACAATAAACAAATTCCTCAAAAACAAAATGTCATTTTATCCAAATACTGCTCAGCTTGCTGTACAAACCTTTGTTTCTGTTCTAGCGTAATTTTCAGGTGAGAATGATTCAGAACAACAACTGCGCACACCAACCTGGTATCAAATCCTCGGACGATGGCTCCCATGGCCCTGGCGGTGCCAGCAGCTGCCAGACCTGCCACACCTCCTCCAATAATCAGCACCTGTTTACAGAAAAGTCTGGAAGTGACTAAACCAATGCTGCTGCAAGACGGTTTCAACTCAATAGATGGATAGAAAACACCAGATGGATACACAGTCACTCTGCCCTCACCTTTGCAGGTGGCACTTTACCAGCTGCTGTGATTTGTCCCGTGAAGAAACGTCCGAAATTGTTGGCTGCCAAGACGACGGCTTTGTATCTGGAGACAAATATAAAGGGAAAATGTTGAAGTTTAAGCAGAACATGGACAGCTTACCAAAAAACACTTTAGGAGCTGATAAAGTAATATTTAAAAATGTGTGCAACTTATCTAGAAATATGACAGCAGTACATAAGTACTGTTTGACTATGGACATAAATTATTAAAAACAGATTTTAACATCCCTGCTGCTATTTGAACAGCTTTCAATTTCAAGTAAGTAGTCCATCGTGCACAAATATACAAATGCAATCAGTCCTATTCAGTTGCATTTTTTTTGCTCCTACTATGTTTAACAACTGTGCAGTATTATTTTTTTCTACTCTATAAATTGCTCTTACAATTCAATTTCTTTGTCTTATCTTTTTCTGGTTTTATTTCTTTGCAACCTTCTGATGGTACTCCTGAATTTCCTCACTTTGAGAAAAGAAGATTTCTCTTCAATATTTCCATTTTATTTTTTGCTTGTTGACCAAGATGTTAGTATTTTAACCTTGGCTATTAAGGTCTGGTATTCTCAATCAGAATATAAGCATGTTATGCAAGTATAACATATCTTCAGATTAAAACATATTCTGGTCTATGAACCAGAACATGAAAATCTAAATGCAAAACATTCCAGCTTGTGTACCTACCCTGCAATGTTTGCCATGGAGCTCAGTGCATCGTAACCCTGGGCGATGGTGACCCTCGGCACCTGGTCCATCGCCAGGACCGTGGCCTTCTTCTTGGACAGTATGTCCATCAGTTCAGGTTCTGAGCTGGGTAGATGAAACTGAGTAAAGTCGATGATTCCTTCATCAAGTCCACCTCATGAGCCCCAAAGCAGGGTTAAATGTGGGTGCACGGACCTGGAACCCGACAAATCCAGTTGAGAAAAACACACAGACTTAATATTGTCGTTCTACACATAGACAGATACTGGTATTAACTCAGTGGAATTGCTTTTTAATTGCTTTTTTAGATTATTATTTCTGTCTGCCTGCATTTGGGAGAAAAGCCAAAACCTTGCAATAAGTCTAAATTAAAAGTAAATATGTAAATTAATTCTCACAAATTTCAGCTGTTTTATCAGGTGGCTATGAAAATATGTTGTGGGATGGATCCACTGTAAAAAAAATACTGACTACAAATTTAATTAATTTTTCCCTCTTCAGCCACTTCACATTTTTATTTCCTCCTCCATCAGTGAAAGCCTACCTTCACCAACAAGTCGGACGCCAGCACATCTTTTACGTCTTTAATTGTCGCTCCGGCTTGAGCATACTGTTCGTCGGGGAACTTGGAGGGCTCTCCGGCTCCGGACTCCACGACGACATTGAAGCCCTGCTTGATGAGAGCCTGGACACCAGCTGGAGACAGGGCCACACGGCGCTCGTTCTGGAAAATCTCTTTGGGAACGCCAACGGTGAGTTGCTTGTATGGGATTCCTGGAAGACCAAAAACATTTGAGATAAGGTCCAACTGTTCAATGACTCATGTTCATGACTGACCGATAGAAAACTGGAAAACAGAAACAAACAAAAAACTTTAAAATCAATGTGGTGATTCTATTCAAGCAAACCTTTTGAACATTTTTCAAAATTACAAATTGACACAAAACAGTCCTTGAATAAAACACACTAGAATTTATTGTTTTTAGCACATAAATAAGGACCTGCCAGAAGAAGTCAGAAAAGGATATATTGCAGAAGACTAATTTATTTAGAAAAAAAAACTTCCAGTCCCCTTAACTTATTAGCTAAGGATAGAGCAGATGTTTCACCTTGTGCATTACATGCACTTTTGCTTGTTAGAGGTTGCTTTTTACCACATGTAATTAAACTGAATAAACATTAACCTGAAGTTCAGTATGTTTTCTGTAAACCCACGGTGTTCAAAATATGACCTGCAGTTTATTCATGGTCTACTGAAAAATGTTGCACGGTCTATGACTACAATTCAGGAATTGGATACTAATACTTTTTTTTTTAAATCTAACTAAAATTGATGTCAGGTAAATACGTTTGTCTACACCGTTTTATAAATTATTTTCTACAACAACAAAAAACACAAATTGTTTCCTGAAAATATTGAAAGTTCAGTTTACAAAAATTATGCTGTTTTATTTGTGTAATATTCAGCTAAGCTTAAAGATAATCATACTCCTTGCAGATTTAAGTTTAAAGTAGTGATTTAATTTTACTAATATTTTTATTCTGACTGCAAGTGTTATTATTGCTTTGCCAAAATCAAACCAGAGTCCCAACTTGAATCTAGTAGAGACTCCAAAGATTACAATGATGGCAAGAAGAACTGGAACTAATAATCAAAACACCAGTGAAAACATGCCAGTGATTATAAAAGTATATATTTTTATTGATTATTTATAAGGGGCGTTAATAACATTGAAGATGTTTTTTTTTTATAATAAAATACAAAAATACACCCCTTTTCTACTCAATTATCCAGTTAGATTTATTGAAACCAATTTTAAATCAAAATCTTCCTATAATTTTTGGCTTAAAATATATTCATGACATTTAAACTGAAATGAAAAGGAGGCAAACAACAACAAAACAAAGCAAGTTCAGCGCCCTCTGAGAAGAAACTTATTTCTGAGTCTTTGAGCAACAAGCAGGTCACATGCTGCAATGGCAGCAATGGAAAATTCCACCTCAGACTTTTTTTTTCCTCACCTTCTCTTCATATAAACACAAGTGCAATACATTTCTGTTTCCTTCCATTTTCTTCTGTGAGAATCCATCTCAATAGTCAGATACTTAAAGGGATTTTATATGTCTAAAAATCAAAAGGTCAATAAAACAATTACATTGGGTGTTCTCTTTTTTTAATCCCAATATAGATAAGTCCACAGAGGTCAAAGCCAGGTCATATCAACACACAGCCTGTGCCTGCTCTACAGAAACTTGTCTGAAGCCGTGTGTTCAGGACAGACACTGCCAGCTGTTACTGGACCTGTCTGAACTGCAGGAATGTCAACCTCTGTCACCATGAACCAGGAGGAGAAGCAAACACACGCAAACATTAAGCTCCTTCAGCCAGCTAGCACCGGTTCATAGGACACACTTCCTGGCTGCATCAGATTAATGGCGGCAGTACCTCAAAGTGATATTGAAGCTCAAAACCAATAAACGGTAGCACTTCCTGTAGTACTTTAAAAAAAATTTGTCCTCAGTTTGGTTTTCCATGCCTATATACTGTATTTACAAAAAGAATGCATTTTTTTAAAAGCAGCTATTCAAGGATAACCATGTAATGAAGAACAATTAACAGGTAATGCTTCTATAGCAGAGGTTCTTAACCTGGGTTCAATCGAACCCCAGGGTTTGTTGAGTCGGCCTCAGGAGTTCGTCTGAGCCTCTGCCGCGGAGGTAAAGACACACTTGTGTAAAGTCGTGATGATGCCTCGCTTTGCCATCACTTGCTGCAGAGGATCACGTTACATTGCTTAGCCAATCAAAGCTGCAGAGGAGCACTAATTGAAGGAGCTCCACTCTCAGCATGGATTTGAACTTTTGTCTTTAATTATTTCAGCAAAGCTCACAGTTTTTACGAAATTCTATTGTCTAAATCTGCTCCTTAGTCACATCTTTTCGGGGTTGGTACTGCCTCTAGTGGTGTGGGGGTGGTAACACAACTAATATAATTACGTTACTAAATCAGAATACCGCAAAGTATTTTGTGTGTCGGTGGGGGGGAATAAGAAGGGTTCCGTGAATGCGCATATGAAACAGGGGGTTCGGTACCTCAAAAAAGGTTAAGAACCACTGTTCTATAGATAAAGATGACACATTAAACTGCAGTATGGGATCAACTTTGAACTTTTAAATAAATCAGGAGTCAAAACAACAACACAGCTAAAGCCGTCCAGCTGAAACACAAACTCATGAGACTTTCCACCAAAGCTAGAGTTTAAGTATCTGGGGATCTTGTTCACGAATTAGGGAAAAAGATCGCAGCGTCTGCCGTGAAGCTGAGTCAAAAAGCGAAGCTCTCGATTTACCGGTCGATCTACGTTCCCACCCTCATCTATGGTCATGAGCTTTGGGTCATGACCGAAAGAACGAGATCACGGATACAAGCGGCCGAAATGGGTTTCCTCCGCAGGGTGGCCGGGCTCTCCCTTAGAGATAGGGTGAGAAGCTCGGTCATCCGGGAGGGACTCAAAGTAGAGCCGCTGCTCCTCCACGTCGAGAGGAGCCAGTTGAGGCTCGGGCATCTGGTCAGGATGCCTCCTGGACGCCTCCCTGGTGAGGTGTTCAGGTCCCACCGGGAGGAGGCCCCGAGGAAGACCCAGGACACGCTGGAGGGACTATGTCTCTCGGCTGGCCTGGGAACGCCTTGGGGTTCCTGGAGGAGCTGGAAGACGTGGCTGGGGAGAGGGAAGTCTGGGCCTCCCTTCTGAAGCTGCTGACCCCACGACCAGACCCCGGATAAGCAGAAGAAAATGGATGGATGGATGGATGGATTATGTCAAACCACCAGATTGTTTGAAACTGTTGTATTTCCTCAGATTGCTGATTATATCTAAAAATCAGCTTTTCTCCAGGAAAAGAAATCATACTGGTGTTGGAATTTCATGGCAGCAAACACAACATGACTCTGCAGAGAGTCTTTACTGAAGAATTACTTCACCAGCAGCATGTTGCTTAGGACTATAAATGTAGTCATTTCTAATATAAAATCTTACTTTCATTTGTGGATTAAACTTTGTGTCTGACCTGGACCTGTGCTCCGCCAGAGCGCTTGATGAGTCCGGAAAAAGCGCACACATGTTGACTTGATAGCAGGGCTGGTCTGCACCTTCACGGATGAGGCGCCCCCGAGCACTGGGGCTGAGCAGCTGGACACCACGATGCGCAGGAGGCTCGCCATGGTGCACGCACGCCTGACACTCGCACTGCAGCAGGAGCTCAACGGGACCGACAGCAGGCGCCCTGGGGAGGAGACACGATGGATGCGTGCCAGTAGAAAAACAAAGCAGGGGGTGGGGAGTTGGTAGAGGTCAGGAAAGAATGGATCCGACAAGGTAAATAAACATGTCAATACATTTCCTGATGCGATCAGGGGGTTTTAAACAGAAAAATGATCACCCCGGAAGGAAAAGAAGGTACTATTGCTACTTTGTCTGTTTGTTCCATATAGCTTTAAAGAGGGAAGAGTGGGGTTATGTTATGTGCATTGGCAAATTACAACAACCAACCATTCACTTAGGTTGTAGCTCACTGACCAATAGCAATCATCTGGGACGGTTTGTTTACTGTACATCAAAATGATCAAACAGGCTAAACTGGACTCTGTGTCTGGTATAGTAAGGTTTATTCTAGACGTGACTGGTTAGCAACAGGCTATAAACTTCTCTGTGCCACTCTTCGACCTCAATAAAGAGGACAACTAAGTGTACATGCTAAACACACACGCACACACACAAAGCAATGTGGAAACCATAATCAAAATAAAATGAACAGACATTACAACCTTTCCTAGCAAAAAAAAGACAAGTTTGGGCAAAACGTATCCACTTATTTTTTAACTACCTCCTTCAGAGCACTTATCAAGCAAAAGTGTCATTTGCCATTACCAGCTACTCAGTAATATTTGCTGCTAATACTTATAATGCTGCATCTTGTGATTTCTCTATGGTGATTTACTGCAGCAAGATTGGACTTTTTAATTTCATATTTATGTAGAAAATATATTATTGATCCAATATAGTATTAGGAATGCACAGATCAGGCTTTTCCTCTAACAGTTTCTCACTTCCATTGTGGTCTGAATTACTGATTCTGGCTGAATCTTAATTTTTATTCTAAGGACAAAAACAAATCAGATCTTGTAAAAATGCGAAAAGGAATTAAATAATTAAATAAAACGATAAATATTTTACTATTTTGAAAAAGAGCATGTAGTATCATGGTTTCCATTCATGCATCTTGTACTTTTTCTGCAAACATTTTCAGAATAAGCAGTATAAATCTGGTTAGAGGTCTGGCTAACAGCTGCCCGTTCACCTCTAAATCCAGGGAAAGCAACAACTCAAATCAATGACTTCCCCGCAACAGCATTGTTTTCCAACAGTGTTATTCACAGAACCTGTGTGAATTTAATGTGCTTTAGTCAGCAGTGGAGATCCTCTGTGCAACACATCCATGCTGACTCCACCGCTTTCTTTTTGTCCCCACTCTCTCTGCAGAACAGAGGAGCTAACATGAGCTAGCTAACCGGCTGGCGCGCTGAGAGGCGTAGAAAAAAAAAAACCATACTCTCATTGTAGTAGGCGATGAGTCAAAACAGGACCACTGCGCACTCAAATGTACCCGAAACTAAACAAATGCAAAGTGAAAAGTGCGACAAGTGAGGTTAATGACGAATACCTTCACTGACCTTTGCAGACAATCCGGGATCCGTGCAGCACAGCCGACTTTCCGTCGACCCGGAAGGTGTCGGCGGATCAGCGGCCGCAGGGAAACATTGACGTGTTGGCACCGCGGTCAGTGACGGAGCATAGAAAAAAAAAATTAAATAGCCTGTCGTAGGTTGTGTATTTCAGTTCATTATGATTTAGATAAAAATATAAAAATGTGGATGTTATTACATTTATTGAACGATGCGGAAAGCATCTTCTGAGGCAAGATTTGACGTAAATGCAAACTGTAAAATGAAAACTGCACTACATAGATATAAACAGATACTCAATTATAAAGAAACTCCCCAATGAACGCATTAGTCAAAATACTCCAAGTCAAATATTGCAGGTCATTTAAAAATAAATTGTACTGAGGGTGCACGTCCATATCCTTCCACGGTGTGTCGCTGTATTATAGTCCAACTGTGAAGGACATTTGTTCCGCGTTCTGGGCGAGCCATACAAATGTGAAAAATTATCCTTAATTGACTTAATACAAATGCTAATTTCATTTATTAAGGGGGAAAGAAGCTACACAAACCAACGTGGTATCGCATGTTAAATGTATTCCTAAAGCAAATCGGCTGTGCCATCCTTGGCAGAAACAACTTACTTCAAGCAACTTGCAAAGAAACTTTTAATCACTATGGAGAGATATCAGTTCTCTCTACGTTGGAAAATTATTTTATTCAGGTTAAACTGGAGAGACTTTGATCACAAATGACCTTTTAAAGGTCCCATCACAGCATCTAGTTTAGATTTAGAGTACAGACTTTGACTAGGCCACTCTAAAAGATTTGGTTTTTGAGGAATTCAGAGGTTGGCCTGCTGTTGAGTTTCTTTCAGATCATTGTTCTGCTACATAAAACGTTATGGTACTATCAATCTTGCCAGTCATCCACACCTGTATCTTCATTCAGTTGTGATCAACTGTATGAAGATACAGCACTCCACAAGAACAGGCAAACCCTCTGAGTTTAATTTTGTACTTATAGACAAACAAAAATAATCATTAACCATCAACAATCACAAATTATGTTAAACGTTTTCTATTCCTTTTTGTTAATTGCCAATAGTGGCACACTTCAAGATAACACGTTCCAATAGTGAGGTTTAGTATCTCATATGGTTTGTTGCTAAAATGTACGATGGGAAAAAACAAATTTTTAAAAATGCCATATTGTATAAAGCACAAACTGAAACTAAATGCAAGGTTTCATTAATGTTTCTGTTTTTAATGTTTTTAAAATCTTTTTGTAAACAATTTTATTATTTTTTTTCACTGTTTGAGGAGGTGTTTTTGGAAAACACATTTATTCCAAGTTTCCCAGGGATGACATCCCAATGATAGGATATTTTTATCAATGTGTTGCAAAATGTTCTGTTCCAATGAATGAAATACTAAGTGGATGGTATAATGATCAATGCGCTATCTATGTTCTGAAATAATTTTCTTTCCTTTTTGGAAACTTCTTTGTCATTTTTGGGAAGATTTTAATAGTTCAAGCCCACATCACATTTCATTTGACCCTTTCTTTGGACTCAGACACAATAAATGTGCCTGAGATAAGGCATTCCTGCTGTTTCTATCTGTCTGTTTTTGTGTACTGCAGTCTGGTCCCTCTTATGCAAAATAGCCCTGGTTTAATAACTATATACTGCACACATTGGTTTGTGTTTGAGCTCTGGCACATTTAAAACTCACAGGACAGAACAGAACTGCACTGACTGTATTCTTCTACTTACACATGTTCATCTGGTTCTCTTTATCAGGCGCAGAGGGAAGAATGCATAGTTGCTTTTCTTGCGTCTTGTTCTAGCATTGCACCCGCAGATAGCTCTTCTAAACAAATTGTCTTTATTTGCTTTTTTCAGTTTGAAACTATAAAAAAAAATAACAGATTGAGACACCACTTTGAGCTCAACGGGCAACCGGAAGAATATAGTTACCATCTTTACCAACTTTTGCAACCTAGCACACTCAATGATATTTCGGTCCAAGCACATCTTGTAACTGCTCCACATAACACCAAACTGAAACGAACAAAATAAGCTCGTGTGTATTTATAAATAATTACATTTTACAAAGGAGAACTAGTACATCATTAGCATTTTTGGCTCAGCAAGAATAAATATTCGACCAGACGATCAGCAGATCACTCCTCAGAGTTTCCACATTCAGTTAAATATCCTTTGACTCGACGTCTAATTTTCGCTTCGGCTCTGATAAGCTCAATAACACCCAGAGCGAGTGAGGTTAAACAAGAATAGTAGTTGTGTTGCAATCTGAAAGTTGTTGGTTCTTTCCAGTCACTATCTACTGCAGTGTTTCCCGACCCTGGTCCTCAAGCAGGGGAACATCTGGATGTTTCAGATGTTTCCCTGCTTCAACACATTTAGATGATTGCAATTCAGCCTGTTAATCAATTGGAATCATATGTGCTGAAGCAGGGAAATGCCAAATACATGCAGGGCAGCGTGCCTTGAGGACCAGAGTTTAAAAACACTGATCTACTGCGTGGTTTTCAAATAAGTATGGTGACACAGTTGTCAGGAGGAAACAGGGCACCTGTTCATCAACCTGCTTTTTTTAAATTTTGTTTTAGAAACTGTAGTGTTTTTTGTGTTTTTCTACAAAAAGACATGAAACTTGTGCAACATAATTTTATTTTGCATTGGGTCTTTGAGGTGGTGCTGAATTACAGTAAAGTAAACATTGAATCTTGAAGGCCAAGTTCTGTGTCGGTCAGTATGTAAACATTTCAAGAACTGTCAGCTGTGTTGTTTGCTGAGTTTCTTTGCTTTAAGCTTTTTTTGCATAGTTATTACCTTTAGGCATTGAAATTAAAATAAGTACGTACTCATACCAAGAGTAATTGAATTTACTTTTCTGGAAAATATAAAAATGAATAATTAAAAAAAACAAATCACAGATACAAAATACAGATTAAAAACACAATGCATGACATAAACACAAAAACAAAATGCACAATTTGCTTTTTAGATGCAACTCAGGTCAAACTAAATGTGTCTTGTATTTATGGCGTATTATTGAGTACTCTACGATATCTTTGCATTTGACCTGGTTTCTTAAGATGTTTGGTGATGCACACATATGAGGTTAAATATTGTGGGGTGCAACTGTGAAAGAATTGTTTGCTTTGTTTTGGAACTAATTCTTAAAGAGTAATTTGGCTTTGCGCAAGATTTTCTTTCAAAGTCAGCATGTTTTATCCAGCTTGAACTTTTATCTGATTCGCCATCTGTTCTCATCTTTGAGTGTATTTATGGGTTTACTGTCATTTCCCTTTCTGTCACCATTTTTGGACATCTGGCTGAAGAGTGAACTTCCCGCTTCTTTTCTACCACAGCTCACTTTTGTAAGCTTCCTTTCTCAGTTGCTTTCCTCTATTACACAAGACATCCAGCATGTTATCTTTTCTAACTAAAATCCCTAAACATGTCAAACAAGTTCCATCGCTTTTATCTTTCACAAGATAAGTGATACTAATTTTTTAATCTAATATTTTCCTAGCTCCCCATTTGTTTCTGGGGAACACGTTGCATATGAAGATCTGTTCTCTTGATTAAGGGTGTTGCAGCCTGGTTCCCTTCACTCTGATCAACTTTCTAACTTAAGTTGTGTAACAACAAGCTTCTTTGACATATACAAGTTCAAGTTTGTTTGCATACAGCAACGTAGTTTAAAAGTGCTTTCAAAGACCTTGAAACTGGGTTGATGTGCTGCATTTTCCTGGTTTTGGTGAGAACGCCACCAGCAGCCTTCTGAATCAGTGTTGAGTGCAAATGTGCACATGTGCATTTATTGGAGCACTGGATTTGAGTGCATCTGCGTTTGCGACGACTGTTGGATTGACAATAAATAAAAAAGTATCTTGTTCAGATGAAGATCATGTGTGTGCATGCATGAACATAAGAGTGAGAGAGATCAAGAGAGGCAGTGAGAGAATTTTTTCTTTCTACTCCTCAAGAAAAGTCTTTGAAGTTGCAGAAAATTCCAGGAGTTTCCTGTTAACAAGCCTGAGCTATAATGTGAACCAGGAGTGTGTCTGTGAATGAGAATCAGTCTCTTGGCTGGCGAGAGGAGTTGGGATCCCAGCGGTCTTTGCTGTCTTTTCCAGATTCCACATTTGATTCGCTTCTCTTTCTTTCCTTTTTTAGAATGGAAAGTTTTGCAATGCTCAGAAGGGCTTTGAGGTTCGGGATGCAAAGTTTGGAAACTTATTAACTCAAGGTTTCTGTGAATTTTCTTTCATTTTAAATCATTTGTGTGACTGGGAGGTCCTTCCACTGTGTTTTGGATGCTGCTCTGTTATCCCGAGAGCAAGCGGTGGAGTAGGCAACATAAGAACTGCAGATAATTTTTTTTTTATCCCAGATGACGTTTTACAAGCAGCAGCGGCGCTCTGACACATGATCAAACTTGCTTTCAGTCATATCAGTAAAGATGTTGCATTTGTGTACTTCACACCACCTTCTGTCGCTACTTGCTTTGTGGAGCCACAGCTGCACAGATTTGATCACAGCCTGGCCAGGCATTCCTGGAAGTAAGCCAAAGGCTGATTTGGACCCAAATGTGAGAGACTGGGGGGATTACTCAGATCTCCCAGCTGGAATTGAACATGGACTTGGACTGGAAGAGGACAGAGAACATGAAGAAAGCAGAGGAGTCAGGGAACCATCATCCAACTTGGCTCCTGAGCTGGATTTCCTGGCTGATTTTGCAGGCAGGAGAAGCTAACTAATCAGCTGATGCATCCTTTTGCCTATTTACACTTTATTCAACTCCAATGTTCCCTCCAGGTAAGAAGCGGCTGTGGGTGATAACTGCTCCATCACACAATGATAACTACCTACGGATGATGGAAAAACAGCTTGAAGACATGGAGCAGGTAATATGCTGGTGTGTTCATTATACTGGGGTTTTCAAACTGTGGTACAAGTAATACTTCTGGTCCTTGAGTGATCTCGTAAAAATCTCACAAGTTAAATCCAGCTGTAAGCCGAAACATAATATACAGCGGTGTGAAAAGAGGCTTGATCTCCTACAGGTTTCTTCTTTCTTGTTAGACCGGGAAACAAATTCTGACATCATAAACTGACTAAAAACAAAATGCAATGTTGAAATGATGGCTTAAAGTATTTAAAGAGGTAAAAAAAAAAAAGGAAAAGAACAGCTAAATAAAATCTGTTGTTTAGGGACAGTTTTTTTGACAAGTCTTCCTCAAAATAAAAATATAGTGGACAATATTTTGAGAACTCCTGGAAATTACTGAACTGGATGATGATGAAACAGGAGTTACTGATGATTGCCTGTCTTGTATTCTATTCAATGCTCTGTAAATTGGATCAAGGAAACCAGCAGAAAAGGGTTCCTGTTGTAAGCTGGAGAGCTAATTGAAATTGCTTGGTTTTCTGCATAGTGACCATTCCAAATGTCCAAAATATATCCATTTGGCCTTTTTTTTTACATTTCCAGTCTTCTTACTGAATTTTTTATAGTTTTTGCTGAAACTGTCTCTTGTTTCTTCATATTTTTTGTCTAAGGATGAGGTCCTTCTCATAATATTTTCAAGTGATCTTGTACCATTTTTCTTCAAAGCATCATAAAGCCTGTGAACATAGTTTCATGGACACAACTTACACCTTATTTATCTTATTTATGTAATTCATTTAAAATCAATAATGTGGTCTGCCTTTGACGGTCAACTGCTTCGCTCAGCTCCTGTGTGCTTTCTATATTTTTACGAACTCGATACTTCATTTCCTTGACTTAGTTTTTCATAAAGGCCTGACACATCTGTTCTAGTACTCCCGCATTCCTCTTTCTTTTTTTACAACAGACTGCACATCTGCTGCCTTCAAAGACTAGAGAGAAAATAAGTGAAAGGAAAGCAAAGCTCCCAGGGCATATTTTGACTTCAGAAAGCCTCAAGAACTACTTATCAAAGAAACTTTAAAATTGAATTCTTTGAACATGAAAGATAAGAGCAAATGGAAACCTTTCAAAAAGCTTTTGCCTGTTTTTCTCCTCTGTTATTTTCAGAAAGGGCTGAACTGCCGCTTAGCAGAAAGAGACACTTTCATCATAACCATCATCCAAAATGCCATGATGGAAGGTCGCATCCAGAAAACAACTTTTCAAGGAGATGCAATGGTGGAGAACCTGGATCCTGACACTGTCACCAAACTGCTTCATTACCTGGAGCTTTCCAGCCAAGTAAAACTTCCAACAGACCATCTTTTTGCTGTTTTTGCTTCTGTATCAGTTTCAATTCCCTCTAGCTTACTGCAAGTTGTCCTTTATGTGAAACATTTCAGGAGCAAACCTTCACCATGCTGGTCATGAAGAAGAACCTCCAGGTCAGCGAACGTTTTCCTTATCCAGTCCGTGTTGAGGCAATTTTGGAGCTCATTGATCAGTTCCCAGTGAGGAAACTGGAGAAGATGACCAGAAAAGGATCAAACTTAAGGTTTTGTCAGTGGACAACACTGGTTCAGTGAGAAACTTATAATCTGTTGAAGGTTTTATAAATCAGACATAAAAATCTGGGTAACACTTTATTTGAAGGGGTGTGAATAAGAGTGACATGACACTGTCATAAACATGACATAACATCTGTCATGAACATAAAGAAGTCTTTATGAATGTTTATGACTGTTGTCTTGAAGTGTCATTCAATAAATAATTTGTATGATTTTGTAAATTATGATAATTTAATGCAAAGTTGGCATTTTTAATGGACTTTCAATGCAACTTTTAGAGCAACTTTCCATTAAAAGTGTCATTATCAGTCTTATGCACACCTATCAAATAAAGTGTTACCAAAATCTATCATGCAGATGAATTGGTGCTATTGTAGCAAAGCTTAGTAGAGACGTTTAAGCATCACAACAACTCAAGAAAGTTTCTTTTGACCAGCTGCTGTAAAAAGATGATCTTAACACTTTTTCTTTTATAAACTGTTAACATGTAAAGAATTAGAACTGGAGCCTATTGCTTTCTAGTGATGAGCATTTTGCATGGCAGAAACACAAATAAAGACAAAAAACCACTAAAGACAAAAGACTTAAAGAATGAAAATCAAAAATGCCTACAAGCTAATTAAAATTTTATTAACTATATAGATAATAAAATAATAAGAAGTGGGAAAATTTGCATTGATAATATATCACACAGATGACAGATGGTTATAATTATATATAATATCACTTTACTATCTAATTATTTTAATTAGTTGTATGTGTCAACTTTAGTCTAAATATTTTATGGCTCAGTGCATCACAGCAATTGTGAACTAATAAAATATTGAAACCATAAATCTATGCTGAAACTATGAGACTTATGATGATTAGTTTATAAAATGGCTCACTGATTAGCAATATAAACATAATTCAGTGTAAATGTCTCCATCCTTCCATTTCAGCCAATAACATGGCAATGTTATTTTGTAATAACTTTCTATTTTATTATATGCTTTTAGAAAGTTTAGAAAAAATTAACAAATTATTTATAATAATTTTAAAATACACTGTAGTTTTGTGAATTTCTCTTCAGTTTCTTACTGAATTGAATTATGAACAATGGGCATGCTTATTTATTTGTAATTGTAAAATATCAATAATTTATTAATATTTGTTTTGTAATTATAAATCATTTTTCTTGTAATTACTCTATAAAAAAATAAACTTCCATACATTTCTTTTATTAGTCAACCGTTTAGTCATCTGTGACATCTCATTTTTATATTTCTAACTATGATTTTGTCGTAGGTGTAAAACCACAAAAAAGAAGGTTGTAATGAAAAGAAAAAAGAAGATGAAGAAGAAGATGATGCTGAGTCCCCAGAGAGCGGGAGACGTGACTTCAGTCGTGGCTTCACAAAGACAACCCCTGGACAAAAAGGCCGCGCTGAGGAGTAAGATTCAGGATATACTCAATGGCAGGTCGAGGTTTGTGATTCGTAAGACGCCTGCTGGATCCGCAGGAGGAAAGGCGTCAAACAGCGATAACTTGGAAACCTCCATAGTGTCCAGTGGAGTCCAGTCTGTTCCACAAACTGATGAGAAAGTGGATAAAGACAAGTAATGTTTGTTCAGTTTTCATGATTTACTAGGAAGTGAACATTAAAATGCTTGATGCACATGCTTTTGGTAGAGTTTTTCTCTTGTCTTTACAGGCCTCCTTCTTCCACTGATAAAAGAAAGGAAAACAATGGAGGCCAAAACACCAAAAACAAAGAAGAACCAAATATAAAGACAGAGACAGAGAAGAAACAGGGCACAAAGAAAAAGGGCAAAGGGAAGAAAGGAAAGAAAGGAAAGGGACGAGGGAAAAAATCCAGCAGAGAAGTGAGTGAAGAGGATAAAACACCCCTGAGAATATTTTTGGACAGTATCCGAGGGTCCAGAAGGCTGATGGTGAGAAACTTGCATTCGAAAAATTTGCCTCTTTATTTGAACCCTTTGCCAACAAATGTTTCTGTTTTTGGTCACCAGCTGATCTCGACACCCAGTAAGGACACAACCCTTTACATCCAGCAGACAGAGGAGAACAACAAGCAGCACTGTGAACTTGCAATCAGAAAGATAACCGTGGTGACCATGGTGGGAGAAGGAAGTGACGCCACAATCTCTGTGCAGCACCAGCAGCTCGGTAGGGAAAATATTCTGAACATTTGCGTTTAAATCATTTGGTTATAGTTCCTTTTAACTCAAGTTCTCTGAAGATATTTTAAAGATGTGAAAAACCCGGGCCATTAATAACTTCAGTTAACTGGGGAGTGTTGTATATGTTTTAGAAAACCATGACATGGAGGAACTATGGTGTTTCTACAAAGCACTAACAAAGAGTGCCTTTACCATTTGTTATGTGTCTTTAGCCCAAAATAGTGAAAGTTAACTTAAATTTAGAGTAGAAACATTCACTGTTTGATGGGAAAAACAACACTCAATTTATCAAGCTATGTATTTATCAAAAGACTTTTGTGAGAGCTGCTTTAAAATGAGCTCAATTTAAAATTCTACCAGGATACTAAATATCTGTCCAGTGGTAATCCAGATGGCACTGTTCATCTCTGACAGCTAGGGAAACTCAGGTAAAGTTATGTGTCAAATACATCCCGAATGGGTTGATACTGCTTATTTGCATGTATATTCAAAGGACAGTGGATTCCCTGTGTTGTGCACAGTGTATGGACTCATGGAAAATATGACTAAACACCACGACCCTTCAACGTTTATCAAGGAATTCCTCTTGATCATATCTTGAAAAGTGAATATTTAAAACCAAGTTTGGGATATATTAGTACTTTGTTCTATTTGTGGCACAAAAAAGGCTTTTAATTCTCCCACAGTCCTCGCTCGGTACTTGGAAAGAGCGAGGCAGATGTCACGATTGGACGATGGGGAATCTGACAGAGGTGGTGAGGCACAAGCACCGTCACTCTGGATTTAAACATTTAATCCAGCCACAGTCCCTCCTGGGACACAAGATCCTTTGTAGATCCTTTATAGCATGTCTATGTTTAGTTTGAGTCTTATGATTTTAAAAATGACAGCTACTTTGAACTTAACACTTCGGTTTACATCTTTCCGAAGAACTCAATAGTGTCATGATTAACTATCTCAACAGAGTGACATGATCTGTGGAGAAGATTTTATGATGTTATGTTTTGTGGATTTGGGACTTTCCGTTTCAGTGTTTGGCTGTGATATTTTATCTTTTCTATGTGTGTTTCAGAGTCTGAGCGTCTTCTTAAGGATCAATCAGAGCAAGACTTTGACTCACGTCTGATCCCTCTGCTAAGAGCAGAGCTCGGCTTGTCCGCCTCTGATCTCTTCTCAATGACTGTAACAGATTACAACATCAAACCTAAAGTAGGAGAATGTCTCACTCAGCTTTGTGACTTCCTGTTTGGCAGTTATGTTTTCTTGTTTTCAGAAATATTAATATTGAGGTGTGTTGAAATAATCTTAACCATCAACATTTGGGGCCAGGGTAAGATCAGGAATCTGTAATGTTGCATTCCTTTTATTTGTGTGAAAACCTTTAAGCTTATTAAAGTCTAAAACGCTTTACAGTTCTGTTTTTGGGATTTTGGATCATGTCATATTAAGCAACATGAACATAAAAGGCAGTGTTAATGAAATTCAAATGAACTAAATAGGATTTTCTTGTTGCCTATTCTTGTTTCCTTCCACCCTCATCTTTGCTTCAGAGAGTCTTTGAGGCTCCTCCATCAAGCCCAGCTCTGTTCGAGTACATTGACAACTTTCCCTCCAGGCACTCTGAGAAAGAGAAAGAAAGGAAAAGCCCTGCTGTTTGTTCTAAAGACATACAAGCACCTGAGGTTGAGAACTCACTGCTCAGGTAATCATTCAGTCATGCAAAGGATGCTTCTGCAGACGTTTTTTTTTTAAGTCTGCAGATGCAGTTTTAAATAGATTGCATAGATTTTGTTTTGCATTTATTTATTACATGCAATCTAATTATGAAAAAATTGACTTTAATTATAGTTTCATTATGCTTTGTTCTAAAGAAGATTAATAAATGCTATGAGTTGTACAAGTAGACCAGTGGATGTTATTGTTTAAATACAGTATTTTTTATTTCTGTACAGATTTATGTCTAAGCGGAGGCTGCTACTGATTTCTGCTCCGTCAGAAGATGATTACTTTTTCCAGCAGCAGATTTCTGCTCTCAGTGGTCAAGAGTGTCAACTGGGTAATTAAACAGAAATATTTTGGTTGAGTTCTGCTTTCACTTTGAATGATTAGCAGTTGTAATTGTACCTATTTAAGAATCTTTCTCTGGAATGCAACTCCAAGTTAAATTAATAAATTCAATTGGTCTATTTGTGGATTTCTTCACCGAGCACATCCAAAATATTTGAAATAAATTTAAGTTTATGATGTTGAAATACCTAGTTTAGTTGTTGGCCAGGTCCCTTAGGTTCCACAAAGTCCTGTGAACATTATGTTTCAGATGGGACATTGTGAAAGGATAAAGCGATGTGAAACGCTGGACTTGTGGTTGCTTTAACTGTGCATCTACTATCTGAAGGCGACCTTCATAAAATATAAATGCAAAGAACGATACTGATTTTTTTGCATAGACAACTTCTGCATATCCTGAGTTTCAACAATCTTCATTTCATTTCCAAAGCTCTACAAGTCTTTGATATGATTTTTGGCAGTTTGAAAAAGTAAAATATTTTAAATATGAACCCTTAAGAAACTACAAATGGATGGATGGATTATTAATCTCTTCAGTGCTAAATCTGAGATCTTCATTCTCTTCACAGGCATCCGACATTTTGCTCTGTTGAAATTGACTGGAAATGGACAAAAAGCTTCAGGACTGTTGAGCTATATCCTATAAATGGTAATAATTTCTAATTTTGCTGGACTATAAATAATATTAAAAAATTAACTGTACAAGCTAAAAGAAAAATTGTTGGTTCCTTATTTCATTACCATTTTTACACTAAAAGTTTTCACTCCATCCTTTTTCCTCTAGGTCGCAGTCAGAGTGAGGTGGAGCCATTATCTCGTGATGTGGTCAACAACCTGAGAGAACAGCTGAAAATCAGTAAGGACTACTTCAGCATGCTGGTTGTGGGGAAGGACAGCGATGTTAAGGCATGGTTCCCATCACCGATGTGGTCCCTGGACAACATCTACGACCTGGTGGACTCTATGGAGCTTCGTATCCAGGAAGCAAACCTCCAGATGAGTGTGGGGATCCAGTGTCCCGGGGACGAAGGACGAGGTGGCGGTGAAGCAGAACACTATCCTGGATATGATGAAGACAGAGCTGAGGAAACATACTTATATCACCAATCAGAGAACTAATGAGATTTCATTGGAGCTAGAGGATTCATGAAAGCATCATATGTATTCCGAATAGATTATGATGGATAGTGCTATTTGTTTAATGAATATATGAGGATTCATGCCACAAAGATCCACAACCTACAAGTACAAATAAACTTCTTCAGGTCTCATTAACAGCATCATAAAACTATAATTGGACATGATAGAAACCACAGCAAAAAAAAAATAAAGAATGCTAAAAATTGCAGGTAAATTATGAAGTTCCAAAATAAGTAAAAATAACAATTTACAATCTGCACACTCCAGGTAAATATGTAAGAAATTTTAAAATAAAAACTTAATACAGAAAAATATAAGGAGTGTTTTTTTGACAAAAGAAATGAAGAACAGATTCTTGACCTCCATCTGGTATGCGAAACTGTTTTTGCTCTGATTTTACCTGCTGTTTGCAGCAGGGGATAGAGGGTGTACTGAAGGCAGAGGAGGGGGCTGTGATTTTTGGCAGCACTTCTGTCCGATTTTTTCTCAAACACATTCATTAAACATTCTTTAAACAAAGTACAGTAAATGAAGAGAAGAGGCTCATGTTGAAGAGTTGCATTTCTATAAATGTAAGTTACGCTTTGCTTGAAAATGTGTGTTTTTTTTAAACAAATCTTACAAACAACTTTCGTCCCCATAATGTGGAGTTATGGCTGTCAGCAACTCTTCCAACTTTGCTTTGGAAATTTGGAGTTTGTTTTGATTTAAAGTATAAAAACAGGAGTTCAGTCAAAACTTGTCTAAAAGAAGAAAAACAGAGGCACCTCATCTCACATCACAGAGAAGCTGATGAATTAGCCACCTGGACCTCATAATAAACCCGTTGAAGTCTTTCCAGTTAGGATACCTCTGATAGTGATTTAAGAGAGAAACATGATGGCTGAGGCCTCTTCACAGTCTGGCAATAACTGGTAAAGGTCTGCTTAAAGACGGTGCAAAGATGAGGGAGGAAACCTGTGGCAACCATCTGGGACTGAGCCCCCTCAGAGAGAGCAGAGAGCCTCATGAAGCCACGCAGTAGGAAGCCTCTCTATGTGGAGTGTAATGCTGAATTGAGCTAAGGTTCACAAAAGGTGACTTCTCCTACGCCAGATCAGGAATGTTAATAAATGACAGCAATAAAGACGGGTTCATATGCAAAGCTGGGTCGGATTATCTTAGAATCGTAGGTATTTTGTTCTGAAGGAAATCTTTGAGAGCTGTGCCAGATCAAGCTTCTCTGCAAGGTCTCTGCTGTCTCCCAGGAAAATAACACAAACACAAGTTTCTTTATATGAAAGCTAAAGCTTTCCTGTACTTGAGGGGGCTGCAGTCTATGACGGCGTTATAGGATCAGACCCGTTTTCTTTTTCTACATCACAGTAGTATAATATGCCATATTTTTGTGCCATGCCCTAATATAAACCACTTTTTTCACACGTTTGTACTTCCATTTGGGTCTCAACTTCTCATAAAAACAGTTCAAAAGCTTAAAAAACAACCAGCCATTGTTTTTGTTTTTTTTGGTGTCTGGAAAATGAGCTGTTTCAAAAACCACCAGATTGTTAAGTCACAATTGACAGGCACTGTACCATTACCTAGTAAACTGAAGCCAAGACTGTCACCTTGCAACCCAAGCAGAGCTCCAGCTTGTTTGGTCAGCTATGTATGTGCTGTACAATGGCTACTGGAAAAGACAAGAGTTGTGCTGTTGACTTACCGTTCAGAAAAGACTTGCTGCATTCTTGATGGCTACTTCTGCTTTTCAAAGATATACGGTTGTATAATTGCACATCTGTTTACCGTCAAATGCTGAGTCGGGAGGAGTTAATCTTATTCAAAACTTCTGCACATTTGTACTGGAGGTGCTGACAAACATTTAGTGCAGTGTAAATCTTGGAAAAGTCCATCATCAAGTGTGACAGATAAATGAGGATGGAAGTAGTTACTGTAATCCGAAAGTGAAAAAAGCAACTGGGCAGGATAAGTCTAGAGGGAACTCTAAAGAAAACCAACCAATAGATGCCATAAGGCCTGTGAAAAAACTAACAGTAACCATGGAAGATGAGATACAACAAGAGGTGAAGACCAGAATAAGTGAGAGCATCAATATGGGAAAACTAACTGAACAATGGAGTTAAACAAAAGCAATAAAGGATACACCACAGACAGTAATCTAATTAAACTACAATACAACAGAAACAATGCAGTCAGTTAAGAGAGAAATTAAGACCCAGACAAAAAGGGAAGAAATTGTGAGAGAAAAAGTAAATTCTGCTCTAAATTGTAGGTTTTAAATAAACATTAAAAAAAGAAACACACACAATTAAAAACCTTCAAAAAGTGAACCATGAAAAAAATGCAGAAGTAAGGAGGGTGAGCAAAAAAGAAAGCCACTCTGAGCTGCTCCAGCTAATTTTATATCTTGTTACATTTCACCTTCTGCGGTCCAGATAAATAGGAAGAGATGTCCAGACGTTAAAAGACCTGAGGAGCAGGAAAAGAGCCAAATCCTTTTTTGTCAAGATTCTGCACATAACAATTCACTGTAATCTTTACTGGGCTAAAATTGGAGAATGCTAACGTCTCGTGATAAACATCTGTTCTGACCTCAAAAAATAAACTGAATATTGAACTGAAGAAAATAAATAATGCCCCACCACAGTTTAATTTTGTTATGAGGAAGTGTGAAATGTAGCAAAGCTGTTTTTGAATAAAGATATATTTTTTAGTTCTTTATCTGCCAAACAACTCATTCATTGTAGAGTATTTTTTAGGTTTTCTCCGTTAAAAAAAATGTCACAGTAGAAAATGCAAGTTAACAATCTCTTTGCATGTATTGTATAATATTACTACATAACACAATTTCAGCACCATTTTGACAACATTGCGACCATGTTTGCCTGTTTTATTGTATTTCTGAGCATATATAGAACTTTAATATCTTGAAAATAACGTGTAATTGTATCACATCCACTAGCTTTCCCACGCTGTCAATGTTTTTTCACCCGTCTGAATTGCTCACACACTCAGTTAATCATTAACTACAGTATATTTTGGTCCTCACTTTGGTTTCCTGCAAAACTGACACGTGCATCTATTTGTTAAACATTTTGCATTTTGAAAAAGAGAATCAGCTGCAGAGCAACACTGAAAGCCCAAATGTGGGAAAAAATGTGTAACTGATTTAATACTAAAAAGAGAGTTGTGTTTATCTCAGTGTTGCTGTGAATTGGATGAATCGTTTGAGTCACTATGTGAGCCTCAGATGATAACAAAACGCTTTTGAATTCAAACAAATTTCAGTTGATGACTGACTTAACAAAACATCACACATATACAAAAACGTAACCAGTTACGTAAAACGTAACTCCTTTGAATCATATCATTGGATCTGTTATTCGCTGTTGTATAACTGTGGATATCACTCTTTCCCAGTGACTGTGCATACAGGAATTACATGTGTGTTTCTTGTTATTATCACTAGTCGATATGAAGGAAAAACAATACTTATTTTTTTATAGTGAATTACTTTTAAAGAAATGGCTTAATGGAGCCATATTCAGCTTCCTGTACCAGATAGCTCTCCCACATTGCTAATGCTAGCTTTAATAAACAAGTGGTGGTTTGATTTTGTATTGCATCATAACCTTTGACCTGCTTTTTAACATCTGTAGCAGTGCTTTGGCTCACCACATTTTTCTTACATGTTGTAACATTAGTATCTGCTTTATTTATTTTTTTGTTGGTATAAAGTTGACAATGCACTGTTAAGTTCACTTTGCTATTGGCGACCACAAGGCGGCCGTATGCATTTAGTTTAATAGATTTTGTTGCAGTGGCTCACTGTGTATGACTGTGTCATTACAACTTCAAAGCGCTAAAATCACAACTTAACTTTGAAAAAACCTGCACTTTTTGCCCACTAAAGATTGATTTGCTACTGAATTATTGAATCATTTTTGTAAAACATAATACGGTTGACAGGGATACAGTGTCCTTAATGTGTTATGTGCTTGATTTTACTGAACTCTATTTTTGTTTTGTTTGGCTATTTACCTATCTTTGACTGAGTGAACATCAGTTACAAAGCACAGTGGAGAAACTGCAGTGAGTTCGCCACAGGTAGGCAAATCCATGAGATCGAAACCCAAAGATAACAGAGTCTCTGCGACACTCACATTCTCACAAAGCACACACATACAACTTAGAGAGGAAGTTGTCAGTTGTAGACAAATGCTTGTGTCACGACCAGAACTCGCGTCCACCCACTAAAAAAAAAAAAAAACACCTCAGTGTCACACAGTTTGTTCCTCTGTGTTTGTTGCTCAGTATCCCTTCGCACTTTGGTGTTTTTGTTTCTCTTCAGCACCAGCAGAACCTCGCCGAGAGACGCAGATCAAACACTTTTGTCCACTGACTTCAACTGAACTGAACTGCCTGGGACTGTTGGTGTAAAGATGGTGAGTAGAAATTAATATTTGACCAATCATACCTTTTCTCCTGACCCTCCGGTGGAGCTTGGTGTGTTTTGATAAGGGGTAATTTTATGAATAAGAGTTCATTAGTCCCGATTCAAATTAATCAGACATTACTTAATATTTTCCTAGCAGAAATATGACTGTAATGGAAAATGTTGTTACTTTTAAAACAATATCCTTACCGTCAATATAATGAGAACTATGGATTATCCCAGTTTATGTCAATATTTGATACTTTTGTTTTCAGTTTGACCTACAGGTTGGTTTTCATATGTGTTAAAACAGAAATCATGGGTCTTTAGAAAGATTTAGAAAGATCTCAACAGATTAGCTCCCACTGGAACTTCTTTTGATGCAGCCTTTTTACTGATATCTGCAAAAACAGCAAAAACCTATGTTATATTCCAAAGTCTTCTCAGCTTTGAGAAAACTTATCAGAAGTTATGAGGTTCTTCATGACTTCTAAACTGTATTTTCTGCATAAAAAACTATGACGTTATAATTATTACAGCAGGTCCTGTGTTAATGCCGTTCAGCGCAATCCTCTCTTTCCACACCCAGCATATACTGGCTTCCTTCCAAAATAAATAGTTTAAAAGGTTTTTGCTGAACAGGAAGAAAGGCAGAGAGCAAAGGGAAAAACATGTTGCAAATAGCCCAGAGCTATGAATCGAACGAGGGGCAACTGCGTTGAAAACTGCAACCTCTTTATTTGATCCACCTGCTCTTCCACTGAGTCATGTGGTAGATCGGTCACTAGATTTCCACAGAAATTTCTGGAGAAATCTAAGGACCGATCTTGTTTTTATTTTTTACAAACATGTTTCACAAAACTTTGTTTTTAAAAATGAGACGTCCGTTACGGATTAACCTAGTCCAGGTTTGACAATTCAGAGGTTTTCACACAGGTCTCAACATTGGTCTAAATGCCCCTAAGAAAGCTTTACAAAAGTAATCTTGAATCAATAGCTAACCATGTTGTAAGGCAATCCTTTCCAACAATCCCCTGCCCCCATTAAAAGAACATTAGAAAAAGCAATATGTAGATGACAGCTAAATTTTTTATTTCAAGAACTTGTGTTTCTCCCTGACAAATCGGTACCTTGGGCAGTAAACCACATTTAACATGTCAAAAATCAATTCCAATCCAAACCACACACATATCTAACCAATCATATGATACATCTAATATTGTTTTAGTTATTAATAACCTAGTGCTCACTGCCGCTGTATAGTGGGAGGAGTTTCCAGTATGTCACAAAGCCCTCAGGTTTTTACAAAATTGCAACTGCAGTCTACACATTTTAAGAGAAGTGACATATGCAATAGTTTGACACAGAATACATTAAGCAAGTTATAGATCTCTGTGGTGGAGAAGAGGAAGTTACAGGAGGAAACTTCTTTTTTACCATCCCCTTATTTCATATTCAGCTTTATGCTGGACTGAAGATGCTTTTATAAGCTGAGAGATGTTATTGGCAAAAACAGAGAAGTGATATTGACCCTGAAACTTGTGTGGCATGCACTACAACCGGTGGATTAATAATTTGAGTAACAAACAGGCACAAAAAAACACAAGATTATATGTATATAAAAAACAGGATAATTTAAGTTATAATAATGTTATCTACAGTATTTATTTATTACAGTGAACATCAAGTGTTCAAGGGGGTTGAGGACTACAGCAGCCTGCGAATAGCTAGTCCATGGATACTTGAGACTCCTTCTAATAAGACTTCAAACTGCCTATCTTATTTGTTCAAACACCAACTATACCTTAACGCATGACTACAAGCAGTGGAAACCATCATAGCACTATACTGCAGAAGCTAACATTTAAAGTCTTCTTTATCTCTTGGTGTTATAGTCAATCAGAGCTAAGAAAAGTGAACAATGCTCCTGGATTGGCAGCTTTGATATTTCAGCTTGCCAGGCTACATTTTTTTTAATGATATTTGTGAAAGAAATCAGCAAATAGGCAAATTTTTCATGAATAGCTTGAAGATATGTTTGACAGAAAAAATTGTGGATAGGTGAATCTGCGAATGCTGAACTGCAAATAGGTGCCAGAGTTCACTTCAGTCGAACCGAGACATAATTTTTTAGATTACAGTTTGCGTTTTTGGTTTGCATTAGGGATTGATTGTCTGTTCACACCTCCCCAAATGAATCAAACTTTCTAGCAAAATGAACTACAGTTTGATTAAAGCGGACTAAACAGCACTGATGTGAATACACCCTTATTCACCTCATGACCATTCTACTCTTTGCCGATTGTATAACTTCAAGGAGTTGATGTGTTGTTCTCCTTTGCCATCCTTGCTGATTATCCATCGTTTTTGCAACCAGAATTTTTTCTGAATTTGTTCTTCTTTTCAAGCAAGGGATAGAGTAGTAGATGTTTCTCGGCCAGTTGACTCGTAGTTCACAGAAGTGTGGAGAAGCGGGTATCGTGCTGATGTACGCCATGGAGGTGAAAATTTGAGCAGTTTTAAATATATAGCTTCTACATTTATTCTTTCATCCGGGCAACCAGTCCATGCCTCGAAGCAAGACAACAGAGACACTCTGATTGCTTGAAACCCGAATGCATGATGATGGCTGCCTAATCCTCTAGCACTAAACCACTAAGTTACTGAGTCATAATCTCAGTAACATGAAATGCAGCTAACTGACAGCCATGTACAATTTTAACAGGATAATAAAGCACCGTTTCACACAGACGTAAAGCAATCAGAAACAACAGAAGGACAAATGTCTATGAATGATTTAAGTGGCCAAATAACACCTTTTTCCTATACTGGGACAGGGTTTCTCTGTCATGGGTCCTAAGTTATGGAATGACTTGCCTTTGCAGGTTAGAGAGGCCCCTTCACTGTCCACTTTCAAAGCTCGCCTTAAAACACATCTATTTTACTTGGCTTTCAACATCAGCGGGATCTAGTTTTAAATTGTATGTTTTTGTTTTTAAACTGTAAGTTTTTATTTTTTTATTATGTTGTGTTTTAATGTACAGCACTTTGTATCAGCTGTGGTTGTTTTAAAGTGCTTTATAAATAAAGTTGGTTTGGTTTGGTTTGGTATACTGTTGATATTTTTGATAGCCAAATACATAAGCTGTTAGGTGACGTGTATGGTGGCATTTTAGTGAAAAAGGCTGTATTACTCTTGTAAAAATCAATAATTTGAGGTATATAAAAAATAAACGTTTTTTCAGAATTTTTAAATTTAGGAGCATTTAAATGTTATAATCAAAAGTATATTATTTTGACTCTTAATGGTCAAAACAATAATAATAAAAAATACACTATTTCTTTATATCAAAGACCTGAAAGTTCCTTTCTGTTTTCATAAAAACAGTTGGTTAAAAACAGCCAATTCAAACATTAATATCATGAATAAAGAATTTAGATGTAAATTTTATGCAATGTTCCACATGAATTTCTCCTTGCCCCTACTTTCCATTCACCCTGTACACTGTGGAGCTTTCCGTATTTTTCGTTGCATTACAACTGGATTGGAGGTAATTCTGTATCTCCAGTCTCTTATCTCTGCTTCCTGGTTAGGCGACTGTGGCTCCAGTCAAACAAGTCTCATTAAAATAGGTGCGGCTTCTGCTGCTGCTACTCAGCCAGTCACCCAGTCTATTTCGAAAAAATATGTAAGCACAGCTGTGTGACTGACCCTCGAAGTAGACATAACTGTTGCACTGTTGTCGGCAATGTGATGGATACAGACCTGGTACATTTGAATTACAACCTGATTCTTTCAAAAGAGGATAATAGGACAATGACCCTTTTTCAGGTTCATGGTTAGTGTAAAATAAAAAAAAAAGTCATTTTATGTGGCACAATCACTGTCCCGCAAGGGCTAACAGGACCTTATTATAAATCCGATCACATCTTCTTTCATACCGAAACTTAAACATAAAAAAACGGTGTAGGTTTTTTTTTCTGTCCATCTGCAATTCACAGCATGTGTTTACAAAGAGAGGCCAGGAAGTTGGTGCAAACTGTGGTTTGAGACGTATCTGCATTGAAAATCTGTATTAGTCAAGACCAACTAGTCAGAAGTAAATGTTCTTTTATTTTCCACGATGCCTCGAAAAAATATTCATATCCTTAAAATGGTACACATTTCTATGTTGCAGGTTCACTTGTAAAAAAAGTAAAAGTAGTAATGAAAAACATGTATAATTTATTTTCTGATTCACAGGAAAGTTCTACTTTGTACTGGTCCATCACACAAAATTGAAAGAAATACTTGTGGTTATGACCTGAGAAAATGTGAAAATATTCAAGGGGCCTGAGTACTTTTGATCGGCACTGTAAAGCTCAAAGCAGATAAACATACTGCTCTACCTTTAGGTGCCTTTTTTGTCATGAAAATATACTTGCATTCATCCATTTTTTGCACTGCAGTGTTTTTCGAATCACCTTTTACTTCTAATCCTTTCATTTTCATAACTGAACATATCACCGTTCCCACGTTAAAGATGACCGACTCCAAAGCAAAAACCTTTACTTCTTCATCTTTTAGATTTTAACTTTCGTAAACCATCTCTTAAGTGGGTCTGACATGCATCACATCTGTCTGCAGGGATGATACTGTGAGCTTTTTAAAGTTAACCAGGCCACATGAAAGATGTGAAATGAAAGAGAAATTCATACCCCTCTCATGACCCCTTTACAAACAGCCGTCTTGAGTGTTGTCTTGACTCTACTGGCAGTTGAACATGTTCAAACCACTCATTCAAAGTTGTGGCATGTACCAACCTGAGCCTCCTTAGCCACAGGTCTTTGTGAACTTATTTCGAATCTAGAGTAGCTGACCTAGCACAGAAAAAAGAAACTGACTGTGGGAACAAGTGGCAAGGGAAAAAAGCCTAAAATCCAATGTTAAAAGTAGTTGACTATGATATATGGAGGAAACAGGGTGTTTTTCTCAGTTGTGCAACTTTCTGTTCCTTTTTGAACTTTTATCTGTCAGTATGTGTCTGCACAGCATATCCCGTTTTCTTTGACTGGGAGTTTTGGTTTCTATTTATGTCCGTCAATGTTAAAGTGGGATTTTTATTAGTATTAGGTAAAGTAACACATTACAGTGAAGTGGACGGACATATGGCTTTAAATTTAATTTTGGAATTAAAAATCTGCATGGATGATGCAGAACCACATTTGACTGCTGCAGCAGCTGCAACATATTTGGGGTTTGTTTCTAACAGCTTTTCCCACTCAGGGATAGGAAATTTAGCAAATTTCTCTTTGAAAATAACTCAAGCTGAGTCATAGAGAGAGAGAGAGAGCAACTGTGACCTTTAATTTTCAAGTCTTAAAATAAAGATTTCAATTGTAACTCTGGCTGTTGGGAGTCTTTGAATTGTCGTAGGGCTGTCTTTTATAGCCTCTAATGGGCTTTCTTCTTGTATTTATCCACAGTTAGCTTTGTGTATCTATCAAGCAACTCTGACAAGCTTTCCTTTCCTTGCTGAAGAGACGTGTTCCTGAGCGTACTATACATACTAATAAAAAGTGCTCTGAGAGATGTTCAAAAGTTGAGGAATGTTTTATAACCTTATCCTGCTGTAAATTTCTGCACATCTTCATTCTCGCCACTTCGTAATTCTGTGAATCTTTCCGTCTCTGTCAAACTCCCACTAAAAGCAACAGGAAGTTGTATTTGAAAAGCGGCATAATGTGTGCCTTTTCAAGAACTTCAACTATATATTCCAAACATACATTGTTCATATGTTTTTGTTTTTTTGTTCTTTTTTGTTTCAGGCAAACAAGACTGATGTGAAGGCCATGATGGCTCGATTCCAAGCTGGTGGAGCAAGCATTGATGACTCCACTCCAGTTGGACGTCCTAAACCCTCCCTGCAACCGACGCTGTCCTCTGGCCCAGGCATACAAAAGAAGCCGGTTCTGGAGAGCCTATCAGGCAGTGCGATAAACTCTACCCCCAAGCCACCTTTTCCGAAAAGCACACCATTGATTAAAAGTGACTCAGACGCACATGAGTCAAACAAAGCTAAGGCTCTGGCAAACAAGTTTGCCAACTCCTTGGATGACACAGCCACCAACAGACCTCCAGTTCTTAATAAAGTACAAACACCACTGAAGTCACCATTTTCACAGGCTGCTGAAGTTAAAGGGTCAATACAGAAACCTCCTTTCAACAAACCTCCAGTCAACTCCACTTTGCCTGAAACCAAACATGTGTTTCCAAAACCCCCTGGAGCACTTAACACCAAGCCCAGCTGGATGAAAGAAGACAGTGGTGGGGGTACTGTGCCAAACACCGGCCCGACCCAGCCCAAAACACCAAATTTGCATCAGAAGCCACCCAGCAGCGTTCTAAAAATGTGGCAGCAGAATGAAGAGCAGTCAGAAACAAAGACAGATACTGTGAACAAACCTCAAGCATTCACTGCTCCGAAACCCCCCACCAACTTCAAGAATGCTCAAAGTTTGTTCAACAAGGAGAAGGACCCATCTGAGCAGACTGAGAGTGGAGGGGTCAACAAACCACCCTTCACTGCTGTTAACTCTACTCCTCCCCAAAAACCTCCTGCCCACAAAAAGCCAAGCCTGAAGAAGCCGTCGAAGGGTCCTGCCCAGGCTAACAGTATCAACGGTGACATTCCTCCAGGCTTAAAACGCAACCCTCTCCCCAACAGTTTAGCCTTGGGTCCCCCTCCTGCTAAACCAAATCGGCCTCCCAAAGTAGACCTAGATAACATTAAAAGATCTGCGGATGCCCCTGAAGATGGTAAGTTGATTTAAGAAACACAATTAAAAGGGACTTAAAATGTAAACTTCACTTTTTGCATGTTTTTATACTTCCATTTGGGTCCCATATCCCAAAAAGAACACGCAGCCATTTTTTGACAATAAGTTAATATTTTTTGGTGTCTTAAAAGTGAACCATTTCAAATACCTTCCAAATGTTGAGTCACAATCAATAGGCACTGTGCCGTTACCTAGCAACCCCAGCAACGCCAGCAGAGTTCCAGCATATTTGGTCAGCTGGCTTTGCTGCTGCACGCACTGTACAATGGCTGCTGGAAAAGCCGAGTTGTTGACTTACTATTTAGAAACCGCTTGCTGCATTTTTGTTGGTTGTGCAGAAGGTTCCACTTCTGCGTTTCAAAGATGTTTAGTTGTATAATTGCACATCTGTTTGCAGCTACTTTCACATGCAAGTGTAAACATTGAGGTGTGGCTAGAAGCATCTTATTTGAATTTAAAGTGACAAGAGACCCTAAAACAGCTCATTCTAAATGGAGCTCAGAATTAGCAGAAATTACCAGACTAAAAACTGGTCATAATTATCGAAGAATGATTATGTGCAAAAAATGTAATGAACATGTTATGTATAACCCATAGAGCTTTCCTAACCTGTTCAAGGAAGCATAACAAGACATTTTTAAGAAGGTGTCCCCACGTTCAGGAAGCACATTAATAGTTTCCCCCCAAATATATTAGTTTTTAAGGAGTGAAGTCAGATTTTCATGTCCCTTGTTGAAATAAGAACACTTTATTTAGATCTAGGGAACGGTTTCAAATAGAAACTGTTTCAGATAGGCATCAGCCTATAGATTATCTGGCAGTCTTTGAGTGAAAGAAGAGGTAGAACATGTAGAAAAAATTTGCAGGACTAAATTTAAGTCTAATTTTTACATAAAGAATAAACAGAAAATAGAGTTTATCAGTGAGAAGTCATTCAATTAAAATGTTTAGTTTTATTTGAAAATTATGACGCAAACAATTCTTTGTGTTGCATAAGTGCATGCTTTGTCAGCAAACAAAAACAGTAGCAGTAAAATGTGAAGGTGGTAGTCAAAACGGACTTTAAATCACATCAGCCTCTATGTCTTAAAACACAGATTGTCTCTTTTGAAGCCTCAATCACGGTGCAACACACGCAGAGATAAAAATACAAAAAAAAATATAAAAACAGAAGTAAGAATAACATACAACTGTAGGGGCTGAATTATAACATAAAATACTGTTGTAGTTATTAAAAATACCATACTCTGATCCAAAATAATAAAATCATTAGAATAATAATAAAAAAAGAAATGCTTCAGTTCTTTTCAGTACCTATTTATTGGCATTATTATTATTTTTATTATTATTATTATTATTATTATTACAACAATCTCTTCAAATCATAGCTATCTTGATTTGACCATAGACAAATCAGAGATAACTTTAACAGACTTATTGTTTTAAAAGCAACTTCTTGAAGGCAACAAGGACATCAGAATAGTCCCACAGGGAGGATTTTCTCTTTTTTTCTCCTAATCAAAGATGCTTTTAGTTTTTGTTGAGGAATCGTACTACATAATGAAAACTGTTTCTTAAAGTTTAACTGGTCGCTTTCTGTCGATTAAAAATACAAAGTGAATGTTTGCTACATTGTCACTTTGAAAGGCAGAAAGCTCTCTTATTTATATAATTATTTATTTATTTTTATCTCAAGGACATTTCCTGTATATCACAAGAAGCATACAGCTGCATTGTGAAAGTTTGTTCATGTCAGAAGTGTGAAAAAGCCTTGCTTCACGGGTTTGTGTGGTTTTACTGACATTTATAACTCAGCTAGCAGAAAAGTAAAGTTTGGATTCTTTAACAATATGTTGACGCCAAAACACTATTGTTGTAGACAACTTTTCTATAAATCATAATCATTTGGCCCCTGTTCCGTATTAATGTGAATACAGAACATTAATTGGAGGTTTTCAAAGTTTGTCAAAAACTAACTTGTGGTTTACAAATGTATCTGTGTCCAAAGTCATCAAAAAACAGGCAGAAATTAGAGAAACACACTTGGTTCCTCAATTTTTTCCCAGCCAAGTTCCCCATCCAGTTTCTCCACTCCGCCCCATCTGACAGCTGAGCTAGTTTCACCACATGAGGAAGTAAGTTACAGCAAACAGAGATCGTTTCACACTAAACTGTTTCTAGCTGCAAATTCCGTTTGAATTTATTTTTTGATGTAGTAATTTGACTTATTATAGCAGGATCAACTATGTGTATGTTTGCTGCTGTACATGGTTGTTAAGCTGGGGCTCTGAAAGGAACTAACATTTCTGCAACACATCTCAGAGCACGTGCAGTTTCTATGTTGCAACCATATTGCATGGTATGGTTAGGCAATAAGTCAAGCATTATTCTGAAATATAGCATATGTTTTCCCTGCAGCAATGCACATTTACCATTACTCATACAAGAGTGGCCCGAAGAAAGCTGTTGTTAAACAAAGATAAAAAGTCCTGTTTGTAGTTTGCCACAATTAAGGCATGTAGGGACACAACAAAATTGTAGAAGATTTTATTTTTATGAGCGTTGGTTGTATCAGGGCGTGGAGATGCTTTCTTTCAGCAGGGACAGAGACTAAATATAAAGTGAAGGATACCATAGCCTTGTTTAAATCAAAACATTGATATATTTCAAGCCTCAAGTCAAATTTTAGACTTCAATAAATTAGGAAAGATTTGGAAAGCTCCATATGTACTGGCTTTTTGGAGTAAAGCCCTTTAACAAAACCTTAAAGTTGGATGTTTTCTTGAGTATTTGCGAATTCTTCTATCATATTAGTTCTAATTTATTTATTGTCCTTTGAAAACTTTGGAAAAGACATTTGTTAACATTCCAATTGATTAAGTTTGTTATAATAAATGAATTTAAAACTCTGTCACCTATCTGTATTAGGTCCTGGTTTTAAGAAACCCACTCCTGTGGCACCTAGCAACCAGACCAACCATGCACCACAGACTCAAGCCCCACCAACGCTACCGCCAGTTCTGCCTGCAAGACATGCCGCCATGTAAGTCCAGCAAAACCCAAACATATTGCTAATCAAGATACAAACTGTGCTTTATGTGATCGGAGTACATGCACGGTGAGAGAAGCAGCTAAATCCTCACTGTGCTCTCCAGGAACCAGTCAGAAGATATGCCTCCTCCTCCACCTCCTGTGTTCAGTAAGTTCATTAACTGAGTATCCATTTATTGTAATTCAAAGTGTCAGAGCTCTCACTCAGTTTCACATGAGCGTGAATATAACACGGACTTAAGCTGATGAACCTTACACCTCATTCAGTTGGTCATTTGCATGTGATATCTGCTCTTGTTACTTCCTTTCAATTGATGTTTTGACAAAACAGAAGCTAAAATGTTTTGTTGTCAGAAAAGAGTTGTTTCAGTTGTAAAACTACTTGTTCCATATATTTTATTTTCTCTTTTAATGTTGCATCTGTCTTACAGGCCACCCAAGTCAGAGAGCAAAGGTGAGACTTATTGTCATTATTATATTTGCTTACAGATGTAGATTTAAATACATTCAAATAATAAATTTAATTCAGTACTTCAGTCTGAACAGTGAAACTCTTTAAACTGGTTCACTCTGTTTATATCTATTTATTTCTGATATTTCTGAGGATCATGTTTCAGTATCAGCCTACTGGAAACTATGTACCATACAATTTGAGCACTCGGTAGTTGACCGAAACTATTTTGCATGAATTACTACACCCATCCAGCATGGCATGGAGGCGATCAGCATTTGCCTCTGCGGAGATGTGAAGAAAGTCCTGATTGCTTTCACAACGGCTTTCAAGTCATCTGTGTTGTTGAGTCAGAGGCCTCCATCTTCCTCTTCCAAATGGACAAAAGTCTCCAAGCAGTCAATGGAATGTTTCTCCACGATTTATTCTAGATTCTTGAACCTTGATTTTCAAATAAAATGCTGAACATCCTTTGAACAACCATACAGCCAATGGAAGACGTTCCTGGTTCAGAAGTGGCTTACCATAGGCAATGCTGTAGACACGCCTTTGTGTGGTGGCTCTTGATGCACTTACTCCAGTTACACCTTGTGAATCTCCCCAAAACTCTTGAGTCGGAATTTCTTTGATATGATATTTTCACATTTCCAAAATTTTCTATCAAAAGTATCTAGCATATTTTTTCTTTCACTCATCTTTCATGCTTGGACTCAGAACTCAAAGGAAAACCAGATTCTTCTGAAATGGCCTTTTGTTGCCTTTTTGCAGAAACCTTTTTTGACCACACTTTTTCTTCCCACTCAACTTTCCAATAACATTCTTGGGTGCAGGAATCCTTAAATTGTGAAGTAATTTAGGGTGTAGCTTGGTACCTTATGGCCAGTGATTGTCTGGTGGATGATAGGCTTAACCATTATTGTATAGGTGATAAAATTGCCATAAAATAACACTTCTAAAGCCTTTCTAAGTCTGAATAAATTTAAAAATCACTAATTTTTCAGTACAGGCTTTTTGTTGCATTATTGGAACACTAAACTGTGCAGACATACAGGGAATGTGTTTAAAAAGGCATGAAAAAATTATTTGCTTCAAATAATCAAAGGCAAAATGGAAATTTCTCATATTTTCTGGTATTCTTTTATCCATGTTCTCTCCCAGGAAGAAAATGATGATGAAGACGAAGAAGTGTATGAAGATGTCGAGGATCGATGGTGAGCAAATGACTGAAGCATGTCCCTGTTAGTGGCGGTTGTTGTCTTGAAGGTGATTGTTAATGTACCATCTGACTTCAGTCTTATTGTAAGTCAAGGGTAAAGATCAGTTAGGAAAGAGATCCCACATGCAACTTATAATATTGTTTTCACATTTACTGCTTGCGCTTGGATGAGTTCCTCTAATTTGCTGTATCTAAAGGGACCAAGAAAAAAAGAAAGATGATAAAGAGGAGAAAAGGCGACAGGAGGCATCAAAGAAGGAGCAGAAGGAGCGAGAAAAGAAGGAACAAGAAGCCAGGAAAAAGTTTAAAGTAGGTGAAAATGACAAAACCTTTTCAAAATTAAAAAGAGATTTCCATGACATTGGGAAGGTTTTTTTGCTAACAGTGTTCTTGTGTATGTCTGTGTTTAATAGTTGACTGGTTCCCTGGAGGTCATTCAGAAAGGAAAAGCTCTTACAGACTGCAAAGGCGGCAAGATGGACCTGGCTCTGAAGCAGGGAGACCAGCTTGATATTGTCCGTGTCCAGGGCAACCCAGAGGGGAAGTGGTTGGCACGGACACCAGATGGAACAAGTATGTGGCAGGCCATCATCTGCACAATGATTCCTTTACCAGCTTTGTTCAGTTCTAGGGCTCCAGATATTCTTGTTCCCAAATCCAATTGAGTCTCTGGTTTATGAAGGCAGGACCAGGTATCAGGAACATGCATTTTGAGTGACTTACCTTGCTTCTACACCAATGTTATATTTTTCCTTTCAATGAATAGTCATTTTGGCTGTCAATAAAAGCTTTACTAAAAATCAAGGACTCCAAATAATCAGTGTTTCTTTTTTCTGCAGTTGGCTATGTCAAGACAACCTTGGTGGAAATTGACTTTAACTCCTTGAAGAATCGTCCTGCTCAGACGGGATATGAACCTGAAATCTACGACGACATCGATGTAGTCTCGGGAGACAATGGGTAAGAAGAAGGTTAAATTATATTTCCAAATATTTTGGAAGTTGTTTGCACATAGAAGCAGCTTTTTCAGATGAAACAAGAGGCCATCTTTCCCCATGACTAGTTCCTCACTCTAGAAACAAAATATGACTGACCTTTACACGTTATTGTATTTTTCCTTTTTTTAAAAAAAAAAAAAAATACATTTAAGATTTTTTTTTCATATGGGTTAAAAACATGCTTTTTAAAAAACACTATTTTTCTTTCTGCAGAGCTGTGAAAGGGCCAGCAGGTAAAAATTTTTACACTAATTGTTAAAGTATTTCTTGAAACAGAATTACATTTTTTGCATCTAATTCAAGGTCGCTGCTTTGAAGCATTCTGACTCATTCTGATTCATTTCATGGTAGTTGTTCTACCGCCACCACCAGGAGAAGACGGAGAAATATATGATGACGTAGTTGATCCAAACCTCGAAGTCAGGTGGGAATTTAGTTCTTAATTTAAGAAAGTATTTACCTTTAACATCTTTGAATTCCTTTTATAAGGAGCCAGAACTGAGCAGAAACAAAGACATCCTGGAAAGTGACAGGAATAAACCAGGAAAAGAAGTTTCAATCTTTTTTTATTCTTGGGTGGCTTTGCAGTTCTCTTGAAAACCAGCCCTCACCGGCGAGGACCCGCAGCATCCTGCGGATCTTTGACCGAAACCGGCGTTCTCCCAGCTCTAAAGTGTAAAATGCGCTCCGTAGTAAGATTGATCACAGACCTTCTGTCCGCTGTCATTAATCTATATTTCAGTCATAACTGGCTGCTTTAAAGCTCACGTGAAATCACTTCAGATCTTAACACGCCTTCTCAGATCAGCATCAAATCAACCACTTCACTTTGGTCTGAATGAGTCGAAACTGTTTTAACTTGTTGCCTGGTAGTTGCAGTTTTGACTGCTTGAATCTAACAGTAATTTGTTGGTGTGCATGTCTTATAATCTGTACATTTAATAATCATCACCAGAAGTTTGCATGCGATTGATTACAGCATGGCAGACTGAGGTATTAATAACAGCTTAAACATGAGCCCTAACTAACATGTAATATAGATGCATGGTGCTTCTTTTTGGATTGATTGATTTATTAATATCATTTTAACAATTTTAACCGTATGATTTCTGTTGAGCCAGACTGCCAGCGCCTGATCAGTTTGCTGCAGCAGGGAATGCAGGTAATCTTCAGTTCATTAATAGCACTTTGTTATTAGTGTCTTAATCATTTAAGCTTTAGTTGGATTTATAGAGCCTGATGTTAGATCAATATAGGTCTTATTTATTCTGTTTTGATATTTGAAGGTGATTATCTGTGTGGAAACACATAATCACTTTTAAAAAGCAGAGGCTTTTTAAATAAAGCCTCTGCTGAACTACACTATTTAATATTTGTGCTAATTACTACTTCATATATTCAGATTGCACTGTGCCTTCTTTCTATATCATTTAACTTGAAAACACATGTTTGCTGTAGAACAATTAAGCATGTTACTTGTGCTACACAGCGCCTGCAGCACCAATTGATGAGGAGATATATGATGATGTTGACTCTCAAAATGCACCTCCACCTCCTCCCATCAGCAGGTACGACTACATTGGTTTCATGACAAAACAGTTCGTTTTCTGCAAAGTTAGACCTAGGTTTAAATTTCCGTTCATGTTTTATCCTCCTTTTTATACGCGTTTACCTGTCAAGCCTCCCAGGTATGAAAGGCAAAAACAAAGCTGAAGACATGGACCCAAAGAAACAGAAAAAATTCGAGAAGGAGGAGAAGGAATTCAGGAAAAAGTTCAAAGTTTGTTGCTTTTTTAACCACTGTTTTTGTCAAATGCTTTGTTCAATATCACAGCTTACACTGCAGTTTTGATTATGTCTCAGTATGACGGAGAGATACAGGTGCTGTACCAGGTGACCATCATCTCCCCACTCAACAACAAGAAGTGGAGCGGGAAAGACCTGCCACTGAAAGCCGGAGAGAAACTGGACGTGATTGTCAAAGCTCAGGATGACAAAATAGTCTGTCGGAATGAAGAGGGAAAATGTGAGCATTTACTCACTGTGCCAGTGAAAGTTTGCATCTTTGAATGCATTTAACCATCCTCTTCAGAGTTCAATGATTATACAACACAACCTCAATGAATTTTGAAATGTGAACTTGCTGATTGCGCTCCACATAGTCATCTTACATGTAGAACCTTAGATGTATTTTATGAGGTTACGCCTTGAAAACACATTTTGTTGCCATCAATGATTGGGCTCTGGTCTCATTCTGGCTGGATGTTTGACCCTCTTATTGTAGTAAATAGTAAAGTTGACTTCATTTGGTTGGTTTCCTGGTATTGATCTGGCTTGAAAGACAAAGTTCACAAATTTTTACCGTGACATTGATCAAGGCTAAATGCTAATGTTGCCTTGCTTCAACTAATACAAAAGCGATGTGAAGTGTGATTGGGAGCATTTCCTTGTTGAAACCTGTCAATTATGTCCAAATTTTAACTTTCGGTTGATTCAATGAAAAGTTGAAGAATATGGTGGTAATCTTCCTTTTTATGTTATTATTACCAATATAAATTGAAAGTCATCATAATGCTTTATCCCCATTCTCTTTTGGAGTGGTGACTTTTTTTATAGCTCTCTGTCCATGATAATGTCAGACAGTGTGAACTGATCTTCCAGTTATTAACAGGTTTAAGCATTAGTGGCTCCTGGGTTGACATGGGTCCTCATTGCCCCCCCCCCACAAATTGTCTTTTCTCTGAGGCTGTGTCACCCACAGACCCAAATTGTCTGAGCGTGACCGTTTGGGTCTGATTCAAAACATTATTCTTTTTGTCGATTAATATTTATTTTGCATTATTAGTGCAATTCTGCAATCATGTTCTATTTGTCTAAACTCATAAATCTCCATTTTACAGTTGGTTATGTTTCAACCAGCCATGTGGTAGAGTAAGTACTGCAAATATTTAAATATAAAAACCAAAAATAAGGCATCCAATATAAAGTACATGATCTAATTGTTTTGTTTTCTCCATAGTGATGGAGAAATCTATGACGACATTGGAGGAGATGGTATATAAAATCAGTTTTGATCAATTTATTAACACATTTCTAGAATTAATTATTTTATAATATTTTTTTCTCGTTATTTCAGACTGCATCTATGACAATGACTGAGAAACATCCTTCACTGGCTGGACACACTGAGACTATTAACTTTTCACTATGTGTTATTTATTCTGCTCACTGATGGAACTTTAGGAGATGCTGTAATTTAGCTGCACAGTCTTTAGTTTTCCTGTTTTAACTTATAAATATGCTTTAAAGATGATAATTATATGAGAACCAGATATGGGAAGAGGGGCAAGCTTGAAGTCATTTGAACAATCCCATGTGGTGTTTTTTTTTTTGGTTTAAGTTTCCAGCTTCAAAAGCAAAACAAAAAGAAAAGCAGAAGATGAAGCTAACTTTATCTTCTGCTTTTCTTTTTGTTTTGGTAGATCAACAGTATTTTATTTCCTTTTGTTCCCCCTAATGTATTCTTTTTTGGTTGTCATTTAAAACTCTACAGCACCAAATTTTATTCTACATTATAGAAACAGTATAAAAGAAAAATATTAAGCGTTTGAGGCTTCGTTCGTTCTTGTCAGCATCGATATATTATTTGAGCATTTTGTAGCTACCCGTAAGTCTAACTTTGATCGGTAAAAATGTCCTGTTTATGGTGCCAAATAACATTTCATGTCTTGTATATATATATATATTTTCTCACAGCTTGAGTTTGCCCTATTGTGTGCACACTGAAATAAACAGCACTTTTGTTATCAAACTAAATAGAACCTCAGGTTAGACTCTGTCATGCCTGTATGTTGCCGATGACACATGGAAACATTAAGAACGATGCACATTCAATGATTTAATGAAGAACTTCATTAGTTCTTGAAGAACATGAAATAGTGGGAATTAGTTCCCATTAGTTCATGGGAACTAATACAGTCCCCATGGTGACAGTTTCGTGTGCTCAGTAGAACCTTAGTGTCATCTAGTGGTGAAAACCTGCAACTACAACCTTTATCATATTTTCCAAATTATTTTAGCACTTAGTTGTGTCTGTATTTTTATTGATTTCTCATTTCCTGTTCTGGTTGCAAAAAATCTGCTGACTTACACACTTTATCCTTGCAGCTATGCATGTAAAATAATTATAATTAGAATGAATAAGAAATATCTTTTGACCACATTTGTTTGGAACATTTTACTTTACCCATTCTGGTTGATTAAGATACAATCAGCTAGATCAGATCACCTGTGAAAATGAATTAAAAAACACTAGAGTTACTGTGCATTCCCAGAGCATAAATCTCAGCTGAACATATACAGATATTTTAGAAGTATGTGTGAAATAAATTATATTTTTTATGGATTCAAGAATGGTTGGAAGGACAGTTTTTAGTAATTTGGAAGTAAGAAGTTCACATACCTTGTTAGAATGGCCCTTAGCGGCTGGAGGAAGTAGGAGACTTGAGGCAGAGAAACAGTGCAATCCCACTGGGTGTTTATTCACCAACATTTAACATACAACAACCCTGCTTCCAGTGACCTAGGGTCTCAGCATCCACACTCTCCCCCTTGTGGCCAACATTCAGCCTTTTATAGTCCCTGGCTGTTCCAATTCACAAACTCACCAAGAAACAGGGTAAAACAAAATACATACACACAAACAAACTTTGACAAACTAACAAAATCTTCAAAATATTATATTACCAAATGGTGTTCATTTTAATCATCTCTAAAAACACATTTCTATCCATATAAATATAAATCCAACATTAAATTTATAAAATGTATAGCTCTACTGCTCCCCCTCTTCCATCTGCTTTGGTCTCTTCCGGAACCTTTAGAAGGTGCTCAGGCTCCTGGGGAATCTTTTAGCCTGAACACCCTGCAGAGGAAGAGACAGAGGTAAGCCACACCCACACAAAGCCTTCAAACATTTCAAACAATCACAATACTTATTTTATCCCTTTGTTTGTTGTATTTTAACAGGTCACCATCAGTTCCAGCTGAGATGCCACTGCATTAAACACACAAATAAAATACTTCAATCTGTATCTGTTTCATTTATCAACCATGCCTTTCATTTATCATTTAACACACATTTCAAGTGTTGTACGGCCAAAGTAATGAAGACCTTCATTACATACCTCATTGTCCACAAGAATCTTAAATTTGCAGATTTGTGTTCTTCATCGTTTAACTCTTAGGGCGAAAATACAGAAGATAGTGGACACATACAATGCAAGAAACCATGTAATTTTGATCAAATTAATTGAAATGAACTGTAAATCAGTTTAGATAGACCAAATAACATTTTTTATCATTTATATTTTAACTTATGGTCATCATGTATGCCATAATTGTTACTTTTTGAGGATTTGAAAAAAAACCCCCAGTAAATTCAGACTTGTACACCCAAGTCATGTTTTCGAAATTCACTGACCATGTCCACGACAAAATCATTCCACACTAAGAATGAAACAATTCAAATGCATCATCAGAACCACCAAATAAACATTCAAGTCTTAAGAGTCGCTGCCCGCCCTGTGGCGGACTGACATCATGCATGTAAAATAATTATAATTAGAATGAATAAGATATATCTTTTGACCACATTTGTTTGGAACATTTTACTTTACCCATTCTGGTTGATGAAGATACAATCAGCTAGATCAGATCACCTGTGAAAAGTAATTAAAAAACACTAGAGTTACTGTACATTCCCAGAGCATAAATCTCAGTTGAACATATACAAATATTTTAAAAGCATGTGTGAAATAAATTATATTTTTATGGATATAAGAATGGTTGGAAGGGCAGTTTTTAGTAATTTGGAAGTCAGAAGTTCACATACCTCATCGTGCACAAGAATCTTAAATTTGTAGATTTGTGTTCTTCATCGTTTTTAGGGGGAAAAAACAACTTCAGTTCCTTTTGAAAGCAATAAGTGCACAACTTTGAAACTATTGGGATTTTTCAAATCATCAAATGCTTATGTTATAGATAAAGCCTGAAGTGTAAACACACACTTCAGTGTGATTATAAACACATCAAACATAGTTTTAAAAAAAGAATATATGCGAATAAGATTGGAAAGCACTGACCTCAACTTTACAGAAGATAGTGGACACATACAATGCAAGAAACCATACAATTTTAATCAAATTAATTGAAATGAACTGTAAATCAGTTTAGATAGACCAAATTACATTTTTTATCATTTATATTTTAACTTATGGTCATCATGTACGCCATAATTGTTACTTTTTGAGGATTTGAAAAAAAAACCCTAGTAAATTCACACTTGTACACCCAAGTCAAGTTTTCGAAATTCACTGACCATGTCCACGATAAAATCATTCCACACTAAGAATAAAACAATTCAAATGCATCATCAGAACCACCAAATAAACATTCAAGTCTTAAGATTCGCTGCCCGCCCTGTGGCGGGCTGACATCATACATGTAAAATAATTATAATTAGAATGAATAAGATATACCTTTTGACCACATTTGTTTGGAACATTTTACTTTACCCATTCTGGTTGATGAAGATACAATCAGCTAGATCAGATCACCTTTGAAAATAATTTAAAAACACTAGTTACTGTACATTCCCAGAGCATAAATCTCAGTTGAACATATACAGATATTGTAGAAGCATGTGTGAAATAAATTATATTTTTCATGTACAGTATATAAGAATGGTTGGAAGGGCAGTTTTTAGTAATTTGGAAGTCAGAAGTTCACATACCTCATTGTCCACAAGAATCTTAAATTTGTAGATTTGTGTTCTTCATCGTTTAACTCTTAGGGGGAAAAAACAACTTCAGTTCCTTTTGAAAGCAATAAGTGCACAACTTTGAAACTATTGGGATTTTTCAAATCATCAAATGCTTATGTTATAGCTAAAGCCTGAAGTGTAAACACACACTTCAGTGTGATTATAAACACATCAAACATAGTTTTAAAAAAGAATATATGCTAATAAGATTGGAAAGCACTGACCTCAACTTTACAAAAGATAGTGGACACATACAATGCAAGAAACCATATAATTTTAATCAAATTAATTGAAATGAACTGTAAATCAGTTTAGATAGACCAAATAACATTTTTTATCATTTGTATTTTAACTTATGGTCATCATGTATGCCATAATTGTTACTTTTTGAGGATTTGAAAAAAACCCCCCAGAAAATTCAAACTTGTACACCCAAGTCATGTTTTCGAAATTCACTGACCATGTCCACGATAAAATTCCACACTAAGAATGAAACAATTCAAATGCATCATCAGAACCACCAAATAAACATTCAAGTCTTAAGAGTCGCTGCCCGCCCTGTGGCGGGCTGACATCATGCATGTAAAATAATTATAATTAGAATAAATAAGATACATCTTTTGACCACAGTTGTTTGGAACATTTTACTTTACCCGTTCTGGTTGATGAAGATACAATCAGCTAGATCAGATCACCTGTGAAAAGTTATTAAAAACACTAGAGTTACTGTACATTCCCAGAGCATAAATCTCAGTTGAACATATACAGATATTTTAAAAGCATATGTGAAATAAATTATATTTTTATGGATATAAGAATGGTTGGAAGGACAGTTTTTAGTAATTTGGAAGTAAGAAGTTCACATACCTCATCGTGCACAAGAATCTTAAATTTGTAGATTTGTGTTCTTCATCGTTTAACTCTTAGGGGGAAAACAACTTCAGTTCCTTTTGAAAGCAATAAGTGCACAACTTTGAAACTATTGGGATTTTTCAAATCATCAAATGCTTATGTTATAGCTAAAGCCTGAAGTTTAAACACACACTTCAGTGTGATTATAAACACATAGTTTTAAAAAAAGAATATATGCTAATAAGATTGGAAAGCACTGACCTCAACTTTACAGAAGATAGTGGACACATACAATGCATGAAACCATACAATTTTAATCAAATTAATTGAAATGAACTGTAAATCAGTTTAGATAGACCAAATAACATTTTTTATCATAAAATCATTCCACACCAAGAAAAAAACAATTCAAATGCATCATCAGAACCACCAAATAAGCATATCATTCAAGTCTTTAGAGTCGCTGCCCGCCCCGTGGCGGGCTGACATCATGCATGTAAAAGGCTTCTGTATATAAAAAGACAGCATGAGGAGTGAGCATTTCAAGTCCTGTTGGACACCAGAGACCTCAAACTTTATAAATTAATGGGGGTTTCTTTCTTTCATATTTACTTCCAAATAAAACCAGAAAGATGATCGATCATGTCCACCATATTGTTTTGCGTATGTACAGCACAATCCGGGAATGTTTTATGACCAAAAAGTGAATGAATGCAACATGAAGTCCATTTTTCCTGATTTCCTCAAACGTACCACATTTCTGAAGCAACCAATCAGAAAGCATTTTCGCCCATTTTGATTGAGCTCGTAGACCTCGGCTGACAGCCATTTTGTAAATAGTTGAAAGGGGTAGAGGGACGGAGGAGGAAATGAATTTGTGACGGAAACATCGTCAAACATTTTGTAAATACTTGTAAAAAAACATGAGTCTTGTGGTGTTGGAGAAAATTTGTGATGGAAATACTGTGACACATTTATAAATTGTTGCAAAAATACGCCTGGGAAATTGCCCACAATGCCATGTAAAAATATGTATTAAAAGTTGAGCCCTAAAGTTGGATATTTCCTTGAGTATTTGCGAATTCTTCTATCATATTAGTTCTAATTTATTTATTGTCCTTTGAACACCACAAGACTCATTTTTTATAACTATTTACAAAATGTTTGACAATGCTTCCATCACAAATTCATTTCCTCCTATGTCCCCCAACCCCTTCCAACTATTTACAAAATGGCTGTCAGCCGAGATCTGCATAGAAATCTCCCGTTACGAGCGCAAACAAAATGGGCGAAAATGCTTTCTGATTGGTTTATTCAGAAATGTGGTACGTTTGAGGAAATCAGGAAAAATGAACTTCATGTTGCATTTATTCACTTTTTGGTCATAAAACATTCCCGAATTGCGCAGTACTTGCGCAAAACAATATGGCGGACATGATCGATCATCTTTCTGGTTTTATTTGGAAGTAAATATGAAACAAAATCAATATAAAACCACTACTTTTATAAAGTTCGAGGTCTCTGGTGTCCAACAGGACTTGAAATGCTCACTCCTCATGCCCGCCACCGGGCGGGCAGCGACTCTTAAGACTTGAATGATATGTTTATTTGGTGGTTCTGATGATGCATTTGAATTGTTTTATTCTTGGTGTCGAATGATTTCATCGTGGACATGGTCAGTGAATTTCGAAAACATGACTTGGGTGTACAAGTCTGAATTTACTGGGTTTTTTTCGTTGTCTCAACCAGGTGGAGCAGAAAGGGAGACAAATGCTCCTGCAGGATACCATCTTCCATTGAGAGGGGTAATACTCTTAGGGATTTATATTTAGTTACATTTACTTTTTGATTGACCTTAGATTAATTTAGTTTTAATAATTTGCATGCATGTAAATATTTGTTGGATCATTTATTGTTTGCTAGGTTTATGTAAATAGTGTTTGTTTCTTGTTTGTCTTTTTTTGATCACCCCTTTACATGGTGTAAGTGTTGGAATTTGCCTCAGGTATAAATGTAAGCTTCTTTGTTTCACTAGAAAAGAAGGTGTTTGTGTACTGATGACCAGGAGCTCTCAAATAAATCCACCTCAAAGACATTTTGTTGCCTCACTTCCTTCTTTAATGCAGAGCCTCCACCGGTCAAAGTGACAGTTGATAAATGTCTTTTAAAAAGTTTTCAAAGGGCAATAAATAAATTAGAACTAATATGATAGAAGGAAACATCCAACTTTAAGGCTTAACTTTTAATACATAATTTTACATCACATTGTGGGCAATTTCCCAGGCGTATTTTTACAACAATTTATAAATATGTCACAATATCTCCATCACAAATTCTCTCCAACACCACAAGACTTATGTTTTTTTTAAAAAAAACTATTTACAAAATGTTTGACGATGTTTCCGTCACAAATTCATTTCCTCCTCCGTCCCTCTGCCCCTTTCAACTATTTACAAAATGGCTGTCAGCCGAGGTCTGCGAGCTCAAACAAAATGGGCGAAAATGCTTTCTGATTGGTTGTTTCATAAATTTGGCACGTTTGAGGAAATCAGGAAAAATGGACTTTATGTTGTATTCATTCACTTTTTGGTCGTAAAACATTCCCGAATTGCGCAGTACATACGCAAAACAATATGGTGGACATGATCGATCATCTTTCTGGTTTTATTTGGAAGTAAATATGAAACAAAATCAATAAAAACCACTAATTTATAAAGTTTGAGGTCTCTGGTGTCCAACAGGACTTGAAATGCACACTCCTCATGCCGTCTTTTTATATACAGAAGCCTTTTAAGTGCATGATGTCAGCCCGCCACGGGGCGGGCAGCGACTCTTAAGACTTGAATGTTTATTTGGTGGTTCTGATGATGCATTTGAATTGTTTTTTTTCTTGGTGTGGAATGATTTTATCGTGGACATGGTCAGTGAATTTCGAAAACATGACTTGGGTGTACAAGTCTGAATTTTCTGGGGGATTTTCAAATCCCCAAAAAGTCAAAATTATGGCATACATGATGATAATAAGTTAAACTATAAATTATAAAAAATGTTATTTGGTCTATCTAAACCGATTTACAGTTCATTTAAATTAATTTGATTAAATTTGTATGGCTTCTTGCATTGTATGTGTCCGCTATCTTATGTAAAGTTGAGGTCAGTGCTTTCCAATCTTGTTATTAGCATATATTCTTTTTTTAAAACTACGTTTGATGCGTTTATAATCACACTGAAGTGTGTGGTTTACACTTCAGGCTTTATATATAACATAAGCATTTGATGATTTGAAAAATCCCAATAGATTCAAAGTTGTGCACTTATTGCTTTCAAAAGGAACTGAAGTTGTTTTTTCCCCTAAGAGTTAAACGACGAAGAACACAAATCTACAAATTTAAGATTCTTGTGGACAATGAGGTATGTGAACTTCTTACTTCCAAATTACTAAAAACTGTCCTTCCAACCATTCTTATATCCATGAAAAATATAATTTATTTCACACATACTTCTAAAATATCTGTATATTTTCAGCTGAGATTTATGCTCTTGGAATGTACAGTAACTCTAGTGTTTTTTAATTCATTTTCACAGGTGATCTGATCTAGCTGATTGTATCTTAATCAACCAGAATGGGTAAAGTAAAATGTTCCAAACAAATGTGGTCAAAAGATATATCTTATTCATTCTAATTATAATTATTTTACATGCATAGCTGCAAGGATAAAGTGTGTAAATCAGCAGATTTTTTGCAACCAAAACAGGAAATGAGAAATCAATAAAAATAGAGACACAACTAAGTGCTAAAATAATTTGGAAAATACGATAAAGGTTGTAGTTGCAGGTTTTCACCACTAGATGACGCTAATGTTCTACTGAGTACACGAATCTGTCATCATGGGAACTGAATTAGTTCCCATGAACTAATGGGAACTAATTCCCACTATTTTATGTTCTTCAAGAATAATGAAGTTCTTCATTAAATCATTGATTGTGCAACATTCTTCATGTTTCCATGTGTCATCAGCAACATACAGGCATGACAGAGTCTAACCTGAGGTTCTATTTAGTTTGATAACAAAAGTGCTGTTTATTTCAGTGTGCACACAATAGGGCAAACTCAAGCTGATATATATATATATATAGACAAGACATGAAATGATATTTGGCACCATAAAAAGGACATTTTTACTGATGATCAAAGTTAGACTTATGGGTAGCTACAAAATGCTCAAATAATATATCGATGCTGACAAAGAAAGAACGAAGCCTCAAACGCTTAATATTTTTCATTTATACTGTTTCTATAATGTAGAATAAAATTTGGTGCTGTAGAGTTTTAAATGACAACCAATAAAGAATACATTAGGGGGAACAAAAGGAAATAATTAAATACTGTTGATCTACCAAAACAAAAAGAGAAGTGGAAGATAAAGTTAGCTTCATCTTCTGCTTTTCTTTTTGTTTTGCTTTTGAAGCTGGACACTTAAACCAAACAAAAAACAAACAAAAAAAAAAACACGACATGGGATTGTTCAAATGACTTCAAGCTTGCTCCTCTTCCAATATCTGGTTCTCATATAATTATAATCTTTAAAGCATATTCATAAGTTAGAACAGGAAAACTAAAGACTGTGCAGCTAAATTCCCTGCCTTACTCTGTAAGGCAGGGAAGTTTACTGTCCCCTTACCTTTTTAACATCTACATGGATGAACTATCAACGCGCCTGAATTGTTGTAAAACAGGCTGTATAGTTGGTGACCGCATAATCAATCACATAATGTATGCAGATGATTTGGTAATCTTAAGTCCATATAGTGCTGGCCTTCAACAACTATTAAGGGTCTGTTCCCAATATGGTTGTGACTTTGACATCAAATATAATGCTAAGAAAAGCAATGTTATGATTGTTAGAAGTAGGGCAGATAAGCATCTGATAACCCCTGACTTCTCTTTATCTGGCATTGTCCTCAACAGATGCAATGAAATTAAATATTTGGGACATTACATAACTGATGACCTGTCTGATGATTGTGACATTCGTAGGCAGTATTGTATGATGTATGCACAAGCTAATACTTTGGTCAGAAAGTTTAGTATGTGTTCATCCTCTGTGAAGATAGCTCTTTTTAAAGCTTTTTGCACTTCACTTTACACGGCCCATCTGTGGCGAAGATACAACAAAAGTAGCCTGCAGAAACTTTATGTGGCCTACAATGATGGCATAAGGCTCCTACTCAGAGAGCCTAGATGGAGCAGCACCAGCCATATGTTTGTACATAATGATGTTCCCACATGTGCAGCTGTGCTCAGGAATCTCATGTATAGATGTATGTGTAGATTTTCTGTGTCATGCAATAATATAATTGCAATTTTAGTAAATCCTGTTTTTAGTACAGTGAGATTTTTCTCAAGATTGTGGAAACATTGGTGTCATCATTCATTTGTGACTCAGTGAATGTCATGTTTTTTTATTTATTTATTATTTTATTATTTTTCTCTTATTTTGTTTTAAACCTTTTTTATTATGGACCTTTTTGGTCCGGAATAAAGATTGATTGATTGATTGACTGGATTAAATTACAGCATCTCCTAAAGTTCCATCAGTGAGCAGAATAAATAACACATAGTGAAAAGTTAATACTCTCAGTGTATTCAGCCAGTGAAGGATGTTTCTCAGTCATTGTCATAGATGAGTCTGAAATAACGAGAAAAAATATTTTAAAATAATTAATTGCAGAAATGTGTTAATAAATTGATCAAAACTGATTTTATATACCATCTCCTCCAATGTCGTCATAGATTTCTCAATCACTGTGGAGAAAACAAAACAATTCGATCATGTACTTTATATTAGATGCCTTTTTTTTTGTTTTTATATGTAAATATTTGCAGTACTTACTCCACCACATGGCTAGTTGAAACATAACCAACAGTAGAATGGAGATTTTTGAGTTTAGACAAATAGAACATGATTGCAAAATTGCACTAATAATGCAAAATAAATATTAATCACCAAAAAGAATAATGTTTTGAATCAGACCCAAAAGGTCATGCTCAGACAATTTGGGTCTGTGGGTGACAGAGCCTTAGAGAAAAGGCAATTGGTGGGGAGGGCCAATGAGGACCCATGTCAACCCAGGAGCCACTAATGCTTAAACCTGTTAATAACTGGAAGATCAGTTCACACTGTCTGACATTATCAAGGACAGAGAGCTATAAAAAAAGTCACCACTCCAAAAGAGAATACGGATAAAGCATTATGATGACTTTCAATTTATATTGGTAATAATAACATAAAAAGGAAGATTACCACCATATTCTTCAACTTTTCGTTGAATCGACCGAAAGTTAAAATTTGGACATAATTGACAGGTTTCAACAAGGAAATGCTCCCAATCACACTTCACATCGCTTTTGTATTAGTTGAAGCAAGGCAACATTAGCATTTAGCCTTGATCAATGTCATGGTGAAAATTTGTGAACTTTGTCTTTCAAGACAGATCAATACCAGGAAACCAACCAAATGAAGTCAACTTTACTATTTACTACAATAAGAGCGTCAAACATCCAGCCAGAATGAGACCAGAGCCCAATCATTGATGGCAACAAAATGTGTTTTCAAGGCGTAACCTCATAAAATACATCTAAGGTTCTACATGTAAGATGACTATGTGGAGCGCAATCAGCAAGTTCACATTTCAAAATTCATTGAGGTTGTGTTGTATAATCATTGAACTCTGAAGAGGATGGTCAAATGCATTCAAAGATGCAAACTTTCACTGGCACAGTGAGTAAATGCTCACATTTTCCCTCTTCATTCCGACAGACTATTTTGTCATCCTGAGCTTTGACAATCACGTCCAGTTTCTCTCCGGCTTTCAGTGGCAGGTCTTTCCCGCTCCACTTCTTGTTGTTGAGTGGGGAGATGATGGTCACCTGGTACAGCACCTGTATCTCCCCGTCATACTGAGACATAATCAAAACTGCAGTGTAAGCTGTGTTATTGAACAAAGTATTTGACAAAAACAGTGGTTAAAAAAGCAACAAACTTTGAGCTTTTTCCTGAATTCCTTCTCCTCCTTCTCAAATTTTTTCTGTTTCTTTGGGTCATGTCTTCAGCTTTGTTTTTGCCTTTCATACCTGGGAGGCTTGACAGGTAAACGCGTATAAAAAGGAGGATAAAACATGAACGGAAATTTAAACCTAGGTCTAACTTTGCAGAAAACGAACTGTTTTGTCATGAAACCAATGTAGTCGTGCCTGCTGATGGGAGGAGGTGGAGGTGCATTTTGAGAGTCAACATCATCATATATCTCCTCATCAATTGGTGCTGCAGGCGCTGTGTAGCACAAGTAACATGCTTAATTGTTCTACAGCAAACATGTGTTTTCAAGTTAAATGATATAGAAAGAAGGCACAGTGCAATCTGAATATATGAAGTAGTAATTAGCACAAATATTAAATAGTGTAGTTCAGCAGAGGCTTTATTTAAAAAGCCTCTGCTTTTTAAAAGTGATTATGTGTTTCCACACAGATAATCACCTTCAAATGATCAAAACAGAATAAATAAGACCTAGTATTGATCTAACATCAGGCTCTATAAATCCAGCTAAAGCTTAAATGATTAAGACACTAATAACAAAGTGCTATTAATGAACTGAAGATTACCTGCATTCCCTGCTGCAGCAAACTGATCAGGCGCTGGCAGTCTGGCTCAACAGAAATCATACGGTTAAAATTGTTAAAATGATATTAATAAATCAATCAATCCAAAAAGAAGCACCATGCATCTATATTACATGTTAGTTAGGGCTCATGTTTAAGCTGTTATTAATACCTCAGTCTGCCATGCTGTAATCAATCGCATGCAAACTTCTGGTGATGATTATTAAATGTACAGATTATAAGACATGCACACCAACAAATTACTGTTAGATTCAAGCAGTCAAAACTGCAACTACCAGGCAACAAGTTAAAACAGTTTCGACTCATTCAGACCAAAGTGAAGTGGTTGATTTGATGCTGATCTGAGAAGGCGTGTTAAGATCTGAAGTGATTTCACGTGAGCTTTAAAGCAGCCAGTTATGACTGAAATATAGATTAATGACAGCGGACAGAAGGTCTGTGATCAATCTTACTACGGAGCGCATTTTACACTTTAGAGCTGGGAGAACGCCGGTTTCGGTCAAAGATCCGCAGGATGCTGCGGGTCCTCGCCGGTGAGGGCTGGTTTTCAAGAGAACTGCAAAGCCACCCAAGAATAAAAAAAGATTGAAACTTCTTTTCCTGGTTTATTCCTGTCACTTTCCAGGATGTCTTTGTTTCTGCTCAGTTCTGGCTCCTTATAAAAGGAATTCAAAGATGTTAAAGGTAAATACTTTCTTAAATTAAGAACTAAATTCCCACCTGACTTCGAGGTTTGGATCAACTACGTCATCATATATTTCTCCGTCTTCTCCTGGTGGTGGCGGTAGAACAACTACCATGAAATGAATCAGAATGAGTCAGAATGCTTCAAAGCAGCGACCTTGAATTAGATGCAAAAAATGTAATTCTGTTTCAAGAAATACTTTAACAATTAGTGTAAAAATTTTTACCTGCTGGCCCTTTCACAGCTCTGCAGAAAGAAAAATAGTGTTTTTTAAAAAGCATGTTTTTAACCCATATGAAAAAAAAAATCTTAAATGTATTTTTTTTTTTTTTTAAAAAAAGGAAAAATACAATAACGTGTAAAGGTCAGTCATGTTTTTGTTTCTAGAGTGAGGAACTAGTCATGGGGAAAGATGGCCTCTTGTTTCATCTGAAAAAGCTGCTTCTATGTGCAAACAACTTCCAAAATATTTGGAAATATAATTTAACCTTCTTCTTACCCATTGTCTCCCGAGACTACATCGATGTCGTCGTAGATTTCAGGTTCATATCCCGTCTGAGCAGGACGATTCTTCAAGGAGTTAAAGTCAATTTCCACCAAGGTTGTCTTGACATAGCCAACTGCAGAAAAAAGAAACACTGATTATTTGGAGTCCTTGATTTTTAGTAAAGCTTTTATTGACAGCCAAAATGACTATTCATTGAAAGGAAAAATATAACATTGGTGTAGAAGCAAGGTAAGTCACTCAAAATGCATGTTCCTGATACCTGGTCCTGCCTTCATAAACCAGAGACTCAATTGGATTTGGGAAAAAGAATATCTGGAGCTCTAGAACTGAACAAAGCTGGTAAAGGAATCATTGTGCAGATGATGGCCTGCCACATACTTGTTCCATCTGGTGTCCGTGCCAACCACTTCCCCTCTGGGTTGCCCTGGACACGGACAATATCAAGCTGGTCTCCCTGCTTCAGAGCCAGGTCCATCTTGCCGCCTTTGCAGTCTGTAAGAGCTTTTCCTTTCTGAATGACCTCCAGGGAACCAGTCAACTATTAAACACAGACATACACAAGAACATTGTTAGCAAAAAAAACCTTCCCAATGTCATGGAAATCTCTTTTTAATTTTGAAAAGGTTTTGTCATTTTCACCTACTTTAAACTTTTTCCTGGCTTCTTGTTCCTTCTTTCTCGCTCCTTCTCCCTTTTGATGCCTCCTGTCGCCTTTTTCCTCTTTCATCATCTTTCTTTTTTTCTTGGTCCCTTTCGATACAGCAAATTAGAGGAACTCATCCAAGCGCAAGCAGTAAATGTGAAAACAACATTATAAGTTCCATGTGGGTTCTCTTCCCTAACTGATCTTTACCCTTGACTTACAATAAGACTGAAGTCAAGATGGTACATTATCAATCACCTTCAAGACAACAACCGCCATTAACAGGGACATGCTTCAGTCATTTGCTCACCATCGATCCTTGACATCTTCATACACTTTTTCGTCTTCATCATCTTTTTCTTTCTGGGGAGAGAACAAGGATAAAAGAATACCAGAAAATATCAGAAATTTCCATTTTGCCTTTGATTATTTGAAGCAAATAATTTTTTCATACCTTTTTAAACACATTCCCTGTACGTCTGCACAGTTTAGTGTTCCAATAATGCAACAAAAAGCCTGTACTGAAAAATTAGTGATTTTTAAACTTATTCAAACTTAGAAAGGCTTTAGAAGTGTTATTTGATCCCTATGTAGTCGCTGCCCGCCCCATGGCGGGCTGACATCATGCATGTAAAAGGCTTCTGTATAAAAAAAAAGACGTATGAGGAGTGCGTATTTCAAGTCCTGTTGGACACCAGAGATCTCAAACCTTATAAAAGTAGTGGTTTTATATTGATTTTGTTTCATATTTACTTCCAAATAAAACCTGAAAGATGATTGATCATGTGCACCACATTGTTTTACGCATGTACTGTGCAATCCGGGAATGTTTTATTACTAAAAAGTGAATGAATGCAACATGAAGTCCATTTTTCCCGATTTCCTCAAACATACCACATTTCTGAAGCAACCAATCAGAAAGCATTTTCGCCCATTTTGTTTTAGCTCCTAACGGGAGATTTCTATGCAGACCTCAGCTTGCAGCCATTTTGTAAATAATTGAAAGGGGTAGGGGGACGGAGGACTAAATGAATTTGTGATGGCAACATCGTCAGACATTTTGTAAATAGTTGTAAAAAAACATGAGTCTTGTGATGATGGAGAGAATTTGTGATAGAGATATTGTGACACATTTATAAATTGTTGTAAAAATATGCCTGGGAAATTGCCCACAATGTGATGTAAAATATGTATTATAGTTTTTGGCTAAGTTTGTACACAGGTTCTTAAAATGTACCAAAGAAATTTTCATTTTTGGCTTGAAAAATGGTTCATTCAACATTTTTGTGAATTTCATACTAAAAATATTAAAAAAAAAATTATACTTGGATTTTGAATTTGTGTGTTTTTTTGGTCCTAAAAAAGTTTGACATAAAGAGTCCAAAATCTTAGCTAAAGAGAGGATCTTGGCTAAAGTGTATATATTTACAGTGATTTTATGTTTCATATGTTGGAAATTTAAACTTGAGCTGCAGTTGAGTAATCATAGACTTGTGGACTTGAAGACAAGTTTCTGGTGATAACTTATAAAACTGATTCAGCAAACCAATCACCAGTGAAGGATTGGGAGAAGTGAAAAGGAAACTCCCTTGGGAAGATTCAGTAAGAAAGACATCCACATGGATAGATGGATAGATAGATATTGTACCTGGAGCAGAACAGATTACACACCCAAGAGGCCTTGGAATAATTACCATTCTATGAAACTGCGAACCAGTAAACACTGAGAACAGCTCAGCTCTTGAAGCACCAACTGTGGGTGGGACAGGATTTATCCCGTTGTTGTAACTCTGTTTTAATTTGACTTACTCAGTCAAAGCACTTTGAAATGTCTTGCTGCTGAAATATGCTATACAAATAAAATTTGATTGATTGATTACTCATGCTGATGGGTTTGCAAATAGGAGGCTGCTTCAGAAATAATTTGACTGAGAAGCAAAACAAAAACACAGAGCAAACACTGAGGTGTCTTTGGGAGTTAGCTGAATAGTCAAGATGCTACTGAAATCCAGAGGATTAGAAGGGATTATGAATACTTAAGAGAGGTAACATTAAGTAGTCAAAATGTTTGATTTATTGTTCTCCTTGCGTCATATTTCTTTTTTTTAAACGTCAGTATTCTCATTAAGGTTGTATCTGTAAATATATGCAACACATATGTGTCAAATGATGCAGTTAACCTTAAACTCTCTTTATCACAGTCATTTCTCTAGCTATTCCACCTTGAACTATATACTATTTGCTATAGACAGATCTTGTGATTATTCATATCAAACCTGGTATGAAAAACTGTTTGTGGCTACAAATTCTGAATATATGTCCAATTCTCAATTATGTCTGTGACCACTCCAACTTTTAGAAGTTTAATAATTTCTATGTCATCAGTATGTTTCGCCATAAGGTTTGCAAAGAGTTTGAAGGAACTATTTACTTTTGCTTATCTTATCATGTAATGGGGATCTTTTAATAAGCCATAAATCAAAACTTAACCAGCTGATAAGTGTTGAGGAAAAATGACTATTTTTAGTGTTTAATTCAGTTTAGTCTTTTAGAAAAAAATTCTTAGTTTTGAATAGGTCTGTGTGGGTGATTTGGAATATATGGAACGTGTGCCTGGATGTATGTTGGAACGGTGAGGTCTCCATGAGAGCTTTTGGCTCGGACTCCTGTGGTTTTATCACAAAGGACAGAAAACCTGAATTTCACAGCTAACTGTGAAATTCCTTAATCTGTTTCTCTTTGCCCAGATGGCTGGAAGCTGAATACCAGTAAGAAAATATTGAAATAAATAAGTTAGTTTTAAAATTTAACCTGTCTTGATGAAAATAGTCTAATAATAGTTTTGGAATGTAGAAACTTATTCTGGTTTATGGACCTTACTTTTAGTTTAAAGTGAATTGTGTTAGAAGATCTCAGATTAGCCCTTTTGTCTTTGGGACACCAGTAGTGGAAGTTCCAGCTGTTTGCCACCACTCTGTGAAAAAACCATAAACCAACAGGGGTTCGGAGACATCCTGCTTCCAACTTATCCAAAACACAAAGGAGAAGCCGATCTTTTGTCTTTTGAATTAATTCTAGGGAATTTCTGAATTTGAAAAGCGTCAGAAACAGCTTGCAGTTGGTCGGGCAGAGTTACGCCTTATTTGAATATACAGTATTATAGAGAAAACACACCTACTGCTAATAAAAACCTATAGGCAGGGAGAATAAGGCAGAAATGGCCTATTTTTTTTAGCTCCTTTTTGGGCTGGCTACTTCTCCGAAGACGTCTTCGATATTTCTTTGATATTTATTTTTTATAATTCTCAGGTAACCAATGTATGTTTCTGTGTTTCTTTAAATTTTCTGTTTCTTGTTATACTTTCTTCTGATTGGATTAAATTTGTACTTCTGTGACGTCAACACGCATTGTTGTCGTTCTGTCTCCGCATGCGGCCTCAAGATGTGGAGAGAATCTGGGACAAGGAAGAAATCAGAGCAAAGTTGTTTTTCTAAATTTAGTCAGTTATAATATTTTCTTCCTTAACATAAGCTCTGCACTTATCATAGATTTCAGCTTGTTAATTGGCTTCTATTGACTTTTTACATATTTTTTCTTTATGTTTTACATTTTGTTCTGTGAATTATTACTTTTCCCAACATCTGTTGTAAGTTTCATATCAAAAGTCCCACTAGAAATATATCTCAGAAGCTGACATAAGCTCAAACCATCGTCCCCTCCATCTCATTCATTTCAGCTTGGAAATGAATGCTTGCAAAAGAAACACAGAGGAACAATAGAAAACAATATCACCTTGTTAGCCTACATTTAATAGTGCTCCGATGTTCAGTTTTACAAGAAAAAAGTATTTTGAAAGAGACATTTTTGGAGTTTGCCTTGACTATATATGTTCTTTTGTTTTAGAGAAATGTTTCCATACATTGGCTAATCTGAGCTTCTTTGATTTTGATTATCTTAATAACAATAGATAACTGCATCTAAACATGTATTTTCATTTTTAGTCAAATCTTTGGGTGAGAGTTGACTAACAAAAATGTTGTGTTATACTTGGAAAAATCTGTGGAATTAGATATTTATTTCCTTGTTTTGTAAAGTTGACTTTAGAAAATGTGATGCATGGATTTACCTTAACATTTACCAGTGACGTGCGGTCAGGGGAGGCAGGTGAGGCAGAGCCTCACCTGTCATAATGGAAAAATATATAATATAAAATAATTTGTATTACTATTTTCACCCTGTGGATTTGTACAATAAAATATCTATTTTTTACTTAGCTTAACCAATTCTGATTAGTTTTTCTTCAAACCGCTGGATTTTCGCATTTTCCCATTCAAATGCTCAGAAGCGAAGCCGGTGAGGCAGCAGCGAGCTCAACCTCACCTGGGATTATGCAATCGCTCGCTAACTGCACTGGCTGCCTTTATATGACGTCATGTTCATCCTGTCTGTAAAATGGCTAAGAAACATTCAATATATGGACTGATTTTCCATAATTTCGCTTATGTACAGTGTTTTTTGTCACTAACTGTGTGTGTATTGTGTTTTGTGTGCGGAGGAGCGATAAGAAACAGCAGAGAACAGACTCGAGGTGAGGCAGGCAGTTCTCTTGCCTCGCGCTGTTTTTTATAGGGGGCGCTCATGTTCCCAGATATTGTGACTGCACAACTGCAGAGTAAGACACAGCGAGCTAGCCATGGAGCTAGCCACACAGCAAATAAGTAAAGTAAATTTGTTGTCTCCTCTCTTTAGACGTCAACATGAAAGACTACATTTCTACACTTAGACAGTTTTCTAAAGTGGATTTTCAATTGAAGCAGGAGATAATAACTAAAGGAAGACCAACACGGAGCTGAAAGTTTTACTTAGTAGAAAAGACATGCCCATGATAGACTTGGCTTTGGATGGACGGATATTTTTATGCAGAATTAGGGGTGCATGGATTTCACTGATACGTAAAGGTAAGACAGCAATAAGTTTTTGTTTAGTTTTTTAATTAAATGTGCATTTTGTGGGCTACAGTCAATGTTTAAATAATTAGGTAAAGTAGAAGCGGTAGCTAATCTACCACAGCAATTATTTATTAATAAAACATTAAGCCTAAAACGAACTACAACAGACTAAATTTTCTGTTCTGTGTGCAAAATTCTTGAATGTTCTTTGGTGTTGAATCCTAAAACATAAAGTGGCATTGTTGTCACTTGCTATGGCAATGAGTCAGCGTAGATTGGCAAATACAGATCACTTTGCTGTGGATCATGGCATGAAATTAATACCTACATTTTTAGGATTCACTGAGTTAACGTGGCTATGGATGACATGTAACAGATTAGTCTTTTTACCCCCCAGCGTTGTACGCATGCGCGAAATTTCCGTAGGTCCAACAACATGGATGGTGATTAAGTTGTAAGTCAGTGCCTCACCAGCAATGAACCTCACCGCACATCACTGACATTTACATACCTTTGGTGGTTTTTGACTGCAGTCAAAATAAAAAAGTCCCTATATACCAGTGCAAGTTTATCTCTGATTAATGTGATAATTTGCAAAGGATACAATTAAGCCTTGCATCATTGTCATCTAATCTATCTAATATAAAAGAATAGTAATATATAAGTAAATGTCTAACTTTGATTTAAAAAAAACATACATAAAAAGAAATTTAAAAATATATATCTGTGGTATGTTGGTGCGGATTCACCTTTAAGGTGAGTGGTGGGCGGCACCAATGTAGCCTTTAAAGCCAGGTGTGTGCGGTGCGCGCTCACATACAATTGTTTGAGGTGTGGAGATGCCGTTGTGTGAGCTCCTGTGATCCTGTTCTTCCTCAAGCCTCAAATAATGGTCTTCAGGTTAGTTTTGTGATTTTCCTTTTGTTTGATTTTTAGATTAGTTTGTGGTGATTGTGCTTCCCTTGGGTTCAGGATTGTGGTCCCGTTCTGGTCTGGAAGTGTGTGTGGTTAGGCACGCGTTGTGGGCGTGGAGGTCCTAACTGAGGTAGGTGGGTTCATTGTCAGCTTGTTGGGCTTGGTGCCATAGTTCACCTTAAATTCTATTTTTAGATCCTGAGGGGTTCGGGACTTGGCGGTGGTTTGCCCCTCCGTCCTCCTGCCGCTTCCTGGTGCGCGCGCACCCACTCCGTAATTGTCCGTGGCGCAAGGAGAGCGCAGCCACACCCACGCCGTTGTTTTGTCCAAGCTTTTTGCTTTGTCTTTTCAGCTGGGTGTCATTTACCCAATTGATTTATTCTTTATTCTGGCCAGGGTTCAACCGCTTATGGTGAGTCCCTCTACTTTTCAATGTTTATTTATAATTTGCATTCTTTTGTTTTTTGTTTGCATGTAGGTTTAATTTGTCAATTACTTGCATGATTTGTTTTGTTGTTTAGATTGTTCGTTGCTTTGCTCATTTTGTTTCTTTTGCTGTTTTGCATGTTCGTTTTTCTTTTGTTGCAGTGTTTTGTTTTTGTTTTCTTTATAATTTCTTCTCTAATTGGGTTTGAAAACAAGTTGCCGCTGAAAAACTGACGTATGTGTTTGATGGAGTTTGTAAACTGTCTCATTTAAAATATATATATATATATATATGTATTCTATCATCGTAGGCCTATTTTAAACTTTTGGAAAGAATAAATTATAAATTTTTAAACGTTATGATCCACCTCTCTTTGTTGTCCGAACCTGGCGTGGCCATTTTGTAAATGTTAGAAGCTGAATAGTCCTGGGGCCAAGATCCCAGGTGGCGTTGTTGGTTGTAACATTTCAACATTTCATAGTAGACACTGCTAGCGCCACATTTGGCGTTGTTGGCAGGATGGACATTAAGTAGAGGTGTGATTATTTTTGTATTGTCAATGTTTTTTTTTTTTGTTTTCGCTTTTTTTTCTCTTTGCATTGATTTTTTTTGTTTGTTTGTTTGTTTTTTTGTTCTTTCTGCATCTATGACAGTGGGTTGTTCTGTGGTGGACAGTTTTAGTGGACAAAACAACGGCTTTTCTTTTTAGGACCAAATATAAAATTAGTAGAAATTAAAATTTTCTTCCGTATTGAGAGCGTGTATACTGGTGGCTAGTATGGAGGAGGAAGTTCAGCGGCTAAGAGATCAATTGTCTCAGCTTAAGGCTGACAATGAACGGCTTCGCCGGGAGGGAGCTCTAGACCAGGCTGGACCGAGCGGCCAGGCTTCAGGCACTGCTATGGGCAGCAGTTCATCAGCCCCAACTATTTCTACTGAGCGCGTAATAGTTATGCCTCGTGATCGCAAGTGTCCCTTTTTTAACGGTAGGACGGGTCTGTCTTTAAATGACTGGATAGAGGAGGTTCAGGCTTGTATGCGGGCCCGTCATCTTTCCACAGGGGAGAAAGCATTATTTATTTTTGATCATTTGGAAGGTGAGGCTAAGAGTGAGATTAAATTTCGCCCGAACGAGGATCGGCAGGATCCAACTCGGATTTTGGACATTCTTCAGGAATTGTATGGCTGCATGAAACCATATGTAACCTTACAGCAAGCTTTCTTCTCTAGGAAACAACAAGAAGGAGAAACCTTACAGGAGTTTTCACTTGCTTTAATGTCTCTTATGGAACAGGTCGAACAGAGTACGCCTGGCGGAATGCCTAATGCTGCAGTTCTGCTACGTGACCAGTTTATAGAGTATGTGACGGACAGTGCACTACGTAGGGAGTTGAAGCGATTTGTTCGTGGTAGACCAGCTGCTACGTTGTTGCAGGTACGAGCTGAGGCCCTTATATGGGAGCGGGAGGGGCTGCCAACCGTTCATCGGGAACGCAGTTTCTCCCTTCCATCTATTCATGGCCTCCAATATGAGGTCCGAGGTAGCGCATGTACGTCCGCTGTGTCAATACCAGAGCTTAGTGAAGTGATGGAGTTGCTTAAAAAACAACAAGAACAACTTAGTCAGTTGACTAAGATAGTGGCTTCCCTTCAGGCTCCACACCAAGCCGCTAGGCCCCCTCGTAGTAGTATTAAATGTCGGAGGTGTAATCAGTTAGGCCATTATGCCAGTGAGTGTGACGGGGAGCGAGTCCCCTTTTCTGGTCGGCCCCACTCTGCTTCTGGGAGTTCTCATGCTGCAGCTTCACAGGGAAACTAGAACCCCCTGAACTGGGGAGCCAAAGTTCAGGAGGGGTGTTTTTGGGCTCACGGACAGGTGGATTTTCTGGTTTGATGGCCTCTTGTCCCTCTATAGAGGTTAACATGGGTGGAGTAATGGTCCCTTGCTTGTTAGATACTGGGTCAATGGTCTCCACCATCACAGAAAGTTTTTTTAGGCAACATTTTGAACCATGGGGCACCGATAGGCTTCTATCCTGCCATTGGTTGCAGTTGCGGGCAGCCAATGGGCTTGAAATACCATACATTGGATATTTGGAGCTAGATGTGGCTCTATGTCATAAAGTATTAGATCACTGTGGAATACTTGTTGTAAGGGATCCCCCTTCACTGGGGTCTTCAGTTCCCGGTATCCTGGGAATGAATGTAATTCGCCGTTGTTACAGAGAGCTGTTTGGTGCCCATGGCCACTCCCTTTTTGAGCTTCCTGTGGTGGTGCAGGCACCAGGCCCAGTTATTGCAGCTTTACAGAGATGCCATCAAGCAGCTGCTCATCAGCCAGAAACATTAACGGGGACGGCAAAACTGCGAGGTCCGCGAGTTGTGCGGATATCTGGTGGCACTATGAAGTTGGTTGCAAGCACCTCTCCCTGGCAGTTTGCTGGCCAAGTTGTTCTCTTTGAGCCTGCTGAAACTGGCCTTCCAGCTGGATTGCTAGTCTCTCCATGTTTGGTGAAGGTTGATAAAGGAACAGTCTACATCCCAGTGGTCAATGTTGGGACCATGGAGGCCTTTCTTTATCCTCGGACCAGCCTTGGAACCCTTAGTAGGGCGGAGGTGGTGAGTTTACCAGCAGGGGTCACCGAAGTTGACTGCATAACAGCTACAGTGTCTGCCCAGGCAGCCGGTGAGCTGGAGGACAGAGTGGGTGTAGTGGACCTCTCTGCACTCAACCCTGAGGAGCAGGTAAAGGTTAGGTCTTTGTTGCAGAAATATAACACGGTTTTTTCAAGGCATGATGGTGACCTTGGGTGCACCAATTTGATCACTCATGAAATCCCATTGTTGGATGAGGTGCCTGTTCGACAGCGCTATCGACGAATTCCCCCTTCAGAATATGAGACTGTGAAAGCCCATATTAACCAACTTCTTGAGGCACAAGTGATCCGGGAGAGCAGTAGTCCCTATGCCTCTCCTATTGTCCTGGTTCGTAAGAAGGACGGTAGCCTTCGCCTTTGCGTTGACTATCGCCTTCTAAATGGCAAGACTAGGAAGGATGCCTTTCCCTTGCCACGCATTGAGGAGAGCCTCGATGCATTGTCGGGGGCTCGTTGGTTTTCAACCATCGACCTGGCAAGTGGATATAATCAGGTTCCAGTAGCAGAGCAGGACAAGCAAAAGACTGCCTTTTGCACACCATTTGGCCTCTTCGAATTTAATCGAATGCCATTTGGGTTGTGCAACGCTCCGAGTACATTCCAGCGCCTAATGCAGAGGCTGTTTGGAGACCAACAATGTCAGTCATTATTGTTATATCTTGACGATATTGTTGTGTACTCTTCTTCGGTTCAGCAACACCTGGACAGACTGGAGCTTGTTTTGGGTCGCCTCCAACAGGAAGGCCTGAAGGCCAAGTTGGAGAAATGCTCATTCTTCCAGCCCCAGGTCAAATATTTGGGTCATGTCATCTCCCATGAGGGTGTTTCTACAGACCCTCAAAGATTGAGGTGGTGGCTGAGTGGAGGCGCCCTCAACATGTCACTGAACTGCGATCCTTTTTAGGTTTTGCTAGTTATTACCGGCGGTTTGTTGAGGGTTTTGCCAAATTAGCTGCCCCTTTACATAAGTTAGTGGCGGATGTTGCTGGAACTAAGCATAAAAAAGCTTCTGGAAAAACTTTAGATGGGAGTTGGACTCCTCAGTGTGCAGAAAGCTTTGAAGCCTTAAAGGCCAAGCTAGTTTCTGCTCCAGTGCTTGCATATGCTGATTTCTCCAAACCTTTTATTTTGGAGACTGATGCAAGCTACAATGGTCTAGGGGCAGTACTGTCACAGGAGACGGAGGGTGGCATCAGACCCATTGCCTATGCCAGTCGTGGTCTTCGGCCCACTGAGCGCAATATGACAAATTACAGTTCCATGAAATTGGAACTTCTTGCGCTCAAGTGGGCCATGACTGAAAAGTTTAGGGAATACTTGCTCGGGCAGAAGTGTCGGGTGTTCACAGATAATAACCCACTGAGTTATCTTCAGTCTGCTAAGCTCGGAGCGCTTGAGCACAGGTGGGTTGCCGAACTTGCTGCATTTGATTTTGAAATAAAGTATAGATCTGGACGTAGTAATGGGAATGCGGATGCCCTATCTAGACAGTATTTAACATCTTCCGAGCTAGCCACTCAATTGCTGCCAGGCAGCTCTGTCCCATTGGCCCTCCAGCATATTGTAAGCCCACACTGTGCCAGCCAAGCCTCGATTTGTGCTTTGCCAGAACGCTCATTGTCTGAAATTTGTATTCTGCAGGCGAACGACCCTTGCTTGAAGGAGGTCCTGGTTTTCTGGCAAAGGCGGACACGACCTACTGCAACAGAACGCCGTGGCCTGTCTAGACAGACACTGACACTCCTTCAGCAGTGGGATCGATTGAGAGAGAGAGAGAAGGAGTACTGTACCGTCGGTTCTTGCGGCCTGATGGTGGGGAAGAAAACCTCCAATTACTCCTGCCTATAGCGCTTAAGGAGCAAGTTCTTGAACAGCTTCATCAGGAGCATGGCCACCAGGGTATTGAGAGAACCCTTGAACTGGTGCGCCAGCGATGCTTTTGGCCAGGGATGTCTTCTGATGTCAAGCAGTGGGTGCAGCAGTGCGAAAGGTGTCAGGTGGCTAAGGACTCTGCGCCAGCATCCCATAGTTTTATGGGACATTTGCTCGCCTCTCGCCCCAACGAAATACTGGCTATTGATTTCACGTTGCTTGAGCCGTCTCGTAATGGGGTTGAGAATGTCCTTGTTATGACAGATGTGTTCACCAAGTACACTATAGCTGTTCCCACCCGTGATCAACGAGCTTCCACTGTGGCTAAAGTAATTACCCAGGAGTGGTTTTATAAGTTTGGCGTGCCCAGCCGCATACATTCAGATCAGGGAAGGTGTTTTGAGAGTGCCATTTTCCAGCAGCTTTGTTGGCTGTACGGTGTCGGGAAGTCTCGAACCACGGCATACCACCCTGCTGGGAATGGTCAATGCGAACGGTTCAATCGCACTCTACATAACCTTCTTAGAACCCTTCCACAGTCTCAAAAACAGGATTGGGCTGTATGTCTTCCTCAAGTGCTCTTCTCATACAACACCACACCCCATCAAAGCACTGGGGAGTCGCCCTTCTTCCTGATGTTTGGGCGGGAGCCGAATCTTCCAGTGGACTTTGCCCTCGGTCGAGTACCTGACCCACTTTCTGGGTCAGTGCAAAACTGGGTTGCAGAGCATTGTTCAAGGCTCAAAATGGCTTTTTCCGTCGCTCATGATCGACTGGTTGCGAATGCTAGTCGCAGGAAGGCAAAACATGATCTTAAGGTTAGGGAAGCCCCTTTGCAGATTGGCCAGGTGGTCTACCTACGAGATCATAATTTCAGGGGACGCCATAAAATTCAGGACATCTGGCATTCGGACCCATTTCAAGTGCTGAAGGTTCCTGTCGGAGACAGCCCAGTTTACACCATTGCTCCTGTTTCTAATTTGCGTGCACATCGCAATGTGCATCGGGACATGCTTAAAGCTCAAGTCATCTCAGGTCCCATGCCTCAATCATATAAGACTGAACCATCTCCTCAGGTCGATTTAGACAGCAACGCTTCTATTGATGGTGATGTCTGGGTTGTGGCTCCATCAACTTCTTCTCTTCCAACTTCTGTGGTTCCATCTGACCCAGGCCCTTCTAGCCAGGCTGGCATTGCTCCCTCAGAGACTGTAACAGTAGGAGGAAATGGTAATCAAGTCATAGAGGAAGCAGCAAGAGGTACCAACTGTTCAGTCTTGCGTCGAACTACTCGTGTGACTGCTGGGAAGCATTCCAATGTACATCATCTTCCCAGAGCGCTTGATGGGTCATCTTCCTGATTGGTGTAGGGTTTAAACTACTATGCGTTTCTAGGTGGGTAGTGTTTTGTTGTCGTCGGGCCGTCGACAAAGAAAGGGGGGGAAGAATGTGGTATGTTGGTGCGGATTCACCTTTAAGGTGAGTGGTGGGCGGCACCAATGTAGCCTTTAAAGCCAGGTGTGTGCGGTGCGCGCTCACATACAATTGTTTGAGGTGTGGAGATGCCGTTGTGTGAGCTCCTGTGATCCTGTTCTTCCTCAAGCCTCAAATAATGGTCTTCAGGTTAGTTTTGTGATTTTCCTTTTGTTTGATTTTTAGATTAGTTTGTGGTGATTGTGCTTCCCTTGGGTTCAGGATTGTGGTCCCGTTCTGGTCTGGAAGTGTGTGTGGTTAGGCACGCGTTGTGGGCGTGGAGGTCCTAACTGAGGTAGGTGGGTTCATTGTCAGCTTGTTGGGCTTGGTGCCATAGTTCACCTTAAATTCTATTTTTAGATCCTGAGGGGTTCGGGACTTGGCGGTGGTTTGCCCCTCCGTCCTCCTGCCGCTTCCTGGTGCGCGCGCACCCACTCCGTAATTGTCCGTGGCGCAAGGAGAGCGCAGCCACACCCACGCCGTTGTTTTGTCCAAGCTTTTTGCTTTGTCTTTTCAGCTGGGTGTCATTTACCCAATTGATTTATTCTTTATTCTGGCCAGGGTTCAACCGCTTATGGCGAGTCCCTCTACTTTTCAATGTTTATTTATAATTTGCATTCTTTTGTTTTTTGTTTGCATGTAGGTTTAATTTGTCAATTACTTGCATGATTTGTTTTGTTGTTTAGATTGTTCGTTGCTTTGCTCATTTTGTTTCTTTTGCTGTTTTGCATGTTCGTTTTTCTTTTGTTGCAGTGTTTGTTTTGTTTTTGTTTTCTTTATAATTTCTTCTAATTGGGTTTGAAAACAAGTTGCCGCTGAAAAACTGACGTATGTGTTTGATGGAGTTTGTAAACTGTCTCATTTAAAATATATATATATATTGTATTCTATCATCGTAGGCCTATTTTAAACTTTTGGAAAGAATAAATTATAAATTTTTAAACGTTATGATCCACCTCTCTTTGTTGTCCGAACCTGGCGTGGCCATTTTGTAGATGTTAGAAGCTGAATAGTCCTGGGGCCAAGATCCCAGGTGGCGTTGTTGGTTGTAACATTTCATAGTAGACACTGCTAGCGCCACATATCTAAATATCAAAATAAAGGCTGCACAGTGGCGCAGTTGGTAGAGCTGTTGCCTTGCAGCAAGAAGGTTCTGGGTTCAATTCCCGGCCCTGGCCTTTCTGCATGGAGTTTGCATGTTCTCCCTGTGTATGTGTGGGTTTTCTCCGGGTACTCCGGTTTCCTCCCACAGTCCATAAACATGACTGTTAGGTTAATTGGTCTCTCCAAATTGTCCCTAGGTGTGTGTGTGGATGGTTGTTTGTCCTGTGTGTCTGTGTTGCCCTGCGACAGACTGGCGACCTGTCCAGGGTGAACCCCGCCTCTCGCCCGGAACGTTAGCTGGAGATAGACAGCAGCAACCCTCCTGACCCCATTAAGGGACAAAGGGTGTCAAGAAAATGGATGGATGGATGGATATCGAAATAAATTATGTTGGTAATTCTAACTGACCCAAAACGTGAATTATTTAATCTGATTTAATGTCAGACAGTGAAGTAAAGCTTGTGTTTCGTTTTATACAGTTTTGGCAAACGTCCGGTAACTGTATGCATAAATAATATCAACTGTATATGTTTTTTTTTTCAATCAAACCATCTTTCTGATTACTAATTAGTTGGCTATGACTGCTCTAAAATTTATTATTTGTTCATTTCAGAATAAATAGCCCACACCACAAGATATAGAAAACTTTTACCAGGCACATCAATTCAAGTAACGTCAATGCGTTTTTAGTCTTTTTTCTCCTCTTGCCATAAACAGAAAGTGAGATTCGATGAAAGCAGAGATGAGACAGTGATCTTTGGATAAGGCGATGTTTTGAAAATAAGAAGACTCAAAGCGTGGACTTTGTGTTCAGAAGGTATTTGAAAAGATATTGTAAAATCAAAATACTTAAGTGGAAAGGTTAGAAAACTACAACTCACCTCTTTATGGCTTACTGACCTCTTAGTGGATGAATATCATCCCTCCATTACTTTTTTTGTCAGGTTTCCTTTTTTTTCTCTTTTTGCTTGTACCGACTAAATGTTGATCATCATTTGAATGTCTTAAAAAAGCAAAAGTAGTTTAACAACATTCAGTGATCTGTCTGAGAATCATCCTGTTTGCTTTGCTTCAGTTATTGACACAGCAGCTGTTTGAAAACAACGCAGCAGCCAAAGTAGTAAAGCGTCCTATTCTTTTTTAATTAACCTTACAAAAGATACTGACAATAGGCATCACGTTGTTTAGGATAGTAAAATATTTTTATTATGAAGCGCAACCTTATTGTTACAGAGATGATTGTTTCACTTGTACTGAGAGAAATAGGGATAAAGTGCTGTTGGATGTAACTGTGCTGCCCTCTGGTGGACTGAACTTAGTGTGACAAATCTCTTTATAGAAACATGCAGTCGCTGCCGTGGCGGGCTGTCATCAAAAAAAAAACAAGACCGCATGAGGACTGTGCATTTCAAGTCCTGTTGGACACCAGAGACCTAGACATTTATAAATTGTTGCATTAGTTTTTGGCTAAGTTTGTACACAAGTTCTTAAAATTTACAAAAGAAAATGTCATTTTAGGCTGGAAAAATGGTTCATTCAACATTTTTGTGAATTTCATAGTAAAAATATCCCAAAAAAACTATACTCGGATTTTGATTTTGTGTTTTTTTGATCCAATGTGATAATGAATTTTGTCAAAATGAAACAAATACTATAAAATCATGAAGTTTAGGTTGTGCTGATAATAATGATACCAAATAAGGCAAGGTAAATAGTTTTTATGGTGAAAATATAAGGGTAAATTCAAAATTATACCAAAACGGCCATTCAGACCCAATTCTCCTAAACTTGATTTTACCAATCCTATGTAGCCATAGAGATTTTGTGCTGAAAAATCCAGGTTTTTATGTTTAAATAGGTGACACAATGCTTGGGAAATGTTAGAATGCAGCAACCCACACAATATTACTTGGAGGTAATGAACTAATATTTAAGAATATTTTAACTTCATGAATAAAAATACAAACAAAAAAATAAACAAATTAAGTGGTAGTTATAATGAAATTAATAAAAAATACTTGTATATGTTTGAACTGGGCCTCCCTTCTGAAGCTCCTGCACCCGCGACCTGACCACGGATAAGCGGTAGAAAATGGATGGATGGATGGATTGATGGATGGATGTTTGAACTTTAACCTTGAAGGGCCCTCCATGACCTAAATAGTACAGTTTGACCAAATATTCCTAAACCTCTGAACACCATTAAGCCCATTACTGCGTGAGGCGTGTTGTGTTGGGTTTGGCTTCATTTCCTAGGACTAATAAGGGATTAAACACTTGAATGACCAAAGTGCAGCTTCTTATCATGCTTTCAAGCTTTAATTGCTGTTGTTGTTTGTGTTTGTGGTCCTGTGTAATTGTGATCAAGCACTTAAAACAAAACTGTGAACATAAATGTTATATTTTAAAATTTAGCACATTTCTTAGCATGCCTAATTTGGGTAATTTTTTTAAACAGGATAGGTCCAGCACCAAAAGGCCCATAGGTTGAATTTACAAACATCTGTGAAAGACTGGGTCACTAGAGGGTCAGGGAATTTCAGCATTATATGTTTAATCTTTTTTAGCACCTACACTAAAGCTTTCCTTTGCCTTCCCAGGCGGTTTTACAGCAATCCATACCTTTGAACATGTGACTAAAATTGGCATTATCAAGGTTATATTTGGATTGTCATTCACAACGATTGAAATGTTGAACTGAATGGAGACCTGGGCCATGTGTCCTTAACTGACAAATACATTTTCCAAATGGCCCATTTACGTTCTTCCAATTGTAACCCCTATAAACTTCGCTGGTCTGTCTGTATGTTTAATGTGTTGTCTTATTAGTTCTTAGGATGTCCTGTAGAGGGTACTAGACCCATATTTCTCTTGTGTCGGTAAAGAAGAAGAGTAAAGCATAAGGGAGAAGGAAGAGAAATGGCGTCTATGTAGATTAAGCACGTTTCAGCAGAAGTAGAGAAGTCACTACTCACAAGTGCTACTGTTATACAAAAGAAATCTGTTTATTTTGAACTGGATGATGTACATTCTTTTCCGGGATTTCTCTGGTGAGTCTATTGTTTTGTTTTCAGCTGCTTATTTATGCAGAATGGCTACCTAGCTTGAGCTAATGTTGCTCAGTTTTTCCAAGTACACCTCGCTGCAGCAAACAGAAAGGCGCGGGGACTGATCGCTGTCAATCTCTTACCTTATTTGGTATTGGAACCATTGCAATCCGGAAGTGAAGGGGGCGCTATTTCCTATATTATCCGCAGTCTCCCGTTTTAATTTTCCTTTGAAATCTGTAATATAGCTTCATCTGTAGGAAGGAGTTTAACTCTCAGCATGCATTTCAACTTTTCTTTTTTATTTACTTCAGTGCAGCTCACAGCTTTTAACAAATTCCGTAGCTTTCTGTAAATAATATCTATATATCTCCATTAATTATAGGAGGAACAAAAGAAATCAGACATGAAAAACAACATTATCAACAACAATAAAAATACCATATACAATGTATACATAAGAAACTTAATTGAGCAAAAGTCAATAACCAACAAATTAATTAGGTTCACAGACGAATAACCAGGGTTGTTAAACAGATACTAGCAATGATCCACATTTTTGTTTTGTTGGTAGAGTCCTATAGGAAAAAATATAATTAAACTATTTAGTCTTTGAAAGTGGAAATTTTTCTTTGACTCTAAAATAATAAAATAAAACTCATTAATAGTCATAATATCAACAATTTGTGCATCAAGTAAACACTTAGCATACTACAGGTAAATGTTATCATTTTATTTGGCTAAGAATAATTATTGCACTGTCAATGAATGACTTTAATAGATGTTCTATATTCACCAGAGGAACACATGAGCTCAAACTGACAAAAAAAGAGGATAGATGCTCTCTGCTGAAATATTTTATGCTGTCTTCCATGTTCTTTCAACAGACAGTTGAGACAGAGTTGTTTTTTGTTTCACCACTATTTACCTACTATTTTCCTGCTATTCCAAGTATTCTTAAAAGACTCTCTGTTAGTCTGCAGCTCATGTGACCAAACCAGCCGAGGAGATGAAAAGCTAAAGCACTCAACAGTTAAAACTTGAGATGACTTAAAACTTAAGTTACATTTTTAAGTTTAAACATTTTATCACATTGTTAAAATGTTAACATTACTTAACTAGAGGTAATGTTAGCTAATGTTACCCCTAACTAACTAGAGGTTTTGCATGAGTTGCACTTGTTAGGTAGTCCCAAGATCACTGGGTCTTCTTAAAAGATAGTGACGTTTCTAACAAATGTAGCCAGTGTTTTCAGCAAAATTGAGCTGACTGTCCAGGAATGATCCAAGGTATTTAACATTTGCAACAGTTTCAACAGGTTGGCCAACGGGTGAAACTGGAACCACTTTCAGGTCTTGTTTATGTCATTTAATTAGCTCTACTTCCTTAAGAAAATTAAAAGGTATGTTGTTTTGTGAGGGACTTTATCTTTTGCGGTTCCAGTTATGCCAGAATTAATAATAAATATAAAGACTTTGGTATTCTGATTTAGTAATGTATTTATATTAGTTGTGCTACCACTCCCACGCCACTAGAGGCAGCAGCAGACCCGAAAAGATGCGAAAAAGGAGCAGATTTAAAAGTAAACAGAAAGCAACGGAAATTGGTAAAAAACTGTGAGCTGCACTGAAGTAAATAAAAGAGAGAAGTTCAAATACATGCTGAGAGAGAAACTCCTTCCTAAAGATGAAGCTATATCACAGATTTCAAAAGAAAATTAGAACGGGAGACCGCGGATAATATAGGAAATAGTGCCCCCTTCACTTCCGGAGTGCAATGGTACCGTTTCCATATAAGGTATGAGACTGACAGTGGTCTGTCCCCGCCCCTTTTTGTTTCCTGCAGCGAGGTCCTTCTCAGTTTTTCTGAACAAGAAAAAAAACCAACCAGAGTAAGTAGTATAGTTCTGTGAGTTCTGTGAAATGAGACTGGTTTATGGTGAAGTGATGTTATTACGTTCTTTATTACTGAGCGTTTCTTTTTTTTTTTTTTTTGTTTATTTGAAACGCTAATTTGAAACATTTATTTCAATGAGAAGTAATTGAAAAAATCTCGCTGATTTCCATATACCTGCATGATCGGTTAACGCTCTGCATGCAGGTTGGTTTTTTTGAATGGTCGATATCTGAACGAGCCAGTGGAGTTCCAGAAGCAGGAGTGTCCCGCCGCCATCTTTGTGACTCGGACTGAAGCCTGGAAAGAGGAGGGACTATGCGGCTGGAGCTGGATGTTTTGCTTGGACAACAGATAAGCTTATTGAACAAAAAGAGGGGCCCCAATACTTCAAATTAGTTTTTTAATTCCACAAGCTATTTGTTCATGAACATTTTTTTCTCTTGGAAAAGAAGCGGTTGTTGAAATGAGCTTTCCTAAGCTGTAACTTAGAAAACCTACCCGTATTTTTCTGAATATTAAATTTTTTCTAAGGGTGGACAATTTAAATTTTTATTAATCTTCATGAAGGTAATTAGTGTCACCTGAATTATTATTATTTTATGGAGAAAGAAAAATAAACTGGGGTTGTTGAATTTATTTGCTTGTCATCCTCCTGTATGACCCTAGAACAAAAGTAACTTTACCGCTGAGTTTGTTGCTAATTAAACTAAGTAGTGTTTACACAATTTTCAGCAGTGGTTCAAAGCTGGAGAAGTTTTTAGATGAAAGGTGAAGGATTTTATAGAAACAAGAGAATAAGTCCATTTGGCTTCTAACCAAGCACTTTTGCATTTCATGCCATGGGCAGCTGATGATCTTCACCAGCCTGTCTTGACTACCTTCAGAACCAACATTAATCTGTAAATTGAGTAGTTAGTGCTTCAATAAGTTGGTCTTTTTTGTTCAGTACATCCTAACCATCCTTCTGTGCAGCAACACTTTCCAGCTCACTTTGTGAAATCCAGTGTGTTTTCAGTCTACAGGACATATAAGGTCTACGTGGGGCCCAAACAGCACTTACAGGGATACAACTCATGGGATAATTGTCAGATATTTGAATCACCTCATTTTTACTCTTTGACGCAGAGTAACAGTAACTCTACTCCCAGTCAAATCCCTACCCTGCACCCCACACTATTCCCAGCCTGATGGTTAAGCTTTGGCTTCACACACAGCCACGACAGAGAAAAAAATCTCTGAACATGAACAAAAAAATCCTCTTACAAGTGGACTCAACACGTACAGAGTGGATAAACGAAGTTAGCTGCAACTTGAACAAGGTGGAAAGTAAATTCAGGAACCATGTCGATTATCTGCACCATAATCTGGCAGTGTGTGAAATGTGGAATGCCAGGTTGTGAATGAAAGAAAACCTAAACCACAGCAATCAATGCTGGTATAAAACACTACAGCTTCTTTTATTGTACTCAGCTTCCTGATCAAAGTTTGGATTATAATGTCTCAGAAATCAAAAGCTGTAGAAGAAACCCTAACCCTAGCCGAAGACACGTGAAAAGTGATCCCTATGAGGGGATCGATGGGCTTAACAGGTTTAATCAAGAACAACTTAATAAAACGTTTACATTGTTTTATTATCTTTTTAGAGATGTCCGTCTCATTTCTGGTCAAAAAGAAACATCTACATCTGACAGCGAAATGTATGTGCTTTATCATAAACAACAACCAAAAACAAAGACCAAGTTCTATAAAACAGATTTGGACATGTCCAAAAGTTCTTCTAAAACTATGTTTTATTTATAAAAAAAATATATATATATTATTTACATTTTTCATTTTTCTGCAGGTGTCAAGATTTATGTACATGGAATTTACCAGTAACATGGTTGAAATCTTATTTATTAATTTAAATTTCCAATTAATAAATCAAATCTTGAAGCATTTTTGTGTAAAAAAAATCTTTATTCTTTTTCTCACATTCACTCACAAACATTACTGCAAAATAAATTTTTTCTTTTGCATGTATGCATGTATGTATGTATTTATGTCTGTATGTAGCCTTTATTTAACCAGGAATGTCTCGTTGAGATTAAATCTCTGTTTTAAGAGAAATCTGGCCAACATGCTAATTATAATACTAATAATACATGGATATGTGAGGATGAGGATGAGGTCGAAGAAAAATTCATAAAAGGCAGAAGAAGAGAAATATTCTTCTTCTGTCAGTCTCTTTGCATTTTTCAACTCCACCACTGTCATAGATTAACCACACACACACACACACACACACACAAACACACACATGCACACATGCTCTCAGTTTTTTCCCTCTGCTTGCTCTCTATCCACAAAGTCAGCATCTGACTGGCACTTGCTTCTCCCTCCCCGTTTCTCTTTCTTGGATTCTGCTCAGCAGGCCCCAGACTGCAGGACGGGCTGGAACTGTCCGGCCATGCAGATTTCCTCCTGTTTCTGACGGACGACGCGTTGAATCGCTGGAGGCAGGCCCCGGGGGTTCCTGGAGAACACTAGGGCGTATCCGTCCTCACAGCTGCCGTCATCTTTCAGGGAGCGGCAGGCGTAGGTGATGGCGTAGTTGTCATAGTCGGTGTCAATCACCCAGTAGTTGTCGCCTAGTTTGACAGAAAAGTACGATGTTTGTAATAATGAAGTGCAAAAACTCAAATGAGGGACGGGAAGTGGCGTTGAACATACCTCCGCTTGAGAGGTAGCTGGCCAGGCCCTGGTAGTTCATGAACATCTTGCCGGGGGTGGTAGGGTCAGGTACAGAGTACTGAGCAGCCATGTCGGCGCAGACAACCCAGAAGCTGAAAAACCAAAAATCAGATCAATGACGCAAGAAAAGTTCTTTAGCTTCTCTTTTCTGAATGTTTACAACTATTTTTTTTGGAATATACTAACTACAAATCTTCAAAACATGCAAAGAAAACAAAAACCCTTTTCATCACATATCTCTTCCTAATTCTTTATTATTGAGTGACAACTCTGCTTATAACGAACGCTTAGCATTCTTTTGTTCCTAAATCTTTCTGTCCTGAACAAGTTTTTTAAAACCTGGCTAAGAAAAAGGTTATCATCAGTTCTTAAAGAAGGGAAAAACATGCAGAACCTCCTTACCCAAACAGGGTTACCCGTCCCCTGGAAGAGGCAGTCATGGAGCCATCATCGTCAATGGTGTACTCAGCAGAGATGTTGTCCTGCAGGAACAGCCCCTCTGGGTCTTTCTTCTGCAGTGCATACCACTTCCCAGCATACTGTCATAAAAAGGAAGTCCGAAATATTTTGTCTTTTTTTTTCCTCCTTACATTCACGTCTCAATGTGGCTTTTTTTATTGTACTCACTCTCTTTGGATCAAAGTCTTCTTTGACTGAGAAACTATCTACAATGCAGGAGGCAGACAGACTGTGTTCAATGCAGGACACAAAGACCAGCAGCAGGGCCAGCTTAAAGGATCCCATTCTGTAATGAAGCACGAGGCACATCATAACATGTGTTAACGAGAAAATTACTTCTTTTCTTTTACAATTTAGAGTAATTTTAAACAAAATACACAAAACCTATATTGCAACATTTAAATCCAGTCTGAACTCTCTGTTCTAATATCAAATAAGGTTCAACATTCAGTGAGGATTGTCTTTGGTCTGCAATTTTCCCACAGTTTGTTGCTAGAGCGCAGGAAGCACAGATGCAGCTCAAAAACAACAATTTAACTAGCAAAGTGGCAACAAATGTTAAAATCCAAATCCAGCATCTTACCTGTTTGGGTTAAAAGTAGCAGCTGAGATTAAAAATCAAAGTTCTGGGTGTGGATGTGTTCGCTCTGCAGCTGGCTACCTTTATATACGTGCCCAACAGACAAGCTTATGGCTGATTTTCATTGCTTGGAACTAAATAAGGTGCTTAAATCTAGAGGTAATCTCTTTGGGTTGAAATCCTTGTCGTAATCTGGCTTCTATGTCCAAGACTTACAATAAAAACAATTAGACCATTATGTAACTGACTGGAAACACAGTAGAACAGGCACATGCGTAACACCGGCTGGCAAGTGAGTTGTATTTAAACACGGGCTTTTAATTAATTGCTTCCGTGGGTTAGAATAAAAACACAGCATTCTTGTTTGGTCGTTTACAAACAGCTGAATTATGTTTGCCAATACCATACAACAGAATATGATACCCTATATATGCTCTAAAATACAAATAAAATTATATCAATTCAACATTTATCGACTATGCATTATGGTATTTAGGCAATAGAAATAATTTTGGTAATTCCACTGGAACAAACAGAAACATGTTTGAAGGTTTTTAGGAAAAAAAATATTATTAGTAATCAATTTTAGTTCAATTTGATTTCTGAGTGGTACCTGAAAACTTGACAGACGTTGTTTTACATCCCACATCAGTTTTCATATTAAGTGGTAAATAAGTTGAAGAAAATAATATTTGAATGGTTGTAGAAAAGCTGCAGAGAGTTTAATAAAAGTACATCTAAAAACAATAAAACAAAAAACTAAACAGATCACATCTAAAAATACCCATGTAAATGTCTCAAACTTAACTGTTTTAAAAATAGTGATGCCAATTGCTCTTAAACATCAGCCACTATCTGATCCTGATAAAGGAAAACAACTTATTACTTTTAATGAGAGGTATTCTGAGACACTTTGGGTGAAGAAGCCACGAAAGGTCAGGGTAAATCCAGAAATAAACGCAAGTATATTTGGCACTTTGGACAGATGGCAGAGTTTAGTTTAAGGCACAGCTTCACCTCACGCTCAGTAGACAGAATAAATAGAATAGGTCTGTCTGCCAACACTGTCATTGTGTTGAGCAACCAAGGTTTAATCTGTCAAGAGGTAGTCTGTAAAGAAGCCCAAATAACACTGTCAGATAATTAGAAGAAGAAAAGTTACTTAACTGTGGATGGTGCTATTAACCAAACTCACTTTGTCAATTAAATAATTTCTCAATCACTAATTATTGAAAGTATGAAACTTTAACTCAATCCACATAGAGGAAGAAAGTAGACATTTGTTTATCTCTTTAAACAGACACTGGCTCTCATTCCCTGGTTTATCCCTAATCGCTATCAGTCCAGTATATTGTGTAATAATAACTTATTATGCCGCTGTCTGTGTTCAGTCCTAGACTGACTCTGACAGTAAAGGCTCTCCTCAGAGATGAAGAGAACAGAGAAGTCAGCCAAGACTACTGATCTACTTTTTTCCATCGACTCTATCAGGGACGTAATCCTACTTTTGCTGCTCAAAATAGATAGTTGACAAAACACTGATTTAACTGCTGAATGGAAACTTCAAGGGCGCAACGAAAAATCTGTTAAATACAGTAAGTTATAGAAATTTCAATTTCTGTTTTGCAGTTAGTTAATAAGATCCAAAATGGGATGTTTTGTTCCACTGCTAACCAAATGGATTGAACGCACAGCCTGGTGGAATCCCATTGCTAAGTTTTATTTATTTATTTTTTTTCCCCAAAGAGAACAAATTCTAATTGCTTCATTAGAAAGTTTAGAATAAAAGATCAAAAAATGTTCGGGTCAAGGTGGTGGATGTTGCGTCCTACTGCTGGGCTGCTGGGAAAACTGGTCTGGATCTAGTGATGCATTGAGGCTGTATTAGATATGTGGGTTAACAGGCAGTTTAAAATTGTGTTTTATCTTATAAACAAAAGTGTGACAAGCTGACCGTCATTCATGGAGGATACGGCATATTTGTTTTGCTACTAATGTGATTGTGGCTTCAGGTTCACTGAAGGACATGTTCAAGATGTAATTTGGAAAACTGTAGTTTATTATCAAAAGGACACGTGGAGAAGAAGCAGGGTTTTTCCTTGTTGCTGAAGCCATTTATTGTATTCTGTAAGGTTAAGGCTCAGGAGAAAAAGCTCCAGGAAAAAAAGCTCCCAAATAATATAATATATTCCTAAAGATGATGTATGTCATCCCTTCAGTGCCGGGGACTGGATCTACGCTGGTCCCACTTTTCTTGGATAACATCAGTAGGGAATCATCCGGGTATCATCCTTATTAGAAGACTTTTGACAAGAGAAATGTTGCAAGAACTTTATCATGATATTTGAAGGATTCACTTTAACTCTCATGTTGAAATATTACATTCATTTCTGCCCGAATGTCCCCAGTTATTTGAAGCTCCAAGTGTGGTCAAGTTGAAAAACTTAGAATTGTGTTTGCTGCCATCTACTGGGGCTTGTCAGCAGTTCAACCAGTGCTGTGGATAAAATGTATTTATTTAAAAATAAAAAAAATCCAATTATGCCTATCTTCCCACTTACCACAAAAATAAAATAAATTTAACAATATCAAGTAAAGTTTAAGAAAGCACAATAACTGTAGAACATTGCATTAACATCTATTAATTTCAAGACCTGATATCATTTACTTAACAGACGTTTTTCCAACTGCACCACTGCGGGCTGCACAGTGGTGCTTTCAGTAAGAAGGTTCTGGGTTCTTAACACAAGTATCAGCTAATGAAATGATTTCAAAGGGACCCATCCTTATACAAGTTCAATTATGTGGCTTAATCTGTTTAGCTTACTGCTCACAAATTCATCCCAACAGCCAATTACTCTGTTTCAAGAAGAATTACGCTCCAAACACAATATTGTTACATCTTTACATTTTGTGGTGGCATTTACATTTATGTTAATTTCTCTATATTTATTCAGTAGGGGAAGAAATCCCACATTACTGTGACAAAGTCAACACTTCCACAATTATTACAAACCTGCTCTTTAACATTAGGCTCTTGGTGTGCCAAATATCCTCTCTCCTCTGCAGCTCCCTCCATGGGTTCTTAAAAAGACTTAGGTCCAAAAACTGAAATGGCGATGGGAGAAGATTGATTCTGTCTGTCTGATAAACCATCTCTGCAAGCTCTTGAAGAAATATCTTGAATCATTACCTAGCAAAAAGATGCTAGCATTTTCAAGTTTACTATAAGACGCACTTGTAACTGAACTTGAAATATCCTGGTAACAGTTTATGAGATTATTTTTTGGCAGAGAAATGGACCCACACCTTACTTTACAAAGGACATGAAATGCTTTTCAACACATTCATCTTTCCTTACAAGTTTTTCGTAGTCTGTTTTCCAAAATTACTTGAAACAATAAAAATGATGTTCCACATACCATACATTAGTGTTATGTATAATCATATGCATCTAATTTTAATCATAGGTCAAACAAGTATCCTGTTCTAAGCCTTAAATCACATTCCCTCACAGTCTGAGAACCAGCAGGGCAACAAACTTACATTCACACACATGCATGCATACACACCTGTCGTTATGCATTATAGTGGCAGCAGATTATCTATTTGACCTTTTGCTTAAGGTCTTTATGCAGCCTTATAATAGATGGGCCCTCCTAGCTCTGAATGAAAGGATTAGTTTTCCTTTGGAGGTGCTTTACATCCCTTTTTCTTCATGTCAACCTGGAGTAAAGATTGTTTGCAGAAAAAAAGAGTTTGGATGCTGAGACCCTCAGTGTCCAAAGAAAATAGAGGATCAGGCAAAGGATGCCTTGTTTAAAAGAGTTAAGCAGCTTGTACAGGTTCAGAGAGGAATCATTTTGAACATGTGGGATATCGATATAAAAGACGTTTGCTTAAAATAAATGTAGAGATGTGCAGATCAGGTTTTTTCCTGCCGATACGATCACCCATGAGGGCCGATCACCGATACGATCACATAATTATTATTATAATTTTTTTTATCATAAACACTACCGGTTACATTATGTGGAAAAAGGAACCATGAATTCACCTTAATTTAGACAAAAACATGTTTTTAATAACTTTTTCCAAGAAGAAAACTAAACAAAACAGGCATTCTGCAGATTGTACTGATATTGGTAGTACTATCTTTAACAGACTGATAACATATGAAGGCTCTGAAGAGGCTAAATAATGCAAAGAGCCAAAATAAAACCTGCAGCTGATTACTGCTAGTTCTGAGTGGCTGTTTCTGACTGAGCGGAGTAATTATGCAGAACAGGGAGGAGATCGATTATTTTTTCGGAGATTATCTGTCTCATGTTAGGACAGAGAAAGTTTTAATACGTATGTAAAATGTATTTTTTAAGTTAGATGCTGCAGCTTTAAACAGAGGTTCGGTGTGAGAGTCACTACCAGGTGGAGCAGAAGCGGCTCCGTCTGTCAAATATTACTAAATATTAAATATTACTACCTGTAGCGGAGCAGCGGTTCAACAGCGAGAGCAGAACCAGCGTCTTACATCGCAGCTTGAAGACTTAACTCATTTTCCAGGTTATTTGTTTAGCTTTCTGACCATCATGCTAATCCGGGTGAGTGTTTGTAGCTGTGCGCTGCTTTACCTGCTATCTGATCCTCTGTATGTCTTTTTTACTGCAGTGAGCCTCGATGTAGCCAAACTCCGTCAAGTATGGCTACATTGTTTTTATGTCATATTAGCTTGGTTGTGTTGATGCATTTTGACCTGCTTCAATTTTCCGCCGCAACACGAAAACTTCCCCATTCACTCGGTGCGTTATAGTTAGACATCGCTTAGGATTTGTTGCTGCGTGTTTGTGCAGTGTGAAGGAAAGAGGAGACCAGCTGCACAGGGAGGCTAAGAAATGAGATGCAGGTGATCGGTATCGGCAACAAGAGCCAATGATCGCCAATCACCGATCATGCACTTTTTCGCGAAAATCGGCCGATTATGATCGGTGACCGATCGATCGACACACCTCTAAATGAATGTGATTTCTATGTGTGATTTCTGTTTTTTCAGTTGCAACTAATAGAATCGCTTCATCAATATTCAATTTTGATTTCATCAGAAGAATTAAGAGTGTTTCAGAAAATAAGCTTATCAAATCCTGCTGCTCGCCTGAATAAAAACATGCTACAGTGCATATCTACACTCTTACTAAGACTGCAGGTATCAGGAGTGGAGTCATCCTGGTCTGAATGTACTGATGCAGAGTGAAGGCTGGCCCACATATCTGTAACTACATGATCAGCTGATGAGTTTAGCATAGGTAGATCCCTGCTAACCTTCAGCACTATCTGCTGATGACAGAGGGATTGCTGGGATTCAGCCCTCTGCCTTCTCCTCAGGGCTCTCCCTCTTGCAGTCCACTCATCCAACTAAACAGGGGTATTAACTTTTTTTTTGCCTGCATTTGAATGTGTTCACTTTGATTTCCCCCAGTCTGTACATAACCTGGGTAAGATTTGTTTCTTTTCCTGAGTCGATAAAATGGTATTTGGTGTGTGAGTCGTTTCGCTTATTTGTAATTTCTTGTTGGAGAAGCGGTTGCTCCATTAGAGCAGCACTGGAGCTTCATTGAGAGCACAAGGAAGAGGACAAGGAATAGTTGACAGAAGAAGAGGAAAGAGGAACAATGGGTGTGCAAAAAGAAGACGTGGAGAAGTTTCTTCACAACAACCCTGCGTTTGCTGCAAAATACTTCTGCAAAACGATGAGCCCTTCTTCCATATCAAAGATATCAAGACTCCCAGAAAAAGAGATTGACTTTGGAAAGCTGGAGGAACTTAGCCGGGTAAGTTACACATTTGATGATTTCTCAGGATAGAAACAAAATATTATTTGTGAATTTAAAAAAAACAAAAAAACAAGCTTATATTTCTCTATTTTCCAAAGGTTGAGGAAAGCCGAATAATGTTTGATTTGATCAAAGACATGCAAGAGAACATCAACATGGAAAAAGTGGTCTTCAAGATCCTGAAGCGGCTCGGAGCTCTCATTCACGCCGACCGCTGCAGCCTGTTCATGTACCGGCAGCGGAACGGCATCGGAGAGCTGGCGACGAGGCTCTTCAACGTCTCGACCAACTCAGTCCTGGAGGACTGTGTGGTTTCACCAGACTCTGAGATCGTCTACCCTCTGGACTTGGGGATAGTTGGCAACGTGGCCCTCACCAAGAAGAATGTCAACGTGAAAGATGTCAAAGAGGTAAAGTGGGGGCAGGGAGGCTGGACATCAGTTTGTGAGTCAGAGCAAAAAGATGAACCAGAGAGAATTACTCTTGATGATGATGCACACAGCCAGAGACAGAAGCGAACGCAGCCAGCTCAAACTATTTCAGTCTCAAAACTTCATATTTGTCGTCAAGCATTTCCAAAACAACTCTTCTTTTAGGTTCACTCATAACATCTTCTACAGAGTAAATATATAAAGAAGGTAATAACGACAGAAAATGTCACAGTTGTTCAAATAATATGTGAACTGTGCTACTCTCTTGCCCAACTAACCTAAACATAATGTCTTAAATTATCATTTCACAAAGCTGGAGCTTTAGTTGGCATTAGAGATTATGTTAATTATACTAACCTAAGCTCCATCCAACCTCGAAGCAGCTCTGATCAAGAGTTTTGTGCTTCAGTATATAGAGATAAGAATACAGATATTTGAAGTCCTGTGAATTAAAAGCTAGTTCATTTGATATCAAACATAATTTTAAATGTAACATTGAAATTAAATAGAAACAAATAACATATGCCCAATTTGTATTCACATGTGGATGTACAGTCTCCCTGCTGTAGACCTGAACAAAGTGTGGTTGTAAATCTCATTGTCCGACATAATCCATTTATTCTCAGATTGCATCATTCTCTGCTGTAGCCATGGATTAGACGCTGCTGACATTTAGTTGGCTGTCAGCAGGAATATAAAACAGATCAAATCATTTCCATTCAACCTATGTATTCAAATAAATTAATCGATTGCTTGTTTTCCAACCAAGTTTGCTGGACAGTAATAAAGGCATTGGCCTATTTACTGAGATCTATTTAGTATTTTGAGACGTTTTCTAGTTAAATATCCAAAGTGCAAAGATCCAGAGTGCTAGAATCGGATTAACCACTTTTAAGAATCTACAATTTTTCCTCCTAAACTCAACGTAGCATAAAGAAAAATAAGACTTTCACACATGTTTGTGAATATGTTCTACCTTTTCAGAGCCAGTATTTCAGTTCATTCGTTGATGAACTCACAGAATATGAGACCAGGAACGTGCTGGCAGCGCCCATCCTCAACGGCAAAGACCTGGTGGCCGTGATCATGGCCCTGAACAAGACCACAGGACCACATTTCACCGGCCAGGATGAAGATGTGAGTCCACGATGCACCCAGCACTGCTGATGACTGAGCAGCAGGACATTTCGTATAAAATCTACTTCTTAGGAGAATTAGTGAAGTAAAGTAATCTAGTGCAGGTTCTTGATGCAAGATTGAAACAAACAAAGTTAACAGTCTACAGTATTATTTCAAGGTTAATTGCAAGATTTTTATCAGTCACATGCAAAAATTATTTTTGTAATAAAGTTTCATGTTAACGAACATATTTTTAAGAGACTGAAAAGTATCCTGAGCTTAGAATTTAATGTATTTTATAATTCTATAAATAATAAATTATAAATTAATAAATTATATATGTATCTGTTAATTATTTGTGTAGATGCTTATTTTATTTTATTTTTCATCAATTTACTTAATTTTGAGCACTTCCCTATTCCATATTTTTGTAAGATGGGCATTTGAATGAGTAAGAAAGGAATGAACAATATTAGAAAACAACCAAAAAAAATTCTAATGTTCTATCACAATTACAAACTTCAATTTATTTTATTTTATGTGGTAAGCCAAGAAAAATAAGTAATTGTTAAGAGGTAGGGTGAGTTTTAAAATGTATTCTGTTTCATCATATAAAAGAGTCTTATGTTACATCACCTTTCGTGGTTGTATTGCGGCAAAATGTGGAGTCATTTTAAAGAATTATGACATATAAATCATGTTCCTCTTCGTGTTTCCAGCTCTTCCTGAAGTACCTGAAAATTGCCTCTCTGAACCTTAAGATCTTTCACCTAAGTTACCTCCACAACTGTGAGACACGCAAAGGACAGGTGCGGGCAAACGTTAAAACAGGTTTGTCATTTCTATGTCTGTATGTATGCTGCATTTAAATCTTGTGTGTGTTCTTGTAGCTGCTGCTGTGGTCTGCCAACAAGGTGTTTGAAGAGCTGACAGACATTGAGCGACAGTTTCACAAAGCCTTGTACACAGTCCGGGCCTACCTCAACTGTGACCGATACTCTGTGGGGTTACTAGACATGACAAAAGAAAAGGTTTGGTGTCTATCTTTATTTTCTGGCCGAATTATTTTGTGTAATTTACCATGAAGTTACTGACGGGCACTCTCCTTCTTTTAGGAGTTCTTTGACATTTGGCCTGTGTTGATGGGAGAGCAGCCACCTTACAGTGGACCTGTAACTCCAGATGGCAGGGTGCATTGTTTTATTTAACTTTCTCATCGCTCGTCTATTCATTAAAAAGTCTTCATTTTAGTTCGGCTTTGGTCTATTGCTAATCTATTTAATTTACCCCTTAGGAAGTAATTTTCTACAAAGTGATTGACTACATACTCCATGGAAAAGAAGACATCAAAGTAATACCGTAAGTGCAAAGACAACCTTCTCTTTTTTTATATTTGGTCAACAGTGGTCCTGGTCAGTGATGCTTTTACTTTAACACTTATCAAATTAGTTTGAAGAATGCTAAGCTAATAATCACAGATCAGTAACAGACTGATCATCTTCTGACTTATCTTTTCTTCAATTTGTCACAAAGAAATCCACCTGCAGACCACTGGGCCTTGAGCAGCGGCCTTCCCACTTATGTTGCTGAGAGCGGCTTTGTGAGTTTTCTTTTCAACAACTGCAGCGAGCTGCTGAATTATCTGAAGCCAAATTAATTAGTCTGCTCCTTTCCGCCCTTCAGATCTGCAACATCATGAATGCGGCCGCTGATGAGATGTTTCAGTTCCAGGTGAGAAACTTTACGTGCCTCACCAAACACTTATTTTTTGTAAAAACTTGATGATTTACAGTTTATTGGATGACAATGGCTGGGTGGACGGTCAACCTCAATGGCAGTAAATGCAGCTTGAATTAAAGGTTAACATGCTGCTGGACCGGTTGTGACTTAACAAACTCTAGCTGGTTTGCTGTAGTAGTAGAAGAGTTTTAGTATTAGAGAAAAAAAGACATTTATTAATCGATTCAAATTTAACTGTAATATTTCTTTATGATGATAATGTACATTATATTTCTCTGGTAAAGATTTGTAACAGCTTCCAAGTACATTGGAAAGGAAATTGATGAATTAGAAAAAAAAACCTGCTGTCACACTATTACCATGATAATCTCATACATTATTTATGGTGGGGAAAGTATTTGGTCATACAGGAAAAACCAACTCACCTGGTTTATAGATTACAAAAAGAAAGCTGTAGGAACTACACCTGGTTGAATTTATAATGATAAATTAATATTTAACTTTGTTCTATGCTAAGAAATTAGAAACCATCTTAAACAATTGCCCTTCCAAACTGTATTTTTTTAGTTATTTAAAAAAGAACTGCATTTGAATGAATAAGAAAATAAGATATGTTAACTTAAAAAAGATTATAAAAATATTTATTCTAAACTATTGTTCCTATCTTTAAAGAATATATATTATGGCATGATCACTAGTACTTTGTTGGACATGATCTGTCCCAAATTAATATTTATTCTAAACAACGTGATGCCTATTGACATTCAAGTGATGATCAACATTTAGTCGGTACAAACAAAAAGAGAAAAGAAAGGAAACTTGACAAAAAAGGTAATGGATGGATAATATTCATCCATAAAGAGGTCAGTTGAAGATTTCTAACCTTTCCACTTAAGTATTTTGATTTTACAATATCTCTTCAAATACCTTCTGAACACAAAGTCCACGCTTTGAGTCTTCTTAATTTCAAAACATCGCCTTATCCAAAGATCACTGTCTCATCTCTACTTTCATTGAGTCTCACTTTCTGTTTATGGCAAGAGGAGAAAAGAGACTAAAAAGACATTGATGTTACTTGAATTGATGTGCCTGGTAAAAGCTTTCTATAGCTTGTGGTGTGGGCTATTTATTCTGAAATGAACAAATAAATTTTAGAGCAGTCATAGCCAACTAATTAGTGATCAGAAAGATGGTTTGATTGAAAAAAAAAAACGATACAGTTGATATTATTTATGCATACAGTTACCGGAAGTTTCCCAAAACTGTATAAAACGAAAAACAAGCTTTACTTCACTGTCTGACATTAAATCAGATTAAATAATTCACGTTTTGGGCCAGTTAGAATTACCAACATAATTTATTTCACAATGCTAGATATATATTTTAAAATTTCTTTTTATCTATGTTTTTTTTTATCAAAGTCAGACATTTACTTATATATTACTATTATTTTATATTAGACAGATTAGACAGATTAGATAACAATGATGCAAGGCTTAATTGTATCCTTTGCAAATTATCACATTAATCAGAGATAGACTTGCACTGGTATATAGGGACTTCTTTATTTCAACTGCAGTCAAAACCCACCAAAGGTATGTAAATGTTAAGGTAAATCCATGCATCACATTTTCTAAAGTCAACTTTACAAAACAAGGAAATAAATATCTAATTCCACAGATTTTTCCAAGTATAACACAACATTTTTGTTAGTCAACTCTCACCCAAAGATTTGACTAAAAATGAAAATACATGTTTAGATGCAGTTATCTATTGTTATTAAGATAATCAAAATCAAAGAAGCTCAGATTAGCCAATGTATGGAAACATTTCTCTAAAACAAAAGAACATATATAGTCAAGGCAAAGTCGGGCGGCAGGCAGCGACTGCATAAGGCTAAGTATTATATCACCGATCATGTTGCTTTCTTTTTTTTTTAGTTAAAAACAAATGTGATTGTATCTGTCTTAAACTAAAGCATCTATCTACATTTTGATCCCTAAGTACTTTGTTTGCTAATGCACTTAATTTCTACTCATCAATAAGTGTTTTGGAAACATTTGGAAATTGCTGACTGAAATAAATATGAAATCAAGTTATACATACAGACAATTACAGACAAGATTGTGTTTTATTGTTGTCGCAGAAAGAGCCGCTGGATGACAGTGGCTGGACCATAAAAAACGTTCTCTCGCTTCCAATTGTCAACAAGAAAGAAGAAATAGTCGGTGTGGCAACGTTTTACAACAGGAAAGATGGGAAGCCATTTGATGATCACGATGAAAATCTCATGGAGGTATAGCTAATCTGTCCTTGTGGTTGATTAAGTCATTTGTACAATTTCATCTAATTACAAAGATCCATGATTTTTTTCCCTAATATTTATTGAAAGTATTATGTGTTAATTTTTCTGATTCCCAGGCTTTGACTCAGTTCCTGGGATGGTCAGCTCTGAACACGGACACATACGACAAAATGAACAAGCTCGAGAACCGAAAGGACATCGCTCAAGATATGGTGCTCTACCACGTCAAATGTCGAAATGATGAAATTCAGAATATCCTGGTCAGTGGTACTTTTACTTAAAAAAATATGCAACATTTTTATTTTCAAAGGCGCATTTTTACTTCAAGAATCCATTAAGATTATGTAAATAGAAATCTACCCCTACTTAATTTCGGAATAACTGGTGAGAAGGGATTGGCTGCAAAATACATTAAAACTAATTTGGAATGACTTTAAATAAATTAAGTGACATAAAGCTATTATGAATTTTTTGTCATCTGCAGTTTGTTGTACAAAGTGTCAGCATTGTATTTATGCAGGTCCATTCTTCGTTGGCAAGAGGGAGTCAAAAGACAGACTACAAACAGCCCACAAAGTCTTAAAGGTTCAGGGTTAATAATTGAAGTAATGAATCAGAGTTGTATAATTTAGACACATGTTAAATTAGACTAAGTTAATTCTCCATTTTTCAAAAAGCACCATAAAATGAAAGAAAAGTGTCAGTAATTTTGATTGCCTTTTAAATGTTAAGACTTTTCATATTTTATTCCCTTGATTTTTAATTTATTTAAGTATATAATGCCAATTTTTCTAGAACACAAGAGACGTCTATGACTGTGAGCCCTGGGACTGTGAAGAAGAGGATCTTCTTGACATTCTGGTAATGCCTAAACTCGTGTGTTTTGTGTTTCCAACTATAAAGGTTTCTTTTGTTTAGGAAAACAACTAAATAAAATCAATGTGTGAGACTACAGGCATAGAAGGTATTCCATGCAAACATGGTTTTTATTCTCACCCAGCTTTCATGTTCTGGTGTCATCCTTTTAGAAAAAAGACCTGCCACCTCTTATCAAGAAATTTGAGATCTACGAGTTTCGCTTCTCAGATTTTAACTGCACGGAACTGGAGCTGGTGAAGTGTGGGATCCAGATGTACTACGAAGTTGGTGTAGTGAAGAAGTTCCAGATTCCTCAAGAAGTAATATAGTTGCACATGTAAACAACGTTTATTGTTGAGTCTGCGCAAAATGTTTGAGATATTAACTCTTTAATTTCCTCTAAGGTGCTGGTTCGCTTCATGTACTCTGTCAGTAAAGGCTACAGAAAAATCACTTACCACAACTGGCGTCATGGCTTCAACGTGGGACAGACCATGTTCACATTGTTAACGGTATCCGTTTGAACATTGTTTTTAAGTATATTGCAGTGCCCATTTATAAAACACTAAAACAAAATGAACCAGTTAAATTTTTTATTTTAACTTGTTTAGTTGTAGTTTATTCTTCAAAACACAAATATTTCTTCTTGTCCTCAGACAGGGCATCTGAAGCGATATTACACAGACCTAGAAGTCATGGCCATGATAACGGCAGGATTTCTGCATGATATTGATCACAGAGGAACAAACAACTTGTACCAGGTCAAGTAAGTGACTACACTCTCATGGGATATCTCTTTTCACATTTAAATTGAATACTTTCTACCTTCAAGAAGTTGTAACCTACTGTGAACTACAGGAAATCCAGTAAACTATTGTAAATGTCTTCTGCTTGTAAGCAAACTGGATCATAATTCCTTACTGAACCAGTTTATTAATTATGGCTTAAGTTTTGCAAAAGCTCACCGATTTTAGTTGCTATTGCGGTGGCGAGCCTGAATGAAAGGCAACTTAAAAATATGTTTTGAAAATAAAAATCTTAAGACTTGGCTTTTCAGTTGAGTCAGACGACGGTTGTCAGATATTTAAGGATTTCTTTTTCTTTTTTTTATTTAATCCAACAGATCTGGTAATCCTCTGGCCAAGTTACACGGCTCCTCCATCCTGGAACGACACCATCTAGAGTTTGGAAAGTTTCTTCTCTCTGACGAGGTAAAGAAATGTTGTTTAACCCAACATGTGGGCTACGTGTCTTGCAGTCTCTGAATATACCGATGTGGCTCTTTGTTTTTCATCTGCAGTCACTGAATATCTACCAGAACCTGAACAGGCGGCAGGTAGATCATGTGATTCATCTTACCGACATTGCCATCATCGCCACCGACCTGGCTCTGTATTTCAAGTGAGTAAAATCTCTTCAGTCCAGTCTTGTCGATACATTTTTCTCTTGGTTAAAAATGAGTTAAAGTGATTCATCTTCTATTGTCACAGGAAGAGAACAATGTTCCAAAAGATTGTGGACCTTTCAAAAACATATGAAGATGAAAAGAAATGGGTGGATTTCATGTCTCTAAAACAACCAGAAAAGAGATCGTCATGTGAGTGAAATGAAAACAACTAGGGCGTCCACCGTCCAGTGGGTTTATAATCTGGATAATGTTTATTCTAGGGCCATGATGATGACAGCATGTGACTTGTCGGCCATCACGAAGCCCTGGGAAGTGCAGAGCAAGGTAAGAGTAATGAGAATAAAAGGTTTAAACAAAGAGGGGAAGCTGGTTGTTGGCAGATGATGAACTGAGTATGTACTTTTCAGGTTGCCTTGTCTGTGGCGGCAGAGTTTTGGGAGCAGGGTGATTTGGAGAGGACAGTGCTGGAACAGCAACCTATTGTGAGTTTGCAAGTTGCAATTATACCAACGTTGCATACATGTTTGATATAACAAAAAAAGTAGTATAAATTCAGCATCAAATACAAGACTCCTGCACAATTATCACAAAAATGTTTTAGAAAGATTGTAAAGGAATATGCATTTATTATACGATACAATGTGACTTCATTGACTTTGATAGTAGTCTCACATGGAAAAAAGATTAGCTCAGCAGGAACCTTTGGATCTCTCACTTCCTTTGCATCCTCCTCACTGGCAAGAAAAATTAGGGTTCTTGATTGGCTTTGTCACAGTCTCAGTAATTTAAAGCTTTTAAATGATTGCTCTGACTGTTAATGCGAGTTTATATGGACAAAAACAATTTTGTTGTAGCCATTTTCTGAGTTATAATGACTAACACCAGTGGCGCAAAAAGTGGCTATGCAGCGTATGCAACGCATAGGGGCGCAGCACCAGAGGGGGCGCCAAAACCCCGTCTGGAGGGGGCGACGTGCCTATGATGTTTTCCCAAACACGTCAGCGCGCCTTTCGCTCCTTCACCTCGCGCACATAACGAGGTAAAGGTAGCGAGTTTTGCTCTTCACGTATCGTCGCCTCGAGGGTGGGGGGGGGCGATTTATGTTTTCGCATCCACCTGAAAAATGTGTAGTTGCGCCACTGACTAACACTCAAATGATTTTCTCAAATGTCCTATTTTGAAGGCTATCTCAGAGAAATACTGTAGACCTTTGCATCACATCATATTTAAAACTATGGGAATCATGAACTTATAAATTACTATTTAAAATAAATTGCTTCCATCATTTAGTTTTCACTAGCAATGATTTGATTCTGTCTTTTCCACCAGCCCATGATGGACAGGAACAAAGCAGCAGAGCTTCCAAAGCTACAATGTGGCTTCATTGACTTTGTCTGCACATTCGTCTACAAGGTATTGCCCACAATAGGTTCTTAATCCATAAAAAAGCAATGCGAGCTATGTTTGTGTTGATTTCACAGCAAAACAATGGGTTTGACCAAAACCCACCATCTGATGTAATTCTCATTTTGTTCCTCTTCAGCCATTTGTTCTTGATTTTGTCTTCAGGAATTTTCTCGCTTCCACCCCCAAATCCAGCCTATGTTAGATGGCATCCTTAACAACAGAAAAGAATGGAATGCAAAAAAAGAGGAATATGAAGCCAAACTCAAAGCCATAGAGGAAGAGAAGGCCGCAAAAGAGGCTGCTCAGGCAGCAAAAGGTAAAGTGATCCACTATGGGTTATACCAATAATGCATGCTATAAGGCATGAATGTCATAAAATGTGAAAACTCTCCTGACAATGGTTCCATGTTATTGAAAGAACATCAGCCCTTAATTTTGTATAAGTGGTCAAGATTAGCTGTAGCTTCTAACTTATCTACATAGGAAAAAGTTGGAGGAGCACTTGTAAGACCAACTTTGCATAATTGAAAAATTGAAATAGGAAGAAGCTCTGACTAATGTGTAAACAGCTACACATGCCAAAAGTAACTTAATTTTTTCTATTTATTTTTCACATAGCCGCTGCAAACAACCCGAGTGGTGGAGGCTCCAAGACCTGCTCCCTTTGCTAAAAGACTCTAAAGACAGTGGGAGCTCAGAATCATCTGAAAAGAAATATTTTGAATATTTTAGACTGGCTGGCAAGAAAAAAGTTCTAAAATGAAGAAGTTGGATATGTTTGCAAAGCCCCAAAATACTTATAAGCCTCCCGCAGTCTTAAACACACCGCCCAGGAGGAGGGCAGCAAATGTTAGGTCAGACAGTGGAGAATTAGGGGGGTTGTCCCATTGGACTGTCAATTATCGAAACCACACAAAAAACCTTGTAAAAGTGCACATCAGATCAGTGCTTCTCAGCTGGGCTGCACACAGAATAAAACATGTGGGATTTAAAGGTCCCATCTTTTAAAACCACAGAAGGGTTAAAAAGTACGAGTTTCAGTCAGAGAAGAAAAAGCCTGAACAGAAAGAGCTCTGAACTTCAGCTAAAATAATGGGACATGGTAAAACATCAGTCATTACTGGGACATCACTGAGGCCCTGAATCAAATTTTGTTTTATTTAACTTTAAACTGCTTTGACAATATTGTTTTTCATTCTGATTTCACTTTTGTTTCAAACATATTATGTTTTGAGAATTACTTTTAGGTACTTGACAAGTACAGACTTAACATACTGTCTCTTCTGTACAGGTAATAAGTTTTTGTATGCGTTTCTTTTGTTTTGTTCCAGCAGGTGTCACAAGATAATCATTGTAAATATGTTACATAGCCACCAGTAGCCTGGCCATGTACCATATGTACCGCATTACATGACAGAGAAAATGTAGCTCCGTTACATTTTTATGGACAAGACCAGACTGTAAAAAGGCCTCTTAGAAAGTATTACATCTACATCTTCCAGCAATTGTTTTCAATGTTCACTCTTTCCAGTCACTATTTACAAATGAGAGTGTGTTTACTTTGACTGCAGAGATCTACAACTACAATTTGCTACAATTAGTAAGGCAACTTGCCATGTGGTAATCGTGCAATAGCTATGCATGTTTCCAATCAACAAAATCTGTAGCTGCTTATCTGTGATGCCTTTATAATTACATACTAAGTGTGTGTGTGTGTGTGTGTGTGTGTGTGTGAGATCGATCGAGAGACAATAGCCTAGAAAACCTCGTATAAAGTGAGTAGATCAATATATTTGGAAATAGATCCTGTTCAGAGACATTGGTGGGTCCAAGATGAAAACTGGGATTCAAATTATTTAGCATTTTATCTATTTGGACTGGAATGCTCGTCTTAAAGAAGTAAGAGCAAGAAGCTAAAAACATGACTTTAGAAATAAGCCTGTACTCCGTCACGCAGGCACTGCGTTGAGCATGAATGGAACGCAATCCACACATCGCAGAGATTGTGGAAACTTTACTCATTCATAAGATCAAGAAACTGAACCCAGGGCTGTGGTGCTGTAGGGCAGCAGTGCTACTAACCATTCAGACTCCTAGTTCACGAAGCTGATCCAGTCAACAGACTGAGCAACCTGATTTTGTGAAACAGCATGTACATACTGCCTCTAGACTTGTAAATACAAGATTTTTAAAGGTGAAATAGTTAACGCTTACAGAATTGTTTAGCTCTTATTGAGCCGTGAGTTCATGCTTGTCTCAGTTTAGCTTTAACATTTTCCACTTATTAAAGTGAGGTCTGAATGTATAAGATTAAAATATTAGGTATTAATGACACCTGTATGTGCTGTTGATATATCTGTAACACATTTATTGTAGTTATTTTAATTTAAAGCCAGCGAGTTAAAGCTTGCCTCATTGTCCCGGTCCTTGTGTACAATGATGACTCAAATAAAGCAAATGTATTTTTATGTTGTCATGATGCGAGTTGATTCCTGCCATTTTAAAGCAAAACTTTACACAGGATGAAGCTAAATTTATTCAAAAAAGATTTTAAAAAACACGCTCCAGCGTTGAAACATGAAAATTTAACAGTCTGCCTATGTTTTGTAGTTTGTGCCAAACAATATTTCCATTCAGAGTACATAATGAAGGTTAGAACATTACACAACACAGGAGTATTCTGTCCACACTGCATTTTTTACTACTGGTCCCCGACCCTAATCCCGGGATTAGAGCTAAACTAGGCTGGGATTACAGCAGTGCTTTTCCAAAGGCTGACCTCTCACTGAAGGGTGTGCATATGTGCTCACAGTTACCTGTTGTGAAACTGAAATGTGTTCACCAAAACATTTTGGTACAAAAAGGTCATTGTATAATATAAAAGACTAAAACAATGCCATGAAGAATATTTAAGA